>CM075782.1:62453028-62980528 GCA_037974665.1 Ehretia macrophylla | reverse complement strand
TGTGCCGCGTAACTCCTTACGGATCAAAAGTTATGGGCACCGAAGCGACGGAGACCTGGTCACAAACCCTACGCCATCGGTTTGCGGGCCCGGCCTCTACGTGAAGCGAAGTTGTCTTGCCCAATGTTCCGTTGGATTCGGTGATAGAGATTTGGTGGATAAAGTATCTTGGCAACCCTAACCAGGGCAAGAAAAATTCAAAAGGGGGTACAACACAACGACTTCCCAGGGGGTCACCCATCCTAGTACTACTCTCGCCCAAGCACGCTTAACTTCTGAGTTCTGATGGGATCCGGTGCATTAGTGCTGGTATGATCGCACCCGTCATGTTGAGGGCACAATTCCTATATGTGTTAATGGTACACATTCCCAGCCTAGAGAGATGGCCCATTCAAAAGGCCCAATGGGCTTAACGATAACCCATCCGCTTCAACAACGTAGCATCCTCGCAAGACGTGATATCGACACGTTGTTGGGCCCTCTGATGTCCTGCGAGTCAGGTTGTCATCCTTTTAACAGCTCATGACGTACGATCCGGGACGGAAAAATAGAGCAAAAGAACAAAAGTGGCCTGAAACTGATGAAAACGTTCGATTTTGGTCTCCAAAAATGGGCACAACGAGCAAAATGGCTGCCCCAGTCGTGGAGCTCTCAGGGAGCTTTGCAACGGTATGTTGTGCACCGTGTAACTCCTTACAGATCAAAAGTTATAGGCACCGGAGCGACGGAGACCTGGTCACAAACCCTACGCCCTCGGTTTGCGGGCTCGGCCTCTACGTCAAGCGAAGTTGTCTTGCCCAATGTTTCGTGGGATTCAGTAATAAAGATTTGGTGGATAAAGTATCTTGGCAACCCTAACCAGGGCAAAAAAAATTGAAAAGGGGGTGTAACACGAGGACTTCCAAGGGGTTCACCTATCCTAGTACTAGTCTCGCCCAAGCACGCTTAACTTCGGAGTTCTGATGGGATCCGGTGCATTAGTGCTGGTATGATCGCACCCGTCAAGTTGAGGGCACAATTCCTATATGTGTTAATGGTTCACAGTCCCAGCCTAAAGATATGGCCCATTCAAAAGGCCCAATGGGCTTAACGACAACCCATCCGCTTCAACAATGCAGCATCCTTGCAAGACGTGATATCGACATGTTGTAGGGCCCTCTGATGTCCTACGAGTCAGGTTGTCGTCCTTTTAACAGCTCACGACGTTCGATCCGGGACGGAAAAATAGAGCAAAAGTAGAAATGTGGCCTGAAACTGATGAAAACGTTCGTTTTAGGGCTACAAAAATGGGCATTGTAACCAAGCTGGCTGCCCCCGTCGTAGAGCTCTCAGAGAGCTTTGCAACGGTATGCTGTGCGCTGCGTAACTCCTTATGGATCAAAAGTTATGGGCACCGGAGCAACGGAGACTTGGTCATAAACCCTACGCCCTCGGTTTGTAGGCCCGGCCTCTACGTGAAGCGAAGTTGTCTTGCCCAATGTTCCGTGGGATTCAGTAATAGAGATTTGGTGGATAAAGTATCTTGGCAACCCTAACCAGGGCAAAAAAAATTGAAAAGGGGGTGCAACACGAGGACTTCCCAAGGGGTCACCCATCCTAGTACTACTCTCTCCCAACCACGCTTAACTTCGGAGTTCTGATGGAATCCGGTGCATTAGTGCTGGTATGATCGCACCCGTCCTGTTGAGGGCATAATTCCTATAGGTGTTAACGGTTCACAGTCCCAGCCTAGAGAGATGGCCCATTCAAAAGGCCCAATGGGCTTAACGACAACCCATCCGCTTCAACAACGCAGTATCCTCATAAGACGTGATATCGACACATTGTAGGGGCCTCTGATGTCCCGCGAGTCAGGTTGTCCTTTTACAAACTCACGTCGTACGATCCGGGATGAAAAAATAGAGCAAAAGAACAAAAGTGGCCTGAAACTAATGAAAACGTTCGATTTTGGGCTCCAAAAACGGGCAAAGCGGGCAACCTCGCTGCCTCCGTCTTTGAGCTCTCAAAGAGCTTTGCAACGGTATGTTGTGCGCCGCGTAACTTCTTACGGATCAAAAGTTATGGGCACCGGAGAGACGAAGACCTGGTCACAAACCCTACGCCCTCGGTTTGCGGGCCCGGCCTCTACGTGAAGTGAAGTTGTCTTGCCCAATGTTCCGTTGGATTTAGTAATAGAGATTTGGTAGATAAAGTATCTTGGCAACCCTAACCAGGCCAAAAAAAATTCAAAAGGGGGTACAACACAAGGACTTCCCAGGGGGTCACCCATACTAGTACTACTCTCGCCCAAGCACGCTTAACTTCGGAGTTCTGATGGGATCCTTTGCATTAGTGCTGGTATGATTGCACCCGTCATGTTGAGGGCACAATTCCTATATGTGTTAACGGTTCACAGTCCTAGCCTAGAGAGATGGCCCATTCAAAAGGCCCAATGGGCTTAACGACAACCGATCCGCTTCTACAACGCAGCATCCTCGCAAGACGTGACATCAACATGTTGTAGGGCCCTCTGATGTACCGCGAGTCAGGTTGTCGTCCTTTTAACAGCACACGATGTACGATCCGCGACGGAAAAATAGAGCAAAAGAACAAAAGTGGCCTGAAACTGATGAAAACGTTCGATTTTGGGCTCCAAAAATGGGCACAACGAGCAAGATGGCTGCCCCCGTCGTAGAGCTCTCAGAGAGCTTTGAAACGGTATGTTGTGCACCGTGTAACTCCTTACAGATCAAATGTTATGGGCACCGGAGCGAATGAGACCAGGTCACAAACCCTACGCCCTTGGTTTGCGGGCCCGGCCTTTACATGAAGCGAAGTTGTCTTGCCCAATGTTCCGTGGCAATCGGTAATAGAGATTTGGTGGATAAAGTATCTTGGCAACCCAAACCAGGGCAAAAAAAATTGAAAATGGGGTGCAACACGAGGACTTCCAAGGGGGTCACCCATCCTAGTACTACTCTCGCCCAAGCACTCTTAACTTTGGAGTTCTGATGGGATCAGGTGCATTAGTGCTAGTATGATTGTGCCCGTCATGTTGAGGGCACAATTCCTATATGTGTTAACGGTTCACAGTACCAGCCTAGAGAGATGGCCCATTCAAATGGCCCAATGGGCTTAACGATAACCCATCCGCTTCAACAACGCAGCATCCTCGCAAGACGTGATATCGACACGTTGTAGGGCCCTCTGATGTTCCGCGAGTCAGGTTGTCATCCTTTTAACAGCTCACGACATATGATCCGGGACGAAAAAACAAGGCAAAACAAGAAAAGTGGCCTAAAACTGATGAAAACGTTCGATTTTGGGCCCCAAAAATGGGCAAAGCGAGCAAGATCGCTGCCTCCGTCGTAGAGATCACAGAGAGCTTTGTAACGGTATGTTGTGCGCCGCGTAACTCCTTGTGGATCAAAAGTTATGGGCACCGGAGCGACGGAGACCTGGTCACAAACCCTACGCCCTCGATTTGCTAGCCCGGCCTCTACGTGAAGCGAAGTTGTCTTGCCCAATTTTTCGTTGGATTCGGTAATAGAGATTTGGTGGATAAAGTATCTTGGCAACCCTAACCAGGGCAAAAAAAATTCAAAAGGGGGTACAATACAAGGACTTCCTAGGGGGTCACCCATCCTAGTACTACTCTCGCCCAAGCACGCTTAACTTCGAAGTTCTGATGGGATCCGGTGCATTTGTGCTAGTATGATCGCACCCATCATGTTGAGGGCACAACTCCTATATGTGTTAACGGTTCACAGTCCTAGCCTAGAGAGATGGCCCATTCAAAAGGCCCAATGGGCATAACGACGACCCATCTGCTTCAACAACGCAGCATCCTCGCAAGACGTGATATCGACCCGTTTTAAGGCCCTCTGATGTACCGCGAGTCAGGTTGTCGTCCTTTTAACAGCTCACGACATACGAATCAGGACGGAAAAATAGAGTAAAAGAACAAAAGTGGCCTGAAACTGATGAAAACGTTCGATTTTGGGCTCCAAAAATGAGCACAACGAGCAAGCTGGCTGCCCCCGTATTAAAGCTCTCAGAGAGCTTTACAACGGTATGCTGTGCACCACTTAACTCCTTACGGATCAAACGTTATGGGTACCGGAGCGCCGGAGACCCGGTCACAAACCCTACCCGCCCGGTTTGCTGGCCCGGCCTCTATGTGAAGCGAAGTTGTCTTGCCCAATGTTCCGTGGGATTCGGTAATAGAGATTTGGTGGATAAAGTATCTTGGCAACCCTAACCAGGGCAAAAAAAATTGAAAAGGGGGTGCAACACGAGGACTTCCCAGGGGGTCACCCATCCTAGTACTACTCTTGTCCAAGCACGCTTAACTTCGGAGTTCTGATGGGATCCAGTGCATTAGTGCTGGTATGATCACACCCGTCATGTTGAGGGCACAACTCCTATATGTGTTAACGGTTCACAGTCCTAGCCTAGAGAGATGGCCCATTCAAAAGGCCCAATGGGCATAACGACGACCCATCTGCTTCAACAACGCAGCATCCTCGCAAGACGTGATATCGACCCGTTTTAAGGCCCTCTGATGTACCGCGAGTCAGGTTTTCGTCTTTTAACAGCTCATGACGGACGATCCGGAACAAAAAAATAGGGCAAAACAAGAAAAGTGGCCTAAAACTGATGAAAATGTTCGATTTTGGGCTCCAAAAATGGGCAAAGCGAGCAAGCTCACTGCCTCTGTCGTAGAGATCTCAGAGAGCTTTGTAACGGTATGTTGTGCGCCGCGTAACTCCTTACGGATCAAAAGTTATGGGCACCGGAACGACGGAGACCTGGTCACAAACTCTACGCCATCGGTTTGCGGGCCCGGCCTCTACGTGAAGCCAAGTTGTCTGGCCCAATGTTCCGTTGGATTCGATAATAGAGATTTGGTGGATAAAGTATATCTTCGCAACCCTAACCAGGGCAACAAAAATTCAAAAGGTGGTGCAACACGAGGACTTCCCAGGGGGTGACCCATCCTAGTACTACTCTCGCCCAAGCACGCTTAACTTCGTAGTTCTGATGGGATCCGGTGCATTAGTGTTGGTATGATCGCACCCGTCAAGCTGAGGGCACAATTCCTATATGTGTTAATGGTTCACAGTGCCAGCCTAGAGAGATGGCCCATTCAAAAGAACCAGTGGACTTAACGACAACCCATCTGCTTCAACAACGCAGCATCCTCGCAAGACGTGATATTGACACGTTGTAGAGCCCTCTGATGTCCCGCGAGTCAGGTTGTCGTCCTTTTAACATCTCACGATGTGCGATTCGGGACGAAAAAATAGTGCAAAAGAAGAAAAGTGGCCTGAAACTGATGAAAACGTTCGATTTTGGGCTACAAAAAAGGGCATAGCGAGCAAGCCAGGTGCCCCCAACGTAGAGGTCTCAGAGAACTTTGCAACGGTATGCTGTGCGCCGCGTAATTTCTTACGGACCAAAAGTTATGGGCACTGGAGCGACAGAGACCTGGTCACAAACCCTACGCCCTCGGTTTGCGAGCCCGGCCTCTACGTGAAGCGAAGTTGTCTTACCCAATGTTCCGTGGGATTCAGTAATAGAGATTTGGTGGATAAAGTATCTTGGCAACCCTAACCAGGGAAAAATAAATTGAAAAGGGGGTGCAACACGAGGACTTCCCAAGGGGTCACCCATCCTAGTACTACTCTCGTCCAACCACGCTTAACTTCGGAGTTCTGAAGGGATCCGATGCATTAGTGCTGGCATGATCGCACCCATCAAGTTGAGGGCACAATTCCTATATGTGTTAACGGTTCACAGTCCCAGCCAAGGGAGATGGCCCATTCAAAAGGACTAGTGGGCTTAACGACAACCCGTCCGCTTCAACAACGTAGCATCCTCGCAAGACGTGACATCGACACATTGTATGGCCCTCTGATGTCTCGCGAGTCAGGTTGCCGTCCTTTTAACAACTCACGACGTATGATCCGGGACAGAAAAATAGGGCAAACGAACAAAAGTGGCCTGAAACTAATGAAAACGTTCGATTTTGAGCACCAAAAATGGGCACAGCGAGCAAGCTGGCTGCCCCCGTCGTAGAGCTCTCAGAGAGCTTTGCAACGGTATGCTGTGCGCTGGGTAACTCCTTACGGATAAAAAGTTATGGGAACCAGATCGACGGAGACCTGGTCACAAACCCTACGTCCTCGGTTTGCGGGCCCGGCCTCTACATGAAGCGAAGTTGTCTTGCCCAATGTTCTGTGGGATTCGGTAATAGAGATTTGGTGGATAAAGTATCTTGGCAACCCTAACCAAGGCAAAAAAAGTTGAAAAGGGGGTGCAACACGAGGACTTCCCTGGGGGTCACCCATCCTAGTACTACTCTTGCCCAAGCACGCTTAACTTCGGAGTTCTGATGGGATCTGGTGCATTAGTGCTGGTATGATCGCACCCGTCATGTTGAGGCCACAATTCCTATATGTGTTAACGGTTCACAGTGCAAACCTAGAGAGATGGCTCATTCAAAAGCCCCAATGGGCTTAACGACAACCCATACGCTTCAACAACGCAGCATCCTCGCAAGACGTGATATCGACACGTTGTAGCGCCCTCTGATGTCCCGTGAGTCAGGTTGTCGCCCTTTTAACAGCTCACGACGTACGATCCGGGACGGAAAAACAGAACAAAAGAAGAAAAATGGCCTGAAACTGATGAAAATATTCGATTTTGGGCTCGAAAAATGGGCACAGCGAGCAAGGTGGCAGCCCCCGTCGTTGGGCTCTCAGAGAGCTTTGTAATGGTATGCTGTGTGCCTCGTAACTCCTTACGGATCAAAAGTTATGGGCACCGGAGCGACGGAGACCTGGTCACAAGCCCTACGCCCTCGGTTTGCGGACCTGTCCTCTACGTTCAACGAAGTGGTCTTGCCCAATGTTCCGTGGGATTTGGTAATAGAGATTTGGTGTATAAAGTATCTTGGCAACACTAACCAGGGAAAAAAAAATTGAAAATGGGGTGCAACACGAGGACTTCCCAGGGGGTCACCCATCCTAGTACTACTCTCGGCCAAGCACGCTTAACTTTGGAGTTCTGATGGGATCCGGTACATTAGTGCTGGTATGATCACACCCGTCATGTTGAGGGCACAATTCCTATATGTGTTAACGGTTCACAGTGCCAACCTGGAGAGATGGCCCATTCAAAAGGCCCAATAGGCTTAACGACAACCCATCCGCTTCAACAACGCAGCATCCTCGCAAGATGTGATATCAAAAACGTTGAAAGGCCCTCTGATGTCCCGCTAGTCTGGTTGTCATCCTTTTAACGGCTCACGACGTACGATCCGGGACGGAATAACAGAGGAAAAGAAGAAAAGTGGCCTTAAACTAATGAAAACGTTCGATTTTGGGCTCCAAAAATTGGCACAGCGAGCAGGCTTGCTGCCACCATCATAGAGCTCTCAGAGAGCTTTGCAACGATATGCTGTGCGCCGCATAACTCCTTACGGATCAAAAGTTATGGGCACCGGAGCGACGGAGACATGGTCACAAACCCTACGCCCTTGGTTTGCGGGCCTGGCCTCTACGTGAAGCGAAGTTGTCTTGCCCAATGTTCCGTGGGATTCGGTAATAGAGATTTGGTGGATAAAGTAACTTGGCAACCCTAACCAGGGCAAAAAAAATTGAAAATTGGGTGCAACACGAGGACTTCCCAAGGTGTCACCCATCCTAGTACTACTCTCGTCCAAGCACGCTTAACTTCGGAGTTCTGTTGGGATCCGGTGCATTAGTACTGGTATGATCACACCCGTTATGTTGAGGGCAGAATTCCTATATGTGTTAACGGTTCACAGTGCCAGCCTGGAGAGATGGCCCATTCAAAAGGCCCAATGGGCTTAACGACAACCCATATGCTTCAACAACGCAGCATCCTCACAAGATGTGATATCGACACGTTGTAGGGCCCTCTGATGTCCTGCGAGTCAGGTTGTCGTCCTTTTAACAGCTCACGACGTACGATCCGGGACGGACAAACAGAGCAAAAGAAGAAAAGTGGCCTAAAACTGATGAAAACGTTAGATTTTGGGCTCTAAAAATGGGCACAGCGAGCAAGCTGGCTGCCACCTTCGTAGAGCTCTCAGAGAGCTTTGCAACAGTATACTGTGCGCCGCGTAACTCCTTACAAATCAAAAGTTATGGGCACTAGACCGACGGAGACATGGTCACAAACCCTACACCATCGGTTTGCGGGCCCGGCCTCCACGTGAAGCGAAGTTGTCTTGCCCAATGTTCCGTCGGATTCGGTAATAGAGATTTGGTGGACAAAGTAACTTGGCAACCCTAACCAGGGCAAAAAAAATTGAAAAGGGAGTGCAACACGAGGACTTTCCAGGGGGTCACCCATCCTAGTACTACTCTCGCCCAAGCACGCTTAACTTTGGAGTTCTGATGGGATCCGAAGCATTAGTGCTGGTATGATCGCACCCGTCATCTTGAAGGCACAATTCCTATATGTGTTAACGGTTCACAGTCCCAGCCTAGAGAGATGGTCCATTCAAAAGGCCCAATGGGCTTAACGACAACCCATATGCTTCAACAACGCAGCATCCTCACAAGATGTGATATCGACACGTTTTACGGCCCTCTGATGTCCCGCGAGTCTGGTTGTCGTCCTTTTAACAGCTCACGACGTACGATCCGGGACGGACAAACAGAGCAAAAGAAGAAAAGTGGCCTAAAACTGATGAAAACGTTCGATTTTGGGCTCCAAAAAGGGGCACAGCGAGCAAGCTGGCTGCCCCTGTCGTAGAGATCTCAGAGAGCTTTGCAACGGTATGCTGTGCACTGCGTAACTCCTTACGGATAAAAAGTTATGGGCACCGGAGCGACGGAGACCTGGTCACAAACACTACGCACTCGGTTAGCGGGCCCGGCCTCTACGTGAAGCGAAGTTGTCTTGCCAAATGTTCCGCGAGATTCGGTAATAGAGATTTGGTGGATAAAGTATCTTGGCAACCCAAACTAGGGCAAAAAAAATTGAAAAGGGGGTGCAACACGAGGACTTCCAAAGGGGTCACCCATCCTAGTACTACTCTCGCCCAAGCACGCTTAACTTTGGAGTTCTGATGGGATCCGGGGCATTAGTGCTAGTATGATCGCACCCGTCTTGTTGACGGCACAATTCCTATATGTGTTAACGGCTCATAGTCCCAACCTAGAGAGATGGCCCATTCAAAAGGCCCAATGGGCTTAACGACAACCTATCAGCTTCAACAACATAGCATTCTCGCAAGATGTGATATCGACACATTGTAGGGCCCTCTGATGTCGCGCGGGTCAGGTTGTCGTCCTTTTAATAGCTCACAACGTACAATCCGGGACGGAAAAGTAGAACAAAAGAAGAAAAGTGGCATGAAACTGATGAAAACGTTCCATTTTGGGCTCCAAAAATGGGCACAGCGAGCAAGCTGGCTGCCCCTATCGTAGAGCTCTCAGTGAGCTTTGCAATGGTATGCTGTGCGCTGCGTAACTCCTTATGCATCAAAAGTTATGGGCACCGGAGCGACGGAGACATGGTCACAAACCGTACGCCCTCGGTTTGCGAGCACGGCCTCTACGTGAAGCGAAGTTGTATTGCCCAATGTTCTGTGAGATTTGGTAATAGAGATTTGGTGGATAGAGTATCTTGGCAACCCTAACCAGGGCAAAAAAAATTGAAAAGGGAGTGCCACACGAGGACTTCCATGGGGGTCACCCATCCTAGTACTACTCTCACCCAAGCACACTTAACTTCGGAGTTCTGATGGGATCCGGTGCATTAGTGATGGTATGTTAGCACCCGTCATGTTGAGGGCATAATTCCTATATGTGTTAACGGTTCACAATCCCAGCCTAGAGAGATGGCCCATTCAAAAGGCCCAATGGGCTTAACGACAACCCATCCGCTTCAACAACGTAGCATTCTCGCAAGACGTGATATCGACACATTGTAGGGCCCTCTGATGTCCCGCGACTTAGGTAGTCGTCCTTTTAACAACTCACGACGTACGATCCGGGACGAAAAAATAGAGCACTAGAAGAAAAGTGGCCTGAAACTGATGAAAACGTTCGATTTTGGGCTCCAAAAAGGGGCACAACGAGCCAGCTCGCTGCCCCCATCGTAGAGCTCTTAGAGAGCTTTGCAACGGTATGTTGGGCGCTGCGTAACTCCTTACGGATCAAAAGTTATGTGCGCCGAAGCGACGGAGACCTGGTCACAAACAGTACGCCCTCGGTTTGCGGGCCCGACCTCCACGTGAAGCGAAGTTGTGTTGCCCAATGTTCCGTGGGAATCGGTAATAGAGATTTGGGGGATAAAGTAACTTGGCAACCCTAACCAGGGCAAAAAAAATTGAAAAGTGGGTTCAACACGAGTACTTCCCAGGGGGTCACCCATCCTAGTAATACTCTCGCCCAAGCACGCTAAACTTCAGAGTTCTGATGGGATCCGGTGCATTAGTGCTAGTATGATCGCACCCATCATGTTGAAGGCACAATTCCTATATGTGTTAACGGTTCACAGTCCCAGCCTAGAGAGATGGCCCATTCAAAAGGCCCAATGGGCTTAACAACAACCCATATGCTTCAACAACGCAGCATCCTCGCAAGATATGATATCAACACGTTTTAGGGCCCTCTGATGTCCCACGAGTTAGGTTGTCGTCCTTTTAATAGCTCATGACGTACGATCTGGGGCGAAAAAACATTGCAAAAGAAGAAAAGTGGCATGAAACTGATGAAAACGTTCGATTTTGGTGTCCAAAAAGGGGCACAGCAAGCAAGCTGACTGCCCCTGTCGTAGAGCTCTCAGAGAGCTTTGCAACGGTATGCTGTGCGCTGCGTAACTCCTTACGGATCAAAAGTTATGGGTACCGTAGCGACAGAGACCTGGTCACAAACCCTACGCCCTCGGTTTGCAGGCCCGGCCTCTACGTGAAGCGAAGTTGTCTTGCCCAATGTTCCGCGGGATTCGGTAATAGAGATTTGGTGGATAAAGTATCTTGGAAACCCAAACCAGGGCAAAAAAAATTGAAAAGGGGTGCAACACGAGGACTTCCAAGGGGGTCACCCATCCTAGTACTACTCTCGCCCAATCAAGCTTAACTTCGGAGTTCTGATGGGATCCAGTGCATTAGTGCTGGTATGTTCGCACCCGTCATGTTGAGGGCACAATTCCTATATGCGTTAACGGTTCACAGTCCCAGCCTAGAGAGATGGCCCATTCAAAAGGCCCAATGGGCTTAACGACAACTCATCCGCTTTAACAACGCAGCATTCTCGCAAGACGTGATAGAGACACGTTGTAGGGCCCTATGATGTCCCGCGAGTCTGGTTGTCGTCCTTTTAACAGCTCATGATGTACGATCCGACACAGAAAAACAATGCAAAAGAAGAAAAGTGGCCTAAAACTGATGAAAACGTTCGATTTTGGGCTCCAAAAATGGGCACAGTGAACAAACTCACTGCCCCCGTCGTAGAGCTCTCAGACAGCTTGGCAACGGTATGCTGGATGATGCGTAACTCCTTACGAATCAAAAGTTATGGGCACCGGAGTGACGGAGACCTGGTCATAAATCCTACGTCCTCGGTTTACGGGCCCGACCTCTACGTGAAGCGAAGTTGTCTTGCCCAATGTTCCGTGGGATTCGGTAATAGAGATTTGGTGGATAAAGTATCTTGGCAACCCTAACCAGGGCAAAAAAAATTGAATAGGGGTGCAACACGAGGACTTCCCAGGGGCTCACCCATCCTTGTACTACTCTCGCCCAAGCACTCTTAACTTCGGAGTTCTGATGGGATCTAGTGCATTAGTGCTGGTATGATCGCACCCGTCATGTTGAGGGCACAATTCCTATATGTGTTAACGGTTCATAGTCCCAGTCTAAAGAGATGGCCCATTCAAAAGACCCATTGGGATTAACGACAACCCATCCGCTTCAACAATGCATCATCCTCGCAAGACGTGATATCGACACGTTGTAGGGCCCTCTGATGACCCGCAAGTCAGGTTGTCGTCCTTTTGACAGCTCACGACGTACGATCCGGGACGGAAAAATAGGGCAAAACTAGAAAAGTGGCCTGAAACAGATGAAAACGTTCAATTTTGGGATCCAAAAATGGGCACAATGAGCGAGCTCTCGCTGGCCCCGCTGTAGAGCTCTCACAGAGCACTGCAACGGTATGCTGTGTGCCGCGTAACTCCATACGGATCAAAAGTTATGGGCACCGGAGTGACGGAGACTTGGTCACAAACCCTATGCCCTCGGTTTGCGGGCCCGGCCTCTACGTGAAGCGAAGTTGTCTTGCCCAATGTTCCATGAGATTCGGTAATAGAGATTTGGTGGATAATGTATTTTGGCAACCCTAACCAGGGCAAAAAAAATTGAAAAGCGGGTGCAACACGAGGACTTCCCAAGGAGTCACCCATCCTAGTACTACTCTCGCCCAAACACGCTTAACTTCGGAGTTCTGATGGGATCCGGTGCATTAGTACTGGTATGATCGCACCAGTCATGTTAAGGGCACAATTCCTATATGTGTTAACGGTTCACAGTCCCAGCCTAGAGAGATGGCCCATTCAAAAGGCCCAATGGGCTTAACGACAACCCATCCGCTTCAACAATGCAGCATCCTCGGAAGACATGATATCGACACGTTGTAGGGCCCTCTGATGTCCCGCGAGTCAGGTTGTCATCCTTTTAACAGCTCACGACATGCGATCCGGGAAGGAAAAATAGAGCAAAAGAAGAAAATTGGACTGAAACTGAAGAAAACGTTCTATTTTGGGCTACAAAAAGGGGCACAGCGAGCAAGCTGGCTACCCACATCGTAGAGATCTCAGAGAGCTTTGCAACGGTATGCTGTACGCCGCGTAACTCCTTACGGATCAAAAGTTATGGGCACCGGAGCGACGGAGACCTGGTCACAAACCCTACGCCCTCAGTTTGCGGGCCCGGCCTCTACGTGAAGCGAAGTTGTCTTGCCCAATGTTCCGTTGGATTCGGTAATAGAGATTTGGTGGATAAAGTATCTTGGCAACCTTAACCGGGGCAAAAAAAATTGAAAAAGGGGTGCAACACGAGGACTTCCCAATGGGTCACCCATCCTAGTACTACTCTAGCCCAAGTCCGTTTAACTTCGGAGTTCTAATGGGATAGTGATGGTTTGATCGCACCCGTCATGTTGAGGGCACAAATCCTTTATTTGTTGACGGTTCAAAGTCCTAGCCTAGAGAGATGGCCCATTCGAAAGGCCCAATGGGCTTAACGACAACCCATCCGCTTCAACAACGCAACATCCTCGCAAGACGTGATATCGACACGTTGTAGGGCCCTCTGATGTCCCGCGAGTCAGGTTGTCGTCCTTTTAACAGCTCACGACGTACGATTCGGGATGAAAAAACAGAGCAAAAGAACAAAAGTGGCTTGAAATTGATAAAAATGTTCGATTTTGGGCTCCAAAAAGGGCAAAGCGAGCAAGCTGGCTGCCCCCGTTGTAGAGCTCTCAGAGAGCTTTGCAACGGTATGCTGTGCGCCGCGTAACTCCTACGAATCAAAAGTTATGGGCACCGGAGCGACGGAGACCTGGTCACAAACCCTACGCCCTCGGTTTGCGGGCCCGGCCTCTACGTGAAGCGAAGTTGTCTTGCCCAATGTTCCGTGGGATTCAGTAATAGAGATTTGGTGGATAAAGTATCTTGGCAACACTAACCAGGGCAAAAAAAATTGAAAAGGGGGTGCAACACGAGGACTTCCTATGGGGTCACCCATCCTAGTACTACTCTCGCCCAAGCATGCTTAACTTCGGAGTTCTGATGGGATCCGTTGCATTAGTGTTGGTATGATCGCACCCGTCATCTTGAGGGCACAATTCCTATATGTGTTAACGATTCACAGTCCCAACCTAGAGAGATGGCCCTTTCAAAAGGCCCAATGGGCTTAACGACAACCCATCCGCTTCAACAATGCAGCATCCTCGCAAGACGTGATATCGACACGTTGTAGGGCCCTCTGATGTCCCGCGAGTCAGGTTGTCATCCTTTTAATAGCTCACGACGTACGATCTGGGACGGAAAAACAGAACAAAAGAAGAAAAGTGGCTTGAAACTGATGAAAACATTCGATTTTGGGCTCCAAAAAGGGGCACAGCGAGCAAGCTGGCTGCCCCTGTCGTAGAGCTCTCAGAGAGCTTTGCAACGGTATGTTGTGCGCTGCGTAACTCCTTACGGAAAAAAAGTTATGGGCACCGGAGCGACGGAGACCTGGTCACAAACCCTACGCCCTCGGTTTGCTGGCCCGGCCTCTACGTGAAGCGAAGTTGTCTTGCCCAATGATCCGTGGGATTCGGAGTAGCTGGTGAACTACCTGTGGATACGCGGGCGGAAGAGGCTGATGGCGCTTTCGTCGGGCCACGGTTATTCCCTGGTCTGTTCTGGCTCTAGCCCTGATTACAACCCTGACTCTGGAATTTCCTCTGTTGACCTGGAGGCTGGTATGGTTTCTTGTTTGGCTGACTCGAACCGGCTCCATCTGGTTTCCTCTTCTCCACTCGAGAGGCAGCAGTAAAGAGAGTAGAATAGGTATCAAAGTCATGAGAGGCCAACTGGTCCTGAATCTCTGGCCTCAATCCAATAGTAAATTTCCACATTCTCGCCTCCGGAGTACAAACCATATATTGAGCATAACGGGACAGTCGATCAAAACGAGCCTCGTACTGGGCCACCGTCATATTACCCTGGGTCAAGTGCATGAACTCCTCGATCCGCCTCTGCCTGGAAACTGCAGGTACATATTTCTCCTTAAATGCCTTAACAAAATTACCCCACAAGCGAGGTGTCTGATCAGTCTCCCACAGTGCCTCTACAGTGTGCCACCAATGCTCGGCATCCTCGTGCAACAGAAATATAGCAAACTCCATTTTCTCTTCATCTGTATAATCAAGTGGCTTGAAAATCTTCTCAATCTCGGACAGCCAAGCCTCTGCTTTCTCATCATCAGCTTCCCCGTAGAATTTAGACGGGCGAAAGTCAAGGAATTCCCTCATTCTACTATGTCTCCCATGGTTACCCTCATTCCTGTTGTTGATGTTGTTGTTGTTGGCTTCACGAGCATCCTGACGCTCCATCACACGTGATACACGATCCATGGCATTTGCCATCATATTAAACATAGCTATACCGGGATTAGTCTGATAGGCATCCCCGGTCTCTTGAGGTTCATCGCTCCTATTAGTAGTACGGGTACTAGGGCCAGCCATCTATAGGCACAAATTACGATGTACAATTTATTGAAATATGACAATTAAGAATCTAATGCATATGATATGCAACATAATATAGGTACAATTCTAAAAACATTTAAGGCAGGTAAGTCACTTAAGCACATAGAACATAGAAGGCACATTTATCACACAATAACACATAAACAAGTCATCCTAATTATCTTAAGGCTCTACCCACGGTCCGAGAGTTAAACCCGGCTTAAGCAATCTTAGCTCTGATACCATTCTTCTAAGGTGTCACGCCCCAACCCGGCCTATAAGGTTAGACTAGGGTGTGAACTAGCATTCAAGTAATATCACGTACTTAGCTGTTTATGAAGATTAACACCTAATGATTTAGTCTAAACTCCAAAGTTTTTCCGGAAAACCGGCAACATAACGGCTGTAATTGGCCATTTGGTTTAACCTAATTCTCTAAACGCCTCAAAATTTACCATCTCAAATTCATTTCCAACTAAGATTACTAATTTACGATCAATTGAATTGCCTATTGGTTATTTCGACGTCCCGTTTGATTTATAACCTAGCATGATACTATGTCTCGTTTGTTTATTTATCCTCGTTACAAATATACCTGTTGATCTTAGCTCAATAGCATGTACTTGTTAAGATTGGATAAGTTCATTTACTTAGTTCTTAACTAAAGCGTCATAACCTAAGATAGATACTAGCGGTAATAAAAGCAAAACGATCATAGTAGTGTCATGTCTAGCATCAGTCTACATAATATAAGTACAAACCAAAATTAGACCCCAAATTACAACGAGAGTCTTTTACATCATGACATCGAGCAACATAAAAGGAAATAGTCTTCAAGTAACATAAAGTTCACAAGTAGTCACATTCAAGCAAAACAAACAATGACAGGCAGTCACTCCAGAGGTTCATCATTAGGCACACCGTCCTCGGGTACCTGTTCTGGGTCTTCTTCACCTGAGATGATAAAAGAGGGTGAGTCCTTATGAACTCAGCGAGGGAGAACGAGAAATAAGTTTTGAAACTCATTTTCCAGTTCAACTTATGAAAATCCCTTTTGCAAGCATGAACACAACAGAAATATAAGTACAGAAACAGGAATACCGGTCTTTCTTCCCCGAGGTTCTCTAGGAACCAAGCGAGAGTACTTATACACATAGTAAAAAGGATACAGTGAGCTTTTGCTCTTAGATCAGTTCCAGGATCAGTTGTTGCGGCCGACTTCAAATCATCCCCCAAACATGCTAAGTGGGTGTACTCTGGATGTACCCCGAAATCCTACGACCCAACTCTCCGAGGAAGTCTAGCCCCCAAGCGAGAGAGGGAATAGGACCATGGTAGTCACGGGAGCACCGGCAAGCCCGATGCCGCCCGGTGTGCGTGATCGCTACCATGCCAACAGAAAAGGTTGCAACCTTGTATGCAAATGCACATTCATGACAGGTAATATATCACAGTAGGAGGACAACAAAGTAGGTTGCCTCCGGACAGTCATAAGATTGCACATTGACAGGTAAACAAGCAGGGCACGATAAGACAGGAAATTTCACTTGAAATGCATATATAGTTATATGAAAATTAAACGGGCAGCCATGTAACACATGTAAAACAGGCCATATAACTCATTAAGAAGCCCACGTGATCAAGTGATAAGATTACTCAACATGCAATGATATCAACATGGGCTTGGATGCAAGGAAAGCTTATTTGTCAACATGCAATGGTCAAAATCCCATTTAAAGTTATAAGACAATTATGGGCAGCCCATTAAGCATATAATTTCCACACAATATCCAAATGATCAACACTTAGCAAGACTACCTAGTCATTAGGGTTTCCGTTTCATGCTTAATCGTGTGATTAAAACCCTAAGTCAACTCAAAATCATTCTCAAGTCATGCATCATTCAATTCAAGCATCCTCAAGTACTCAAAACAGTCCACATAACATCCCAACACCACATTTCCACACAATTAGTACCACAAGAGAGGTTACAACAATTTTCCAAGCATGTAGTTAAGTAAAACCTTTACTGCAATAGGCTGTTTTCTCACAATCAATAGGATAATCAAACAATCTCCAAATTCCGTGAATAAGATTTAAAATTAAATCTTAAGAAGTTAAATAAAATCATAAACAAACCTTGCATCAATTGGAGTTCGGAATCATTAGTTATAGCCGAAACAGTGAGGTAGCACAAAACTGTCCAGATTTGCACACTTTTTAGATATTGACGTTTCTGAGGTCCTTAGGGTCAGTTTTAGCCTTAGTCCATTTCTGACAAAATTGTCCAGAACTGAAAAATATAGCAGAAAACCAAATTTCATGCATTTTGGACATCATTTTCTAAGTCAAATATGGTTCGTTCCATAAGGTCAGTGCATCTGCTAAAACCTGCTTCATTTTTCCAGATTTCCAGATTTGGTCACATTTTAAAGATTTTCCATTTTAAGGACCTTGGAGTCAAAATTTTCTTCGGCCTATTTCTGGGAAAAATGTTCAAAACTGGAAAAATTAGTTACCTACCAATTTTCATGAATTTTCAACATCATTTTCCTAGCCAAACGCACCTCGAAACAACAGGTCAGAGAGCTGTCACATAATCTGACTTCACCTATC
This sequence comes from Ehretia macrophylla, assembly GCA_037974665.1. Taxonomy (NCBI): domain Eukaryota; kingdom Viridiplantae; phylum Streptophyta; class Magnoliopsida; order Boraginales; family Ehretiaceae; genus Ehretia; species Ehretia macrophylla. The sequence continues at coordinate 62,962,655 of CM075782.1, read as the reverse complement.
ATCACTTTCAAGCAAAAATCATTCCATGCATGGTTGAAGAAGCTTATGAACGAACATATAACTCAAGTACAGAAGCAAAGACATACATTTAATAGCATGCATGTGGATTTTTGAAGGATTTTCAAAAGGTTTTAGCCCTCACCTTAGGAGATCAACAAGAAGATGCACAAAACTTGATGAAGCACAAATTTCTTCTTCTTCTTTGCCTAGCTGAGATTCCAACTTGGTTTTCTCTATTTTTCCTAGCTTAGTGACCAAGCTCTTAGTACATGCATGTGGTTAGATCAATAAGAAAAGAAATGGAAGCTTAGTAACTCACCTAGGGCCGACATGGTGACTCAAAGAGCATGCATGTGTGATTCTTGCATCCTAGCTAGCTTGGTCGAGTTCCTTTGCTTGTGGCTTGTCTTGATACACCATGGATTGATGAAGATGAGCAAAGGCAAGATAAAACTCAGCCAAAACCGAGATTGAGAGAGAAGAATGAGAGGGAGAGAGAGAAATGTGAGGAGAGTGAGAGAAATGAGAGAAAATAGAAGCTTTTGCAATTGTTGATCAAAATGTTGGCCTTGGGCATGCAAAAAATCTGATTTTGTGTCATCTTTTGAATTGTTTTAGCATGTGTGTAAGAGAATGTTGGGTATTTAGGGATTTTTGGTAGAATAGAATATAGGATATGTTTAGAGGTTTGTGAGATTTTGTCTTGTAGTGAGTTTAAAATATAATATTTAGGTGTTAGTGGATTTTGTAGAGATTTGAATTAGGATTATAATAATAGTTAGTGGTGTTTGTAGGATTATTTTATAGTCTAGTGCTTTGTGTAGGATTCTTTCTTGATTAACGTGGTGGCACGGATTCCTAGGTCTAGGGTACGAATTACGAGGTAGACACGAACTACGAGGTAAGACACGAACTTCAAGATAAATGCACGGATTCCAATGCAAATGAACGCAACCCTAGGTAAATGTACATAAACCAATACAAGGCACGTAATTCAATGCAATGCACGTAAATCGATGTACGATTCTTAAACCTAGGTTAGGACACACAATTCAAGGTCAGGGCACACAAAACGAGACAATGCACGCAATTCGAAGTCGGGGCACGTAAGTCGAGGATTAGGGCACATAATTCTAGATCAAGGCACGAATGACGAGGCATGCACGAAAACCAAGATAGGGCACGTAATCTAAGGTCAGTCATATCATTCTTGGTCTATGGCACGTAAATCAAGGTAATATACGTTATTCGGGGTCGGGCCTCACATCCTCCCCTCCTTAAAAGAATTTCGTCCCGAAATTCATTCTTGCCTATTGAGGTCATTTAGACGGATTCTGACCCTTGTTATCCTTCCTACTCCGGTTCATCTCGTGTTTGGTGATCTTTTACCGCAACCAATTCACTTCTTATGTTTTTCCAATCAGTTAATTCGGTGTGACCCCTACATTCATAGTTCGTTCCTTTGAACGACTCTATTTTCTCCAATTGATCTTAAGGTCGAGTTCATTAACTAAGGTTAGAATCTCCAAACATAGTCATCAAAGCTGCATTGGTGTTCTAACAATATAACTATAACTCCAAAATCATGACTCATGTTGTATCAATCTTGTATTCATACCTCAAAAGGAATATCACAATAATTCCATGATCCTAGGGTGACATACGCTAATTTCAAGATGATAGGTCTTTATCTGATTTACATATCCTATCTACTAGCTTCAAAATTGTTAGCACGTAGGACATACACATGTTATGGATTATTTCCACGATATGACCCTATTTTCAGGTTGAACTCACCAAACAAACTAATCCATCTCAAGTCGTCATCTATCGGTAGTATCATAGTTCTTATCTTGAGGTACATTGGATTAGTAAATCTTCTAATGACTAGTCTTCCGGTTATAAGCTCCTATTCACTAACATCCTTTCCCAGCTTCATTAACCTTCACGCTCGTAATCAAGGAGAAAGACCGTTGAGATTCATTAAACGCGAATTCTAAGGTTTATTAAGTATCACCAACAAATTGCCATCGAAATTACATGGGTAAACTAATCATATAGCATTAGTTCAACTTTTCAAGTAAGCTTCATCAGCTTGTAATCCACAATTTATTTTCTTATTCAAATCTCTATTTTTCAAGTCACAAGGCTTCAGAATTTTCTTTCAATCTCATCCAAAACTCCTAAGGCGAATAGTATCAACCTCAAATAAATTGCACTCACCTCAATCCAAGGTTATGTCATACTTAAGAAGACAATGGTCCTACTCACTTAGCGACCTAGTCATTCCTTCGAACACTTAATGCCCGCCAATATATCTTCGACATTAATGTTACTAAGCTGGGTTCATCGCCATGTAAGTGATATCAATGCTCTACTAGGTTACTGGCCGTACAACAACAATCCTAGGACTATAAATAGGTGCCGAAATGACCGAGCTCATAAAATACTTACACGAGATAACTTCAAGGTTGTATCAACATAAGAATTATGACCACGAGGCATCTTTCAACATAACCTAATAGAACTTCAAAAGTAATCAACCACTTATTTAACTATCACTACAAGATTCACCCCTCTTATTCAACGATCACAATTCGAAGTCTACCGATCGCTAGTTCCTAGATGTGAAATGGTACACATAGATACGGTGGTCTAACAATAGTCTCTTGGGTCATTATGACTCTAATTCATCTCTATCTTAACTACATGAAATCTTACTCTTCTCATTTACATGTTCAACTAGCTAAGAGCATCAAGACTCATCGACCTTAGGTCCTAGGGTTTACCATGAATCATCATGCATACTCACTATTAGCTATTTAGGATTTCAAATCATACCCTAACGACTCCACTTTGCAACCAGATGCTTAATATCATTTCCATGGTTTATATACTAGGTCCAACGGTCTTACTTCGCATAATCGCAACTAAACCCGAGGGGCAACAATTGGATACCATGATTCTTAATATAACCAATATCCAACTTGGGACCTTAGCAACATTAGTCATCTAATGCATAATTCAATACCTTACACTTCTATTCGACCTAACATTTAGGTGTAGCCTTCCGAACACGAGTTCTAGCTACATGAATTCCTCGATTCCAACATCCTTATATCTTGTTATACTAAAGAATCATCAACCTTGTTAAATTTGGTCTCCAGAGTTGCCTACATGTCTTGACGTTATCCATTGTTAAGTCACTCAAATACACTATCCATGTCTTAATAATCTAACCCCTAAAGATAAACTATTGTCAACTTCCACGAATTCACCTCTTAATTTCTAGGTCATGATCTCAACACTTAGTGAACTTGAAACTCACTAGTATACACCATATTAGATTCATCAATGCTTAATTCCAATCAATTAAGGATTCAATTGTACGAGTATATTACTAACTTCTTAGATAGCCTATCAAGCCAATTTTAAGATGTGGGAAATGGATTCAAAGAAACCTCCCAGTCAACTTCCACTATCAGCACATGAGAATATATAATATTCTACATATTTAATAGTATACCCTTATATCTAAGGAAGTAGCTTGTCTTTAACCTTTATACTTGAACCACAATGAGAAGAACGGTTTAACGGAATCAAAACTTCATAGCCACAAAATTGATAACTTAATCATAGGTATGAGTATTCCAAAGATAAGGGGATAACTTTACCTCAACATTTATACATGTGCTACACATTTTATATATGCATATCCAATAATACATAGATCCATCGAGTACCTGTGAAGATGCGAGAAATCTCTAACCGAGCCTTTTCATTCGTCCTGCACAAATTCACTTCCCTGAAAGTCCTAATCCTAACTATCTATGTGTATAAACAGTCATTCACAGTTATATAACATGTACATGTATCAGGGAAGGAGTATAAAAGCATGCATGCATCATTGAGGACGTGTCAGTGTGCATCATACAGAATACATATGGTCCACAAAGGCACATAATATTCGATACTTAAAGCAATTAAAGCACATTAGCACATATTAACACATATAAATAAGACATCATAATTACCTTAGGGCTTCTACCCAAGGTCCGAGTGTTGAACCCGACTAACGCCTAGTTACTAAACTAAGCTCTTATACCATTCTAATATAAGGTGTCACGCCCCAACCCGACCTATAGAGGCTAGACTAGGGTGTGAGCTAAACTTTCAAGTCATTTCGTGTACTTAACCATTTATGAAGATTTCACACTTAATGTTTTGGCCTAAACTCCAAAATTTCCTGAAAACCGGCAGCATAACGGCTGTAATTGAGCTCTTTGGTTTGGCCAAATTCTCTAAACGCCTCAAAATTTTTCAATCTCAATTTCGTTTCCAACTAGGATTACCATTTAACATCAATTGAATTGCCTATTAGTTATTTCGACGTCTCGTTTGATTTATACCCTAGCATGATGCTATGTCTCGTTTGTTTGTTTATCCTCGTTATAAAAGTACCTGTTGATCTTAGCTTAATAGCGAGTACCTGTTTAAGGTTTGGATGGTTCATCTTACTTAGCCCTTACCTAATACTTCATAATCCTATTATAACTACTAGCGATAATAAAAGCAAAACGACCGTAGCCGTATCTAGTGACTGTCTAGAAATATTAGTACAAACCAAAATTAGACTCCAAATTACAATGGGGGTCTTTTACATTACATATCAAGCAACATAAAAGAAATAGTCTTCAAGTAGCATAGTTTACAAATAGCCATAATCACGCAAAGCACATAGGACAGGCAATCACTCCAAGGAATCATCGATAGGCATATCGTCCTCAGGTACCTGTTCTTGATCTTCTTCACCTGAGATGATAAAAGAGGGTGAGTCCTTATGAACTCAGCGAGGGAGAAAGAGAAATAGGTTTTGAAACTCATTTTCTGGTTCAACTTATGAAAATCCTTTTGCAAGCATGAATATAACACAATTAAGTACAGAATAATAATACAAAAGTAAAGGAACACAATTACCCGACTTTTCTCCCCGAGGTTCTCTAGGAACCATGTGAGAGTACTTATATACATAATAAAAAGGATACGGTGAGCTTTTGCTCTCAATGGTTGCGGCCTACTTCAAAACATCCCCTTAACACGCCAAGTGGGTGTACTCCGGATGTACCCCGAAATCCTACAACCCAACTCTCCGAGAGAGTCTAACCCCCAAGCGAGAGAGGGAATTGGACAGTGATAGTCACGGGTGCACCGGCAAGCCCGATGCTGCCCGGTGTGCGTGATCGCTACCACGCCAAACTGAAAGGTTGCAACCTTGTATGCAATGCACATTTATGACATTTAATATATCACATTAGGAGGACAACAAAGTAGGTTGCCTCCGGACAGTCATAAGATTGCACATTGACAAGTAAACAAGCGAGGCACGAATAGACAAGTAATTTCATTTGAAAAGCATATGGAGTTATATGAACAATAAATAGACAGCCATGTAACGCACATAAATCAAGTCATATAACTCAATTCAAAGTCCACGTAATCAAATAATAAGATTATATAACATGCAACAACATCTACGTGGGCTCGGATGCAAGAAAAGCCTATTTGTCAACATGCAATGATCAAAATCATATTTAGGACTATAAGGCATCTACGGGCAGCCTACTAAGCATATAATTCCACACAATATCCAAATGATCAACACTTAGCAAGACTACCTAGTCATTAGGGTTTCCATTTCGTGCATAACCGTGCAATTTAAGCCCCAAACCAATTCAAAATCAATCTCAAGCCATGCATCATTAATTCAACATCCTCAAACATTGAAAACAGTCCACACAACATCCCAAAGCTACAATCCCAAGCATTTATTTCAACAAGAGAAGTTACAACAATTTTTCTAAGCATAACACTAAGTGAAACCCTTACTACAATAGGCTGTTTTCTCACAATCATTAAGATAAGCAAACAATCTTCAATTCCACTGAATAAGATGTCAAATTAAAGCTTAAGAAGTGAACTAAAATCAAAAACAAACATTGCATCATTTGGAGTTTGTGATCATTAGTTATAGCCAAAACAGTGGGATAGCACAAAACTGTCCAGATTTGCACACATTTCGATAATTGACGTTTTTGAGGTCCTTAGGGTCAGATTTAGACTTAGTCCATTTCTGACAAAAATTCCCATAACTGAAAAATATAGCAGCAAACCAAATTTCATGCATTTTGGACATAATTTACTAAGTCAAATCTGGTTGGTTCTACTAGGTCAGTGCATCTGCCAAAACCTGCTTCATTTTTCCAGATTTCCAAATTTGGACACATTTTAATGATTTGCCATTTTGAGGACCTTAGAGTCGAAATTAGCTTTGGCCTATTTCTGTGAAAAATGTTCAAAATGGGAAAAACTAATTACCTACCAATTTTCATTCATTTTCAACATTATTTGTCAGAGAGCTGTCACATAATCCAACTTCACCTATCATCACTTTCAAGCCAAAATCTTGCCATGCATGGTTGAAGAAGCTTATGAACGAACATATAACTCAAGTACAGAAGCAAAGACATACATTTAAGAGCATGCATGTGGATTTTTGAAGGATTTTCAAAAGGTTTTAGCCCTCACCTTAGGAGATCAACAAGAAGATGCACAAAACTTGATGAAGCACAAATTTCTTCTTCTTCTTTGCCTAGCCGAGATTCCAACTTGGTTTTCTCTATTTTTACTAGCTTAGTGACCAAGCTCTTAGTACATGCATGTGGTTAGAACAAGAAGAAAAAGAAATGGAAGCTTAGTAACTCACCTAGGGCCGACATGGTGACTCAAAGAGCATGCATGTGTGATTCTTGCATCCTAGCTAGCTTGGTCGAGTTCCTTTGCTTGTGGCTTGTCTTGATAAACCATGGATTGATGAAGATGAGCAAAGGCAAGATAAAACTCAGCCAAAACCGAGATTGAGAGAGAAGAATGAGAGGGAGAGAGAGAAATGTGAGGAGAGTGAGAGAAATGAGAGAAAATAGAAGCTTTTGCAATTGTTGATGCAAATGTTGGCCTTGTGCATGCAAAAATCTAATTTTGTGTCATCTTTTGAATTGTTTTAGCATGTGTGTAAGAGAATGTTGAGTATTTAGGGATTTTTGGTAGAATAGAATATAGGATATATTTAGAGGTTTGTGAGATTTTGTCTTGTAGTGAGTTTAAAATATAATATTTAGGTGTTAGTAGATTTTGTAGAGATTTGAATTAGGATTATAATAATAGTTAGTGGTGTTTGTAGGATTATTTTATAGTCTAGTGCTTTGTGTAGGATTGTTTCTTAATTAACGTGGTGGCACAGATTCCTAGGTCTAGGGTACAAATTACGAGGTAGACACGAACTACGAGGTAAAACACGAACTTCAAGACTAATGCACGTACTTCAAGATAAATGCACGTATTTCAATGCAAATGCACGCAACCCTAGGTAAATGTACCTAAACCAATACAAGGCAAGAGTATTCAATGCAATGCACGTAAATCGAGGTACGACTTTTAAACCTAGGTTTGGACACGCAATTCAAGGTCAGGGCACACAAAATGAGACAACGCACGCAATTCGAAGTTGGGGCACGTAAGTCGAGGATTAGGGCACATAATTCTAGATCAAGGCACGAATGATGAGGCATGCACGAAAACCAAGACAGGGCACGTAATCCAAGGTCAGTCATATCATTCTTGGTCTATGGCACGCAAATCAAGGTAACATACGTTATTCGGGGTCGGGCCTCACACATCATATTTCTATTACCCAATCCCATGGTACCTTGGGCAAGGCAACTTCGCCTGACGTAAAGACTAGGCCCGCAAATCAAGGCCGTGGGGCTTGGTACCAGGTCTCCGTCGCTCCGGTGCCCATAACTTTTGATCTATAAGGAGTTACGCGGTGCACAGCATACCGTTGGAAAGCTCTCCGAGAGCTCTAGCACCGGGGTAGCAAGCCTGCTCTGCTGCTCCTGTTTTCATAACCCAAAATTGAACGCTTTTATCAGTTTCAGGACACTTTTCTTCTTTTGCGCTGTTTTTTTATCCCGGATGGTACGTCGTGAGCAGCAAAAAGGTCAATAACCTAATCCATCAAATTTCTATTTCTAAATCCCACTGCACCTTGGGCAAGACAACTTCTCCTCACGTAGAGGCTGGGTCCGCAAACCAAGGGCGTGTGGCTTGTGGCTAGGTCTACGTCACTCCAGTGCCCATAACTTTTGATTCGTAAGGAGTTACGCAGCGCACAGCATACCGTTGGAAAGCTTTGCGAGAGCTCTACGACGGGGGCAGCAAGCCTGCATAGCTGCACATGTTTTCAGAACCCAAAATCGAACGTTTTCATCAATTTCGGGATACTTTTCTTCTTTTGCGCTGTTTTTCCGTCCCGGATCGTATTTCGTGAGTCGCGAAAAGGTCGACAACCTAATCCATCACATTTCTATTACCGAATCCCATGGCACCTTGAGCAAGACAACTTCACCTCACGTAGAGGCTGGGCCCACAAACCGAGGGCATGGGGCTTGGGGCCAGGTCTCCGTCGATCCGGTGCCGATAACTTTTGATCTGTAAGGAGTTACGCGGCGCACAACATACCGTTGGAAAGCTCTCTGAGAGCTCTACGACGGGGGTAGCAAGCCTGCTCAGCTGCGCCTGCTTTCGTAGAGTAAAATCTAACATTTTATCTGTTTCGGGAAACTTTTCTTCTTTTGCGCAGTTTTTCCATCACGGATCGTTCGTCGTGAGCCGCGAAAAGGATGACAACCAAATCCATCACATTTCTGTTATCGATTACCATGGCACCTTGGGCAAGACAACTTCGCCTCTTGTAGAGCCTGGGCCCGCAAACCGAGGGCGTGGGGCATGGGACCAGGTCTCTGTCGCTCCGGTGCCTATAACTTTTGATCCGTAAGGAGTTACACAGCGCACAATGTACCGTTGGAAAGCTCTCTGAAAGCTCTGCGATGGGGGCAGCAAGCCTGCTCAGCTGCACCAGCTATCGGAACCGAAAATCAAACATTTTCATCAGTTTCAGGACACTTTTCTTCTTTTGCGCAGTTTTTCCGTCCCGGATCGTACATCATAAGCCGCGAAAAGGACGACAATCTAATCCATCACATTTTTGTTACCGAATACTGCAGCACCTTGGGCAAGACACTTCGCCTCACGTAGAGGCTGGACCCACAAACCGAGGGTGTGGGGCTTAGGTCCAGGTCTCCGTCGTTCCGGTGCCCATAACTTTTGATCCGTAAGGAGTTACACGGCGCACAGCATACCGTTGAAAAGCTCTTCGAGAGCTCTACGATGGGGGCAGCAAGCTTGCTAGGCTGTACCAACTATAGGAACCGAAAATCAAACATTTTCATCAGTTTCAGGACACTTTTCTTCTTTTGCGCAGTTTTTCCGTCCCGGATCGTACGTCGTGAGCCGCGAAAAGGACGACAACCTAATCCATCACATTTTTGTTACCGAATCCTGTGGCACCTTAGGCAAGACAACTTCGCCTCACGTAGAGGCTGGGCCCACAAACCAAGGGCGTAGGGCTTAGGTCCAGGTCTCCGTCGTTCTAGTACCTATAACTTTTGATCCGTAAGGAGTTACACGGCGCACAGAATACCGTTGGAAAGCTCTCCGAGAGCTCTATGACGAGGGCAGCATGCCTGCTTGGCTGCACCTGCTTTCACATAGCAAAATCAAGCATTTTCATCAGTTTCAAAATACTTTTATTCTTTTGCACTGTTTTTCTATCCCGGATCGTACGTCGTGAGCCACGACAAGAACGATAACCTAATTCGTCACATTCTTGTTACCGAATCCCACAGCACCTTCGGCAAGACAACTTCGCCTCACGTAGAGGCTGGTCCTACAAACCGACGGCATGGGGCTTGGGACTAGGTTTCTATGGCTCCGGTGCCAATAACTTTTGATCTGTAAGGAGTTACACGGCGCATAGTAAACCGTTGGAAAGCTCTCCGAGAGCTCTACGATGGTGGCAGCAAGCCGGCTTGGCTTCGCCTGCTTTAGGAACCCAAAATCGAACGTTTTCATTAGTTTCATGATACTTTTCTTCTTTTGCGCTGTTTTTCTATCCCAGATCATACGTCGCGAGCCGCGAAAAGAACGACAACCTAATCCATCACATTTCTGTTACCGAATCCCACGGCACCTTGGGCAAGACAACTTCACCTCACGTAGAGGCTGGTCCCATAAACCAAGGGCGTGGGGCTTGGGACCAGGTCTTCGTCGTTCCGGTGCCCATAACTTTTGATCCGTAAGGAATTACGTGGCGCACAACATACTGTTGGAATGCTCTCCAAGAGCTCTACATGGGGGAAACATGTTCAACCACGCCTGCTTTCGGAGTGCAAAATGGAATGTTTTCATCAGTTTTGATACACTTTTCTTCTTTTTTGCTATTTCTCCGTCCCAGATCGTACGTCGTGAGCCGCGAAAAAGACGACAACCTAATCCATCACATTTCTGTTACCGAATCCTGCGGCACCTTAGGCAAGACAACTTCGCCTCACGTAGAGGCTGGGCCCACAAACCGAGGGGGTGGGGCTTAGGTCCAGGTCTCCGTCGTTCTAGTACCCATAACTTTTGATCCGTAAGGAGTTACACGGCGTACAGAATACCGTTGGAAAGCTCTCCGAGAGCTCTATGACAGGGGCAGCATGCCTGCTTGGCTGCACCTGCTTTCACAGAGCAAAATCGAACATTTTCATCAGTTTCAGAATACTTTTATTCTTTTGCACTGTTTTTCTATCCCGGATCGTACGTCGTGAGCCGCGAAAAGGATGATAGCCTAAGCCGTCACATTCCTGTTACCGAATCCCACAGCACCTTCGGCAAGACAACTTTGCCTCACGTAGAGGCTGGTCCTACAAACCGACGGCATGGGGCTTGGGACCAGGTTTCTATGCCTCCGGTGCCAATAACTTTTGATCTGTAATGAGTTACACGGTGCACAGTAAACCATTGGAAAGCTCTCCGAGACCTCTACGATGGTGGCAGCAAGCCGGCTTGGCTTCGCCTGCTTTAGGAACCCAAAATCAAACGTTTTCATTAGTTTCATGATACTTTTCTTCTTTTGCGCTGTTTTTCTATCCCGGATCGTACGTCGTGAGCCGCGAAAAGAATAACAACCTAATCCATCACATTTCTGTTACCGAATCCCACGGCACCTTGGGCAAGACAACTTCGCCTCACGTAGAGGCTGGTCCCATAAACCAAGGGCGTGGGGCTTGGGACCAGGTCTCCGTCGTTCCGGTGCCCATAACTTTTGATCCGTAAGGAATTACGTGGCGCACAGCATACTGTTGGAAAGCTCTCCAAGAGCTCTACATGGGGAAAGCAAGCCTGTTCAACCACGCCTGCTTTTGGAGTGCAAAATTGAACATTTTCATCAGTTTTGATACACTTTTCTTCTTTTTTGCTATTTCTCCGTCCCGGATCGTACGTCGTGAGCCGCGAAAAGGACGACAACCTAATCCATCACATTTCTGTTACCGAATCCCACGGCACCTTGGGAAAGACAACTTCGCCTCATGTAGTGGCTGAGCCCGCAAACTGAGGGCATGAGGCTTGAGGCCAGGTCCCTGTCGCTCCAGTGCCCATAACTTTTGATTTGTAGGGAGTTACGCGGGGCGTAACATACCGTTGAAAAACTCTCCGAGAGCTCTAGGACGTGGGTAGCAAGCCTGCTCAGCTGCTCCTGCTTTCGGAGAGCAAAATCAAACATTTTCATAAGTTTCGGGACACTTTTCTTCTTTAGCAATGTTTTTCCGTCTCGGATCGTACGTCGTGGGCTGCGAAAAGATCGACAACCTAATCCATCACATTTATGTTACCGAATCCCACAACATCTTGGGCAAGACAACTTCACCTCACGTAAAGGCTGGGCCTGTAAATCGAGGGCAAGGGGCCAGGTCTCCGTCGCTCAGGTGCCCATAACTTTTGATCCCTAAGGAGTTACGTGGCACACAGTGTGAGGCCCGATCTCGATTTGCGTGTGATACCTCGTTTCATGTGCCCTAACTTAGATTTGCGTGTCTTGACCTAGGTTTAAGAGTCGTGTTTTGTTTTGTGTGCCTTACATTGAATTACGTGCATATATTTAGGGTTGCATGTATTTACTTAGGAAACGTGCATTCGTCTTGTGGTTCATGTCTTACCTCGTAGTGTGTGCTCTAAACCTAGGAAAGCTTGCCCTCACGCTAATCAAGAAAACATCTTACACGAAGCACTAGATCATTAATTAATCCTACAAACTCCACAAACTAATATTAAAATGCTAATTCAACTCACTAGAAGACGAAAATTGCACAAAAAGCTAAGCATTCTTTATTCTTTATTCCTTATTCTTTTTCACATCCCAAACACACAATATTATATTGCTCAACCAAGACAAAAATGCATAATTTTGCATAAGTTTGGCTGACCACATGGAGCATTTAAAAAAGCATTACAATTTCAAAATTTATTCTTAGACATTCTATGACAAGTTATGACACAAAGCAAAAAAAAAATGACTCAAAACTCTACCCAAAGCTCCACCATTCTCGACACACTCCAATTGCCCATGCTAGACAATTCAAATTATGCTCTTGAAGACACAAAATCTGAAATTTAGTTGCCCATAGCTGACACATGCATCAAAATCCCTCAAAGCTTTCATTTTCCTCTAATTTTCTCTCACTCTCTCATTTCTTCTCTCTCTTTCTCGGCCCTAGCTGCAATTATGGACTCCATAGCTTAAGTTCATCATCCAAAGGTTCTTCAAGACATGCAAGATACTAAGGAACTCGACCAAGCAAGCTAGAATGCAAAAACACACACATGCAAGCTCATAGCACATTCATTTCGGCTAAGGTAAGTTTGTTAGCTTCCATTTCATTTTCTTTTTGTTCTAACCACATGCACCTACTAAAAGCATGGTTACTAAGCTAGGAAATTAGAGAATTTCAAGTTGTCTCTAGGCTACACAAGGAAAAAGGACGACCTTGTGCATCATCAAGAGTTTTGTGCATCTTCATTGTTTCATTGCTAAGGTGAGGGCTAAAACTCTTTTGAAAGGCTTTCAAAAACCACATGCATGCCTTTAAATGTCTATTTTTACCTCTGTACTTGAGATATATGTGTGTACATGAGCTTTTGTGAGCATGCATGGCAAGATATTTGGCTATAATGTGAAGATAGGTGAAATCGCGTATTTGACAGCTTTCTGTTCTGTTGGAACGAAGTGATTTTGACCAGGTAACTGATGTTGAAAATGCGTGAAAATTGGTAGATGACTAGTTTTTCTAGTTCTGAGCATTTTGCACAGAAATAGGACAAAGCTAATTTTGACTCTAAGGTCCCCAAAATGGCAAAACATCAAAAGGTGTTCAAATCTGGAAAATCTGGGAAAATGAAGCAGGGTTTGGCAGATTCACTGTCCTTGTAGAACGAACCAGTTTTGACTTAGTAAATGATATCCAAAATGCATGAAATTTGGTGTGATGCTAGAGTCTTCAGTTCTGGACACTTTTGTTAGAAATAGACTAAGGCTAAATCTGACCCTAAGGTCCTCAAAAACGACAAGCATTGAAATGTATACAAATCTGGACAGTTTGCGTAGTCTCACGGTTTTGGCTATAACTCTTGAACCCGAACTCCAAATGATGCAAGGTTTGTTTCTAAATTTAGTTCACTACTTAAAATTTAATTTGAAAATTTGATCACTGGCATTGGAGATTGTTTGCTTGTCTCAATGATTGTGAGAAAACAGACCATTGCAGTGAGGTTTTCCTCTAGTGATATGCTTAGAAAAATTATTGTAACTTCTCTTATTATATTAAATGCTTGGGATTGTGGCACTTGGATGTTGTGTGGTCTGTTTTTGATGCTTGAGGGTGTTTTAATTAATCAATGCATGGCTTGAGTTTGATTACGAGACAACTTGGGGCTTAATCGCACGGGTAAGCATGAATTGAAACCCTAATGGCTAGGAAAACTCGCTAAGTGTTGTTCCTATGGATATAGTGTTTAATTATGTGATTAGTAGGCTGCACGTAGTTGCCCTTATAGCCCTAAATGTGATTCCGACAATTACATATTGATAAGTAGACCTTTCTTGCACCTGATCCCACGTAGATGTCGTTGCATGTTGTATAACCTTGTTATTTGATTGCGTGAACCCCGAAATGAGTTATATGACTTGATTCACATGTGTTACATGGCTGTCCTCTTAATATTCATATAACTCCATGTGCTTTACAAGTGAAATTACAAGACATATCATGTCTCGCTTGTTTACTTGTCAATGTGCAATCTTATGACTGCTCGGTGGCAACCTACTTTGTTGTCCTCCTAATGTGATATATTAAATTTAATAAATGTGCATTGCATACAAGGTTGCAACGTTTCATTCTGGCGTGGTAGCGTTCATGCACATCGGGCAGCATCGGGCTTGCCGGTTTAACCGTGACTACCATTGTCCAATTCCCTCTCTCGCTTAGGGGCTAGACTTCCTCGGAGAGTTGGGTCGTAGGATTTCGGGGTACATCTGGAGTACACCCATTTGGCGTGATAAGGGGATGATTTGAAGTCGGCCGCAACAACTGATACTAGAAATAAACTAAGAGCAAAAGCTCACCGTATCTTTTTCACTATATGCTTAAGTACTCTCGCTTGGTTCTTAGAGGACCTCGGGGAGGAAAGATGGGTAATTGTGTTCTTTTATTTCTATATTACATTATGTGCTTACTTGTGATATATGTCATGCTTGCAAAAAGGATTTTTATAAGTTGAACCAGAAAATGAGTTTCAAAACTTATTTCTCATTCCCCCTCGCTGAGTTCATAAGGACTCACCCTCTTTTATCATCTCAGGTGAAGAAGGCCAAGAACAGGTACCCGAGGACAACGTGCCTTTTGATGATTCCTTGGAATGATTACGTGCCTTACGTGCCTTACGTGACGATGGCTATTTTGTGAACGATATGTTGCTTGAAGACATTTTCTTATGTTGCTTGTTATTGTACTGTAAATGACCCCCGTTGTAATTTGGGGTCTAATTTTGGGTTGTACTAATCGTAACTAGATAGACACTCTTGTGGTTGTTTTGCTATCGCTACTAGTTAGTATCTATCGCAGGCTTATAAAGTATCAGGTAAAGGATTAAGTAAATGAATCTATCCAATCTTAAACAAGTACTTATTGTTAGGCTAAAATCAACAGGTACTTTTATAACAAGGATTAACAAACAAACAAGACATAGTATCATGCTAGGCCGTTAATCAAACGAGACTTTGAGATAACTAGTAGGCGTTTCAATTGATGATAAATAGTAATCTTTGTTGGAAATGAATTTGAGATTGTAAGTTTGGAGGCCTTTAGAAAACTAGGTCAAACTAAAGAGCCCAATTACAGCCGTTATGCTGCCTGTTTTCCAGAGAATTTGTGGAGTTTAGGCTAAACGTTAAGTGTTAAAACTTCTTGAATGATTAAGTACGTGAAAGGACTGGAATGTTTAGATCACTCCCTAGTCTAACCTCTATAGGTCGGGTTGGGGCGTGACACCCTAGAGAAATGGTATCAGAGCTTAGATTGCTTAAGCCGGGTTTAACTCTCGGACCATGGGTAGAAGCCCTAAGGTAATTAAGATGACTTGTTTATATGTGTTATTGTGTGACAATATCAAGTGTGCCTTCTATGTTCTATGTGTTTATGTGATTAACATGTCTGAACTATTTCTAGAATTGTGCATCTATATAAAATTATATGTTGCATATCTTATGCATTAAATTCTTGTTTGTCGTATTCCAATAAATTATGCATCGTAATCTGTGCCTATAGATGGCTGGCCCTAGTACCCGCACTACTAATAGGAGCGGTGAGCCCCAAGAGACTGGAGATGCTTATCAAACTAATCCCAGCATGACTATGTTTGACATGATGGTGAATGCCATGGATCGCGTGTCGCGAGTAATGGAACGTCAAGAAGCACGTGAAGCAAACAACAACAACAACAGGAATGATGGTAACCATGGGAGACATAGCAGAATGCGGGAGTTTCTTGACTTTCGTCCGTCCAAATTCCACGGGGAAGCTGACGATGAAAAGGCAGAGGCTTGGCTGTCTGAGATTGAAAGGATTTTCAGGCCACTTGACTATACTGATGAAGAAAAGGTGGAGTTCGCTGTGTTTCTGTTGCACGGGGATGCTGGGCATTGGTGGCGCACTGTGGAGGCACTTTGGGAAATTGATCATACACCTCGCTTGTGGGGTAATTTCGTTAAGGCATTCAAGGAGAAATACGTACCTGCAGTTTCCAGGCAGTGGCGGATTGAGGAATTCATGCACTTTAACCAGGGTAACATGACGGTGGCCCCAGTACGAGGCTCGTTTTGACCGACTGTCCCGTTATGCTTAATACATGGTCATTACCCTTTCGAGACTACGAAGTCATCTTAGGGATGGACTGGTTGGCAAAGCATCATGCCGAACTAGATTTTCGGACGAAGATTGTAACGTTCCAGATACTTAGTCAACCAATATTGGAGGTAATGGGTCGAAGAGATTTCACCAGGAGTTCCATCATTTCATCTACGAAAGCAGTGAAGTCCTTGAGAAAAGGATGTAGTGGATACTTAGCTTACCTCATCAACAAGCCGTCGGACAAAGCCAAGTTGGAGGAGATGCCAGTGATTAAAGATTACACGGATGTGTTTCCAGAGAAATTGCCCGGTTTACCCCCAAATCGGGAGATCGAGTTCATTATAGAATTACTGCCTGGCACCAGCCGATCTACAAGAACTGAAGGACCAATTGCAAGGATTGTTGAAGAAGGGGTTTTTTCAACCAAGTTCTTCTCCATGGGGAGCGCCAGTCCCGTTTGTAAAGAAGAAAGACGGAACATTGAGGCTATGCATCGATTACTGAGGATTGAACCAAGTGACCGTCAAGAATAAATACCCACTTCCACTGATCGACGAGTTGTTTGATCAACTTCAAGGAGCCAAAGTGTATTCGAAGCTCGACTTGAGGCAAAGGTACTACCAGTTGCAGATCAAAAAGGAGGATATGCCTAAAATGGCTTTTAGGACGAGATGTGGGCATTATGAATATGTGGTGATGCCATTTGGGATAACTAATGCAGCTTTTATGGACTTGATGCACAGGGTGTTTCAACCATACTTGGACCAATTTATGGTGATCTTTATTGATGATATTTTGGTATACTCAAAATCTGAGGCTGAGCATGAACAACATTTGTGATTGGTACTACAGAAACTTCGAGAGCATCAATTGTATGCGAAGTTTAGCAAATGCGAATTTTGGTTGCAGTAGATTGTATTTTTGGGGCACATCATATCCCAAGAGGGAATAGCAGTGGATCCAGCAAAGATAGAAGCGGTGATGTCTTGGAAGAAGCCGAAAAATGTTACGGAGGTTTGGAGTTTTCTTGGTCTAGCCAGCTATTATCGAAGGTTCGTGAAGGATTTCTCAAAGATTGCAGGACCGCTTACAAAGCTCACTCAAAAGAAAACAAAGTTCGTGTGGGATGACAAGTGTGAGAACAGTTTCCAAGAATTAAAGAGAAGATTGACTACTGCACCCGTTCTTGCATTGCCTGAAGGGAGTCAAGGTTTTGTAATCTATAGCGATGCTTCGAAGGAAGGACTAGGTTGTGTGTTGATGCAAAATGGTAGAGTGATTGCGTATGCTTCTAGGAAACCGAAGCCGTATGAATTGAACTACCCGACGCATGATTTGGAGTTAGCGGCTATTGTGTTTGGACTCAAGAAATGGAGGCACTATTTGTGGGGTAACAAGTTCGAGGTGTTTACTGATCACAAGAGCTTGAAATACTTGTTCTCACAAAAAGAGTTGAACACGAGGCAAAGACGGTGGATGGAGCTTTTGGATGATTATAAATGCACAATCAATTATGTGCCCGGTAAAGCAAATGTAGTTGTAGATGCCTTAAGTCGGAAAGCGAGCATGGCAAAACTGGAAGTTAAGGTGCAGGAATTGTTAGAGGAAGCATTTTTGTGGAAACCACAATTGACTCGAAAAGGGTTACTTTTTGCCACTACACAAGTTCAATCGATCTTGTTGTCTGAATTACGAGAGGCTCAACAGAAGGACCAACAGTTTCAGAAGATTAAAGAAAACAACACAGATTTCAAGTTTCATGATGATGGTATTTGGAGGTTTACGAATCGGATTTGTGTTCCTAATGAGCCAGAGATGATAAAGAAGATCCTTGAAGAAGACCATAATTCAAGATATACTATTCACCCCGGCGGAACAAAGATGTACCAGGATTTGAAGCAACACTATTGGTGGAATAACATGAAAAGAGAGATCGCGGAGTTTGTGGCACGGTGTTTGACTTGCCAGAGAGTCAAAGCAGAACATCAACGACCAGCAGGTTTACTTCAGCCGTTGAAAATTCCTCAATGGAAATGGGAACATATAACTATGGACTTTGTTATGGACCTGCCCAGGTCACAAAAGGGTCATGACGTCGTTTGGGTCATAGTGGATAGATTGACCAAGTCAGCGCAATTCTTACCGATGAACAAGGAAGATAGTCCTAAGAAATTGGGAGTTATGTATGTGGTGGATATTGTAAGGTTGCATGGGATGCCCGTGAGTATTGTTTCGGATAGGGATCCTTGATTTACTTCCCGATTTTGGAGGAGATTACAAGAAGCTTTGGGAACGAAGTTGAGTTTCGGCACGGCTTATCACCCTCAGACTGATGGACAATCTGAGAGAACTATTCAGATTCTGGAGGATATGCTGAGGGCATGTGTTTTAGACTTCGGGAAAGGTTGGGAGAAATATCTGTCTTTAGCGGAGTTCGCTTATAATAACAGTTATTAGGCCACTATCGGGATGGCCCCATTTGGGGCATTGTATGGACATAAGTGTCGATCCCCAATTTACTGGGATGAAGTAGGTGAGACAAAGACTTTTGACCCGACCCTTCTACCTGAACTTATGATGACTGTTGATAATGTCCACCTCATCCAGAAACGGATGCTTACTGCCCAAAGCAGGCAGAAAAGTTACGCAGACCGACGGAGATGGAGTCTAGAATTTGAGGTCGGCGACAAGGTGTTCTTGAAGATATCACCTCGGAGAGGACTGATTAAACACGGCGAGGGTAGAAAGTTAAGCCCGAGGTTTGTAGGACCATTTGAGATAATTGAGAAGGTTGGCAAATTGGCGTATCGCCTGGAACTACCCCAAAACCTCTCCAATATTCACGACGTTTTTCATGTTTCAATGCAATGGAAGTATCATCCTGATCCATCGCATATCTTGGAGCCAGAACTGTTGCAGCTTCGGGAGAACTTGGCTTATGAAGAGAAGCCCGTTCGGATCTGAGACCAGCAAGATCGGGAGTTGCGCAACAAATCTATACCGATGGTGAAAGTGTTGTGGGATCATCATGAAGTTGAAGAAGCAACGTGGGAAAGGCGAGACCAGATGGAGCAACAGTATCCAGCATTATTTCAAAGGTAATATTGAATTTCGGGACGAAATTCTTTTAAGGAGGAGAGGATGTGAGGCCCGACCTCAATTTGCTTGCGATACCTCGTTTCGTGTACCCTAACCTAGATTTGCGTGCCTTGACCTAAGTTTAAGAGTCGTGTTTCGTTTTGTGTGCCTTGCATTGAATTATGTGCATACATTTAGGATTGCGTGCATTTACTTGGGAAACGTGCATTCGTCTCGTGGTTCGTGCCTTACCTCGTAGTGCTTGCCCTAAACCTAGGAAAGCGTGCCCTCATGCTAATCAAGAAAGCATCTTACACAAAGCACTAGATCATTAATTAATCCTACAAACTCCACAAACTAATATTAAAATGCTAATTCAACTCACTAGAAGACGAAAATTGCACCAAAAGCTAAGCATTCTTTATTCTTTATTCCTTATTCTTTTGCACATTCCAAACACACAATATTATATTGCTCAACCAAGACAAAAATTCATAATTTTGCATAAGTTTGGCCGACCACATGGAGCATTTAAAAAAGCATTACAATTTCAAAATTTATTCTTAGACATTCTATGACAAGTTATGACACAAAGCAAAAAAAAATGACTCAAAACTCTACCCAAAGCTCCACCATTCTCGACACACTCCAATTGCCCATGCTAGACAATTCAAATTATGCTCTTGAAGACACAAAATCTGAAATTTAGTTGCCCATAGCCGACACATGCATCAAAATCCCTCAAAGCTTTCATTTTCCTCCCATTTTCTCTCACTCTCTCGGCCCTAGCTGCAATTACGGACTCCATAGCTTAAGTTCATCATCCAAAGGTTCTTCAAGACATGCAAGATACTAAGGAACTCAACCAAGCAAGCTAGAATGCAAAAACACATACATGCAAGCTCATAGCACATTCATTTCGGCTTAGGTAAGTTTGTTAGCTTCCATTTCATTTTCTTTTTGTTCTAACAACATGCACCTACTAAGAGCATGGTTACTAAGCTAGGAAATTAGAGAATTTCAAGTTGTCTCTCGGCTAAGCAAGGATAAAGGACGACCTTGTGCATCATCAAGAGTTTTGTGCATCTTCATTGTTGCCTTGCTAAGGTGAGGGCTAAAACTCTTTTGAAAGGCTTTCAAAAACCACATGCATGCCTTTAAATGTCTATTTTTACCTCTATACTTGTGATATATGTGTGTACATGAGCTTTTGTGAGCATGCATGGCAAGATACTTGGCTAGAATGTGAAGATAGGTGAAATCGCGTATTTGGCAGCTTTCTGTTATGTTGGAACAAAATGATTTTGACCAGGTAAAATATGTTTAAAATGCGTGAAAATTGGTAGGTGACTATTTTTTCCAGTTCTGAGCATTTTTCTCAGAAATAGGCCAAAGCTAATGTTGAATCTAAGGTCCCCAAAATGGCAAAACATCGAAAGATGTTCAAATCTGGAAAATCTGGGAAAATGAAGCAGGTTTTGGCAGATTCACTGTCCTTGTAGAACGAACCAGTTTTTACTTCATAAATGATATCCAAAATGTATGAAATTTCGTGTGCTAATATATTTTTCAGTTCTGGACATTTTTGTTAGAAATAGACTAAGGCTAAATTTGACCCTAAGGTCCTCAAAAATGACAAGCATTGAAATGTGTACAAATCTGGACAGTTTTGCGTAGTCTCACGGTTTTGGCTATAACTCTTGAACCTGAACTCCAAATGATGTGAGGTTTGTTTCTGAATTTATTTCACTCCTTAAGCTTTAATTTTAAATTTTGATCACTGGAATTGGAGATTGTTTGCTTGTCTCACTGATTGTGAGAAAACATACCATTGCAGTGAGGTTTTCCTCTAGTGATATGCTTAGAAAAATTATTGTAACTTCTCTTATTGTATTAAATGCTTGGGATTGTGACACTTGGATGTTGTGTGGACTGTTTTGAATGCTTGAGGGTGTTTTAATTAATTGATGCATGGCTTGAGTTTGATTACGAGACAACTTGGGGCTTAATCGCACGGGTGAGCATTAATTGAAACCCTAATGGCTAGGAAAACTCGCTAAGTGTTGTTCCTATGGATATAGTGTTTAATTATGTGATTAGTAAGCTGCCCGTAGTTGCCCTTATAGCCTTAAATGTGATTCTGACAATTACATGCTGATAAGTAGACCTTTCTTGCACCCGGTCCCATGTAGATGTCGTTGCATGTTGTATAACCTTGTTATTTGATTGCGTAAACCCCGAAATGAGTTATATGACTTGATTCACATGTGTTACATGGCTGTCCATTTAATATTCTTATAACTCCATGTGCTTTACAAGTAAAATTACCTGCCATATCGTTCCTCGCTTGTTTACTTGTCAATGTGCGATCTTATGACTGCTCGGAGGCAACCTACTTTGTTGTCCTCCTAATGTGATATATTAAATGTCATAAATGTGTATTGCATACAAGGTTACAAACTTTCATTCTGGCGTGGTAGTGTTCACGTACACCGGGCGGCATCGGGCTTGCCAGTGCAACCGTGACTACTATTGTCCAATTCCCTCTCTCGCTTGGGGGCTAGACTTCCTCGGAAAGTTAGGTCGTAGGATTTCGGGGTACATCCGGAGTACACCCATTTGGCGTGATAAGGGATGATTTGAAGTCGGCCGCAACAATTGATACTGGAAATAAACTGAGAGCAAAAGCTCACCGTATCCTTTTCACTATGTGCTTAAGTACTCTCGCTTGGTTGCTAGAGGACCTCGGGGAGGAAAGACGGGTAATTGTGTTCTTTTATTTCTATATTACATTATGTACTTACTTGTGATATATGTCATGCTTGCAAAAAGGGTTTTCATAAGTTGAACCGGAAAATGAGTTTCAAAACTTATTTCTCGTTCCCCCTCGCTGAGTTCATAAGAACTCACCCTCTTTTATCATCTCAGGTGAAGAAGGCCAGGAACAGGTACCCGAGGACAACGTGCCTTTTGATGATTCCTAGGAATGATTACCTGCCTTATGTGCCTTACGTGACTATGGCCATTTTGTGAACAATATGTTGCTTGAAGACATATTCTTATGTTGCTTGTTATTGTATTGTAAATGACCCCCGTTGTAATTTGGGGTCTAATTTTGGGTTGTACTGATCGTAACTAGATAGACACTCTTGTGGTTGTTTTGCTATCGCTACTGGTTAGTATTTATCGCAGGCTTATAAAGTATCAGGTAATGGATTAAGTAAATGAATCTATCCAATCTTAAACAGGTACTTATTGTTAGGCTAAGATCAACAAGTACTTTTGTAACAATGATTAACAAACAAACGAGACATAGTATCATGCTAGGCCGTTAATCAAACGAGACTTCGAGATAACTAGTAGGCGTTTCAATTGATGATAAATAGTAATCTTAGTTGGAAATGAATTTGAGATTGTAAGTTTGGAGGCCTTTAGAAAACTAGGTCAAACTAAAGAGCCCAATTACAACCGTTATGCTGCCGGTTTTCCAGAGAATTTGTAGAATTTAGGCTAAACGTTAAGTGTTAAACCTTCTTGAACGATTATGTACGTGAAAGGACTAGAATATTAGATCACTCCCTAGTCTAACCTCTATAGGTCGGGTTGGGGTGTGACACACATCATACCGTTGGAAAGCTCTCCGAGAGCTCTACGACCAGGGCAGCAAGCCTGGTCGGTTTTGCATGTTTTCTGAGCCCAAAATCGAACGTTTTCATCAGTTTTGGGACACTTTTCTTCTTTTGCGCTGTTTTTCCGTCCCGCATCGTACGTCGTGAGCAGCGAAAAGGACGACAACCTAATCCATCACATTTCTATTTCTGAATCCCCCGGTACCTTGGGCAAGACAACTTCGCCTCATGTAGAGGCTGGGCCCGCAAACTGAGGGCGTGGGGCTTGGGACCAAGTCTCCGTCATTTCGGTGCCCATAACTTTTGATCCATAAGGAGTTACGCGGCGCACAGCATACCGTTGGAAAGCACTCCGAGAGATCTACGACGGGGGTAGCATGCCTACTCGGCTGCGCCTGCTTTCGGAGAGCAAAATTGAACGTTTTTATCAGTTTTGGGACACTTTTCTTCTTTTGCGCTGTTTTTTAGTGCCAGATTGTACGTCGTGAGCCGCGAAAAGGACGACAAACTAATCCATCACATTTCTATTACCGAATCCCATGGTACCTTGGGCAAGCCAACTTCGCCTCACATAGAGGCTGTGCCCGAAAATCGAGGGCGTGGGGCTTGGTACCAGGTCTCCGTCCCTCCGGTGCCCATAACTTTTTATTCGTAAGGAGTTTCGCGGCGCACAGCATTCCGTTGGAAAGTTCTCCGAGAGCTTTACAACAGGAACAATTAGCCTGCTTAGCTGCGCATGTTTTAGGAGCCCAAAATTGAACGTTTTCATTAGTTTTGGGACAGTTTTCTTCTTTTGCGCTGTTTTTTCATCCTGGATCGTACGTCGTGAGCTGTGAAAAGGTCGACAACCTAATCCATCATATTTCTATTACCAAATCCCATGGCACCTTGGGCAAGACAACTTCGCCTCACTTAGTGGCTGGGCCCGCAAGCCGAGGGCGTGGGCCTTGGGGCCAGGTCTCCGTCGCTCCGGTGCCCATAACTTTTGATCTGTAAGGAGTTACGTGGCGCGCAGCATACTGTTGGAAAGCACTCCGAGAGCTCTACGATGGGGGCAGTAAGTTTACTCAGCTTTGCCAGCTTTTGGAGAGCAAAATCGAACATTTTCATCATTTTTGGGACACTTTTCTTCTTTTGGCTATTTTTCTGTCCCGGAACGTACGTCGTGAGCCACGAAAAGGTGGATAACCTAATCCATCGCATTTCTATTACCGAATCCCACGCTATCTTGGGCAAGACAACTTCGCCTCACGTAGAGGCTGGGCCTGCAAACCGAGGGCGTGGGGCTTGGGGCCAGGTTTCCGTCACTCCGGTGCCCATAACTTTTGATCCCTAAGGAGTTACGCGGTGCACAGCATACCGTTGGAAAGCTCTACAAGAGCTCTACGATCGGGGCAGCAAGCCTGCTTGGCTGCACATGTTTTTGGAGCTCAAAATCTAACATTTTAATCAGTTTTGGTAAACTTTTCTTCTTTTGCGCTGTTTTTCCTTCCCGGATCGGTCGTCGTGAGCAGCGAAATGGACGACAACCTAATCCATCACATTTATGTTACCGAATCCCACAGCACTTTGGGCAAGACAACTTCGCCTCATGTAGAGGCTAGGCCCGCAAACTGAGGGCGTGGGGCTTGGGACCAGGCCTCCGTCGTTTCGGTGCCCATAACTTTTGATCCGTAATGAGTTACGCGGCGCAAAGCATACCGTTGGAAGGCACTCTGAGGGCTCTACACTGGGGGCAGCAAGCCTACTCGGCTGCGCCTGCTTTCAGTGAGCAAAATTGAACATTTTCATCAGTTTTGGGACATTTTTTTTCTTTTGCACTGTTTTTCCATTCCGAATCGTACGTCATATGCCGCGAAAAGGATGATAAACTAATCTATCACATTTCTATTACCGAATCCCATGGCACCTTGGGCAAGACAACTTCGCCTCACGTAGAGGCTGGGCCCGCAAACCGAGGGCGTGGGGCTTGGGACTAGGTCTCTGTCGTTCCGATGCCCATAACTTTTGATCCGTAAGGAGTTACGTGGCGCATAGCATACCGTTGGAAAGCTCTCCGAGAGCTCTACGACGGGGGTAGGAAGCCTGCTTGGCTGCACCTACTTTCTGAGATCAAAATCGAACATTTTCATCTCTTTCAGAACAATTTTCTTTTTTTGCGCTATTTTTCCATCCCGGATTGTACATCATGAGCGGCGAAAAGGACGACAAACTAATCCATCATATTTCTATTACCGAATCCCATGGCACCTTGGGCAAGACAACTTCACCTCACGTAGAGGCTGGGCTCGAAAATCGATGGCGTGGGGCTTGGTACCAAGTCTTCGTCGCTCTGGTGCCCATAACTTTTGATCCGTAACGAGTTACGCGGCGTACAACATACCGTTGAAAAGCTCTCCGAGAGCTCTACGACGGGGGCAGTTAGCTTGCTCTACTGCAGCTGCTTTCAGAGCCCAAATTTGAACATTTTCATCAGTTTTGGGACACTTTTCTTCTTTTGCGCTATTTTTTCGTCCCGAATCATACGTTGTGAGCTGCGAAAAGGACGACATACTAATCCAGTACATTTCTATTACCAAATCACATGGCACCTTGGGCAAGACAACTTCGCCTCACATAGAGACTGGGCCCGCAAATCTAGGGCGTAGGGCTTGGTACCAAGTCTCCGTCGCTTCGGTGACCATAATTGTTGATCTGTAAGGAGTTACGCGGTGCACAACATACCGTTGGAAAGCAATCTGAGAGCTCTACGATGTGGGTAGCAAGCCTGCTCGGTTGTGCATGTTTTCAGAATCAAAAATTGAATGTTTACATCAGTTTCGAGATACTTTTCTTCTTTTACGTAGTTTTTCAGTCCCGGATCGTACGTTGTGAGCCGTGAAAAAGGACGACAACCTAATCCACAACATTTATGTTACCGAATCCCAAGGCACCTTGGGCAAGACAACTTCGCCTCACGTAGAGACTGGGCCCACAAACCGAGGGCGTGGGGCTTGGGACCAGGTCTCCATCGCTCCGGTGCCCATAACATTTGATCCATAAGGAGTTACGCGGCGCACAGCATACCGTTGGAAGGCTCTCCGAGAGCTCTACAATGGGGGCAGCAAGCCTGCTCGTCTGCGCCTGCTTTCAGAGAGCAAAATCGAACATTTTCATCAGTTTTGGGACACTTTTCTTCTTTTGCCCTATTTTTCCATCCTGGATTGTACGTCGTATGCCGCGTAAAGGACGATAAACTAATCCATCACATTCTATTACCGAATCCCACGACACTTTGGGCAAGACAACTTCGCCTAACGTAGAGGCTGGGCCCTCTAACCGAGGGTGTGGGGCATGGGACTAAGTCTCTGTCGTTCCGGTGCCCATAACTTTTGATCTGTAAGGAGTTACACAGCGCACAGCATACCGAAGCTCTCCGAGAGCTCTAGGACGGGGGTAGGCAGCCTGCTTGGCTGCACCTACTTTTAGAGATCAAAATCGAACGTTTTCATCTATTTCGGAATACTTTTCTTATTTTGCGCTGTTTTATCATCCCGGATCGTACGTCGTGAGCCACGAAAAGGACGACAAACTAATCCATCATATTTCTATTACCGAATCCCATGGCACCTTGGGCAAGAAAACTTCGCCTAACGTAGAGGCTGGGCTAGAAAATCGAGAGCGTGGGGCTGGGTACCAAGTCTCCGTCGCTCCGGTGCCCATAACTTTTGATCCGTAAGGAATTACGCGGCGTACAGCATACCGTTGGAAAGCTCTACGAGAGCTCTACGATGGGGGCAGTTATACTACTTTGCTGCAGCTGCTTTCGGAGCCCAAAATTGAACATTTTCATCAGTTTTGGGACACTTTTCTTCTTTTGCGCTATTTTTCATCACGAATCATACGTCGTGAGTCACGAAAAGGACGACATACTAATCCAACACATTTCTATTACCGAATCACATGGCACCTTGGGCAAGACAACTTCGCCTCACATAGAGACTGGGCCAGCAAATCGAGGGCGTAGGGCTTGGTACCCGGTCTCCGTCGCTCCGGTGCCCATAACTGTTGATCCGTAAGGAGTTACACGGCGCACAGCATACCATTGGAAGGCTCTCCGAGAGCTCTACAATGGGGGCAGCAAGCCTGCTCGGCTGCGCCTGCTTTCAAAGAGCAAAATCGAACATTTTCATCAATTTTGGGACACTTTTCTTCTTTTGCGCTGTTTTTCCATCCCGGATCGTACGTCGTATGCCGCGAAAAGGACGATAAACTAATCCATCACATTTCTATTACCGAATCCCACAGAATCTTGGGCAAAACAACTTCACCTCACATAGAGGCTGGGCTCGCAAACCGAGGGCGTGGGGCTTGGGACTAGGTCTCTGTCGATCCAGTGCCCATAACTTTTGATCCGTAAGGAGTTACGCGGCGCACAACATACCGTTGGAAAGCTCTCTGAGAGCTCTACGACAGGGGTAGGAAGCCTGCTTGGCTGCACCTACTTTTGGAGATCAAAATCAAACATTTTCATCTGTTTCAGAACACTTTTCTT
Organism: Ehretia macrophylla; assembly: GCA_037974665.1. Lineage (NCBI taxonomy): Eukaryota > Viridiplantae > Streptophyta > Magnoliopsida > Boraginales > Ehretiaceae > Ehretia > Ehretia macrophylla. Next base: position 62,935,014 of record CM075782.1, on the reverse strand, counting down.
CTTTTGCGCTGTTTTTCCATCCCGGATCGTATGTCGTGAGCCGCGAAAAGGACGACAAACTAAACCATCATATTTCTATTACCAAATCCCATGGCACCTTGGGCAAGATAACTTCGCCTCACGTAGAGGCTGGGCTCAAAAATCGAGGGCGTGGGGCTTGGTACCAAGTCTCCGTCGCTCCAGTGCCCATAACTTTTGATCCGTAAGGAGTTACGCGGCGTACAGCATACCGTTGGAAAGCTCTACAAGTGCTCTACGACGGGGGTGTTTAGCCTACTCTGCTGCAGCTGCTTTCGGAGCCCAAATCCAACGGTTTTCCTCAGTTTTGGGACACTTTTCTTCTTTTGCGCTGTTTTTTCGTCCCGAATCATACGTCGTGAGCCGTGAAAAGGACGACATACTAATCCATCACATTTTTATTACCAAATCACATGGCACCTTGGGCAAGGAAACTTCACCTCTCATATAGACTGGGCCCGTAAATAGAGGGCGTAGGGCGTGGGAGCAGGTCTCGGGCGCTCCGGTGCCCATAACTGTTGATCCGCAGGGAGTTATGCGGCGCACAACATACCGTTGCAAAGCTATCCGAGAGCCCTACGAGGTGGGCAGCAAGCCTGCTCGGCTGCGCATGTTTTCGGAACCAAAAATTGAATGTTTACATCAGTTTCGGGATACTTTTCTTCTTTTGCGCTATTTTTCTGTCCCGGATCGTACGTTGTGAGCCGTGAAAAAGGACGACAACCTAATCCGTCACATTTCTGTTACCGAATCCCATGGCACCTTGGGCAAGACAACTTCGCCTCACGTAGAGGCTGGGCCCACAAACTGACGGCGTGGGGCTTGGGACCAAGTCTCCGTCGCTCCGGTGCCCATAACTTTTGATCCGTAAGGAGTTACGCGGCACACAGCATGCCATTGGAAGGCTCTCTGAAAGCTCTACAATAGGGGCAGCAAGCCTGCTCGGCTGCGCCTGCTTTCAGAGAGCAAAATTGAACATTTTCATCAGTTTTGGGACACTTTTCTTCTTTTGCGCTGTTTTTCCATCCCGGATCGTACGTCGCATGCCGCGAAAATGACGATAAACTAATCCATCACATTTCTATTACCGAATCCCATGGCATCTTGGGCAAGACAACTTCGCCTCACGTAGAGGCTGGGCTCGCAAACCGAGGGCGTAGGGCTTGGGACTGGGTCTCTGTTGTTCCGGTGCCCAAAACTTTTGATCCGTAAGGAGTTATGCGGCTCACAGCATACCATTGGAAAGATCTCCGAGAGCTCTACGATGAGGGTAGGAAGCCTGCTTGGTTGTACCTACTTTCGGAGATCAAAATCGAACGTTTTCATCTGTTTCGGAACACTTTTCTTCTTTTGAGCTATTTTTCCATCCCGGATCGTACGTCGTGAGCCGTGAAAAGGACGACAAACTAATCCATCATATTTCTATTACCGAATCCCATGGCACCTTGGGCAAGACAACTTCGCCTCACGTAGAGGCTGGGCTCGAAAATCGAGGGCGTGGGGCTGGGTACCAAGTCTCCGTCGCTCCGGTGCCCATAACTTTTGATTCGTAAGGAGTTACGCAGCGTACATCATACCGTTGAAAAGCTCTACTAGAGCTCTATGACTAGCGCAGTTAGCGCTGCTTTCGGAGCCCAAAATCGAACGTTTTCATCAGTTTTGGGACACTTTTCTTCTTTTGCGCTATTTTTTCGTCCCGAATCATACGTCGTGAGCCGCGAAAAGGACGACATACTAATCCATCACATTTCTATTACCAAATCAGATGGCACCTTGGGCAAGACAACTTCGCCTCACATAGAGACTGGGCCCGCAAATCGAGGGCATAGGGCTTGGTACTAGGTCTCCGTCGCTCCGGTGCCCATAACTGTTGATTCGTAAGGAGTTACGCGGCGCACAACATACCGTTGGAAAACTATCCGAGAGCTCTACGACGTGGGCAGCAAGCCTGTTCAGCTGCGCATGTTTTCTGAACCAAAAGTCGAATGTTTACATCAGTTTCGGGATACTTTTCTTCTTTTGCGCTGTTTTTCGGTCCCGGATCGTACGTCGTGAGCCGTGAAAAAGGACGACAACCTAATCCATCACATTTCTATTACCGAATCCCATGGCACCTTGGGCAAGACAACTTCGCCTCACGTAGACGCTGGGCCCACAAACCGAGAGCATAGGGCTTGGGACCAGGTCTCCGTCGCTCCGGTGCCCATAACTTTTGATCCGTAAGGAGTTACGCGGTGCAAAGCATACCGTTGGAAAGCTCTCTGAGAGCTTTACGATGGGGGTAGCAAGCTTGCTTTGCTGCACCTACTTTCGGATCCCAAAATCGAACGTTTTCATATGTTTCAGGACAATTTTCTTCTTTTGCGCTATTTTTTGGTCCCGGATCGTACGTCGTAAGCTGCGAAAAGGACAACAACCTAATCCATCACATTTCTATTACGGAATCCCATTGCACCTTGTGCAAGATAACTTCGGCTCACGTAGAGGCTAGGCCCACAAACCGAGGGCATGGGGATTGGGACCAGGTCTCCGTCGCTCCGATGGCCATAACTTTTGATCCGTAAGGAGTTACGTTGCGCACAGCATACTGTTGGAAAGCTCTCTAAGACTTCTACGACGGCGGCAGCAAGCTTGCTTGGCTGTGCCTTCTTTCGGAGAGCAAAATCGAACATTTTCATCAATTTTGGGATACTTTTCTTCTTTTGCGCTGTTTTTCCATCCCAGATCGTATGTCGTGAGCCTCGAAAAGGACGACAACCTAATCCATCACTTTTCTTTTACCGAATCCCACGACACCTTGGGCAAGACAACTTCGCCTCACGTAAAGGCTGGGCCTACAAACCGAGGGCGTGGGGCTTGGGACCAAGTGTCCGTCGTTCCGGTGCCTATAACTTTTGATTTGTATGGAGTTACATGGCACACAGCATACCGTTGGAAAGCTCTCCGAGAGCTCTACGATGGGGGCAGCAAGCCTGCTCAACTGTGCCTGCTTTCAGAGAGCAAAATCAAACATTTTCATCAGTTTCGGGACACTTTTCTTCTTTTGTGCTGTTTTTCTATCCCGGATCGTACGTCGTGAGCCGCGAAAAGGACGATAAACTAATCCATCATATTTCTATTACCGAATCCCACGGCACCTTGGGCAAGGAAACTTCACCTCACATAGAGGCTGGGCCCGTAAATCGAGGGCGTGGGGCTTGGGACTATGTCTCTGTCGTTCCGGTGCCCATAACTTTTGATCCGTAAGGAGTTACGCGGCGCACAGCATACCGTTGGAAAGCTCTCCGAGAGCTCTACGATTATGGCAGTTAGCCTGCTTGGTTAAGTATGTTTTCGGAGCCCAAAATTGAATGTTTTCATCAGTTTTGGGACATTTTTCTTCTTTTGCGCTGTTTTTCCGTCCCGGATCGTATGTCATGAGCCGCGAAATGGTCGACAACCTAATCTATCACATTTCTATTACCGAATCCCATGGCACCTTGGGCAAGACAACTTTGCCTCACGTAGTGGCTGGACTTGTAAACCGAGGGCGTGGGGCTTGGGGCCAGGTCTCCGTCGCTCTGGTGACGATAACTTTTGATTTGTAAGGAGTTACGCGGTGCGAAACATACCGTTGGAAAGCTTTCCAAGAGCTCTACGACGGGCACATCAAGCCTGCTCAGCTGCGCCTGCTTTCAGAGAGCAAAATCTAACATATCATCAGTTTTGGGACACTTTTCTTTTTTTGCGCTGTTTTTTCGTCCCGGATCGTACGTCGTGAGCCGCGAAAAGGTCGACAACCTAATCTATCACATTTCTATTACTGAATCCCATGACATCTTGGGCAAGACAACTTCACCTCACGTTGTGGTTGGGCCCGCAAACTGAGGGCGTGTTGCTTGGGGCCAGGTCTCCGTCGCTCCGGTGCCCATAAGTTTCGATTCCTAAGGAGTTACGTGTCGCACAACATACCGTTGGTAAGCTCTCTGAGAGTTCTACGACGGGGGCAGCAAGCCTGCTTGGTTGTGCCTGCTTTCGGAGAGCAAAATCGAACATTTTCATCAGTTTTGTGATACTTTTTTTCTTTTTCACTATTTTTCATCCCGGATCGTATGTTGTGAGCCACGAAAAGGACGATAACCTAATCCATCACTTTTCTATTATCGAATCCCACGACACCTTGGGCAAGACTACTTTGCCTCACGTAGAGGCAGGGTGTGAGGCCCGACCTCGATTTGCGTGTGATACCTCGTATCATGTGCCCTAACCGAGATTTGTGTGCCTTGACCTAGGTTTAAGAGATGTGTTTCATTTTGTGTACCTTACATTGAATTACGTGTATATATTTAGGGTTGCGTGCATTTACTTGGGAAATGTGCATTTGTCTCGTAGTTTGTGTCCTACCTCGTAGTGTGTGCCCTAAACCTAGGAAAGCGTGCCCACACGCTAATCAAGAAAGCATCTTACACGAAGCATTAGATCATTAATTAGTCCTACAAACTCCACTAACTAATATTAAATGCTAAGTCAATGTACTAGAAGACGAAATTGTACCAAAAGATAGACATTCTTATTCTTTATTCTTTATTCTTTGCATATCCCAAACACACAATTAAATAATGCTCAAAAGATGACAAAAAATTCAGATTTGAACATAAGCTTGGCCGACCACATGGAGCCTTTGTGCATGCATTTCAATTTCAAAATCTATACCTAGACATTCTACGACATGTTATGACACAAAACAAAAAAAAAAAAAAACCAAAAAATCTGAAATTTCAAGGCCCTAGGCCGACACAAGCATCAATCCCATCAAACTTTTCATTTTTCTTTCATTCTTTCCTTCTTTCTCTCATTTTTCTCTCACTCTCTCATTTCTTCTCTCTCTCTCTCGGCCCTAGTTGATATCGTGCTCTGCATAGCTTAAGTTTATCACTCAATGGTTCATCAAGACATGCAAGAAACTAGGAAGCTCGACCAAGCAAGCTAGAATGCAAAAATCGCACATGCAAGCTCATAGCACATTCATTTTGGCTTCGGTAAGTTTGTTAGCTTCCATTTCATTTTCTTTTTGTTCTAGCCACTTGCACATACTAAGAACATGGTTACTAAGCTAGGAATTAGAGAAATCTCAAGTTGTCTCTCGGCTAAGCAAGGAAAAAGGTCGACATTGCGCTTCATCAAGAGTTTGTGCATCTTCTTTGTTGTCTTGCTAAGGTGAGGGCTAAAACTTCTTTGAAAAGCTTTTAAAAACCACATGCATGCCTTTGAATGTCTATTTCTACCTCTGTACTTGTGATATATGTGTCTACATGAGCTTTTGTAAACATGCATGGACAGATATTTGGCTAGAATGTGAAGATAGGTGAAATCGCGTATTTTACAGCTTTATGTTCTGTAGGAACGAAATGATTTTGACCAGGTAAATGATATTGAAAATACGTGAAAATTGGTAGGTAACTAGTTTTGCCAGTTCTAAGCATTTTTCATAGAAATATGCCAAAGCTAACTTTGATTCTAAGGTCCCCAAAATGGAAAAACATTGAAAGGTGTCCAAATCTGGAAAATCTAGAAAAATGAAGCAGGTTTTGGCAGATTCACTGTCCTTGTAGAACAAATCAGTTTTGACTTAGTAAATGATATCCAAAATGCTTGAAATTTGGAATGCTGCAATATTATTCCGTTCTGGACATTTTTGGCAGAAATAGACTAAGGCTAAATCTGACCCTAAGGTCCTCAAAAATGACAAGTATTGAAATGTGTGCAAATCTGGACAGTTTTGCGTAGTCTCACGGTTTTGGATATAATTTGACATCTCTAGAACCCGAACTCCAAATGGTGCGAGGTTTGTTTCTGAATTTAGTTCACTCCTTAAGATTTAATTTGACTTCTTGTTCACGGGAATTAGACATTGTTTGCTTGTCTCAATGATTGTGAGAAAACAGTCCATTGCAGTGTGGTTTTCATCTTGTGATGTGCTTAGAAAAATTATTGTAACTTCTCTTGTGGTATTAAATGCTTGGGATTGTGACACTTGGATGTTGTGTGGACTGTTTTGAATGCTTGAGGGTGTTTTAATTAGTCGATGCATGGCTTGAGTTTAATCACGTGACAACTTAGGGCTTAATTGCACGGGTGAGCACGAATTGAAAGCCTAATGACTAGGAAAACTCACTAAGTGTTGATCCTATGAATATGGTGTTTAATTATGTGATTAGTAGGCTGCCCGTAGTTTCCCTTGTAGCCCTAAACATGATTTCGATGATTACATGTTGACAAGTAGGCCTTTCTTGCACCCGGTCCCACGTAAAGGTCGTTGCATGTTGTATGACTTTATTATTTGATTACGTGAACTTCGAAATTAGTTATATGACTTGATTTACATGTGTTACATGGCTGCCCGTTTAATATTCATATAAATCCATGTGCTTTTCAAGTGAAATTAATTGTCATATCGTGCCTCGCTTGTTTACTTGTCAATATGCAATCTTATTACTGCTCGGAGGTGACCTACTTTGTTGTCCTCCTAATGTGATATATTAAATGTCATAAATGTGCATTGCATACAATGTTGCAACCTTTCATTCTGGCGTGGAAGCGTTCACGCACACTGGGATGCATCGGGCTTGCCGGTGCAATTGTGACTACCATTGTCCAATTCGCTCTCTCGCTTGGGGGCTAGACTTCCTCAGAGAGTTGGGTTGTAGGATTTTGGGGTACATCCGGAGTACACCAATTTGGCGTGATAAGGGGACGATTTGAAGTCGGCCGCAAGAACTGATACTGGAAATGAATTGAGAGCAAAAGCTCACCGTATCCTTTTCACTATGTGTATAAGTACTCTCGCTTGGTTCGTAGAGGACCTCGGGGAGGAAAGACGGGTAATTGTGTTCTTTTACTTTTACATTACATTATCTACTTACTTGTGATATATGTTATGCTTGCAAAAAGGGTTTTCATAAGTTGAACAGGAAAATGAGTTTAAAACTTATTTCTCATTCCCCCTCGCTGAGTTCATAAGGACTCACTTTCTTTTATCATCTCAGGTGAAGAAGACCAGGTATAGGTACCCTGAGGACAACGTGCCAATTGATGATTCCTGGGAATGATTGCTTGCCCTACGTGCCTTTCGTGACTATAGCCATTTTGTGAACGATATGTTGCTTGAAGACTATTTCGTATGTTGCTTGTTATTGTATTGTAAATGACCCCCGCAGTAATTTGGGGTCTAATTTTGGCTTGTATTGATCATAACTAGATAGACAATACTATGGTCGTTTTGCTATCGCTATTGGCTAGTATCTATCACAGGCTTATGAAGTATCAGGTAAAAGATTAAGTAAAATGAATCTATCCAATCTTAAGCAGGCACTCATTGTTAAGCTAAGATCAATAGGTACCGGTGTAACTAGATTAACAAACAAACGAGACATAGTTATCATGCTAGGCTGTTAATCAAACGAGACTTCGAGATAATTAGTAGGCGCTTCAATTGATGATAAGTAGTAATCTTAGTTGGAAATGAATTTGAGATTGAAAGTTTTGAGGCCTTTAGAAAATTAGATCAGACTAAGGAGCCTAATCTCAACCGTTATGCTATCGGTATTTTGGAAAATTTGTGGAGTTTAGGCTAAAACGTTAAGTGTTAAACTTTCATGAACGATTAAGTACGTGATATGACTTGAATGTTTAGATCACACCCTAGTCTAACCTTTGTAGGTCGGGTTGGGGCGTGACAGCTTATATCTTAATGGTATCAGAGCTTAGATTGCTTAAGCCGGGTTTAACTCTCAGACCATGGGTAGAAGCCCTAAGGTTATTAGGATGACTTGTTTATGAGTTATTGTGTGACAATATCAAGTGTGCCTTCTCTGTTTCTACGTGCTTATGTGATTAATATGTCTTAATTATTTCTAGAATTGTGTATCTATAAAAAATTGTATGTTGCATATCTTATGCATTAAATTCTTGTTTGTTGTATTCCAATAAATTGTGCATCGTAATATGTGCCTATAGATGGCTGGCCCTAGTACCCGCACTACTATTAGGAGCGGTGAGCCCCAAGAGACCGGAGATGCTTATCAAACTAATCCCGACATGGCTATGTTTAACATGATGGCGAATGCCATGGATCACGTGTCGCGAGTGATGGAACGTCAAGATGCACGTGAAGCAAACAACAACAACAACAAGAATGATGGTAACCATGGGAGACATAGCAGAATGCGAGAGTTTCTTGACTTTTGCCTGTCGAAATTCTACGGGGAAGTTGATGATGAAAAGGCAGAGGCTTGGCTGTCTGAGATCGAGAGGATTTTCAGGCCATTTGACTATATTGATGAAGAAAAGGTGGAGTTCACTGTGTTTCTGTTGCACGGGGATGCTGAGCATTGGTAGCACACCGTGGAGGCACTTTGGGAAACTGATCATACACCTCGCTTGTGGGGTAATTTCGTTAAGGCATTCAAGGAGAAATACGTACCTGTAGTTTCCAGGCAGAGGCGGATTGAGAAATTCATGCACTTGAACTAGGGTAACATGACGGTGGCCCAGTACAAGGCTTGTTTTGACCGACAGTCCCGCTATGCTCAATATATGGTCAGTACCCCTGAGGCGAAGATATGGAAATTTACGAATGGGTTGAGTCCAGAAATTCAGGACCAGTTGGCTTCGCATGACTTCGATACCTTTTATGCTCTCCTTGCTGCTGCTTCCCGAGTTGAGAAGAGGAAACTTGATAGAGCCGGTTCAAGCCAACCGAACAAGAAACCATATTAGCCTCCAGGTCAACAGAGGAAATTCCAGAGTCAGAGTCACAGTCAGGGCCAGAGCCAGAGCCAGAACAGACCAGTTAATAACCGTGGCCCGACTAAAGCACCGTCAGCCTCTTCCACCCGCGGATCCATAGGTTGTTCACCTGCTACTCAATCTATCAACTGTTCTTACTGTGACAAGATGGGTCACACCGAGGCCCAGTGCTGGAAGAAGTCAGGACGATGTGTGCGGTGTGGCAGTGATCAGCATCAGACCAAGGATTGCCCTAAATGGCAAGGAGGACAAAATCAAGTTAAACCAGCTGGTAGAGGCAAGACTCCAGTTCCTAGAGTTTAGGCCCGAGCTTATGCTATTGAGTGCGAGGAGCTTCCAGAGGAGACCGCTGTTGTTGAAGGTACATTCTTGATACTGAATCAACCTGTTAGGGTGCTAATTGATCCAAGTACTACTCATTCATTTATTACTCCCTTATGTGTGCAACGTGTGAAACTACGAGTTGTATGTTTGCCTTACGAAGTAGAAGTTCGTACTCCAATGGGTTCTAAACTTGTTACTCGCTCAGCTTGTAAAGCATGTAAAATCCAAATTAAAGATAGGGAATTCTCAGCCAATCTTGTTGTATTACCTTTTCGAGACTATGAAGTCATTTTAGGGATGGACTGGTTGGCAAAGCATCATACCCAACTAGATTGCTGGACGAAGATTGTAACATTCCAGATACCTAGTCAACCAATATTAGAGGTAATGGGTCGAAGAGACTTCACCAAGAGTTCCATCATTTCATCTACGAAAGCAGTGAAGTCCTTGAGAAAAGGATGTAGTGGATACCTAGCTTACCTCATCAACAAGCCGTTGGACAAAGCTAAGTTGGAGGAGATACCAGTGATTAAAGATTATGCGGATGTGTTCCAGAAGAATTGGCCAGTTTACCCCCAAATCGGGAGATCGAGTTCATTTTAGAATTACTACCTAGCACCCAGCCGATATCTAAAGCTCCCTATCGTATGGCACCAGCCAAGCTACAAGAACTGAAAGACCAATTGCAAGGATTGTTGAAGAAAGGGTTTGTTCAACCAAGTTCTTCTCCGTGGGGAGCATCAGTCCTATTTGTAAAGAAGAAAGACGGAACGTTGAGGCTATGCATCGATTACCGAGGATTGAACCAAGTGACCGTCAAGAATAAATACCCACTTCCACTGATCAACGAGTTGTTTGATCAACTTCAGGGAGCCAAAGTGTATTCGAAGCTCGACTTGAGGCAAAGGTACTATCAGTTGCAGATCAAAAAGGAGGATTTTCCTAAAACGGCATTCAGGATGAGATATGGGCATTATGAATATGTGGTGATGTCATTTGGACTAACTAATGCCCCTATAGCTTTTATGGACTTGATGCACAGCGTGTTTCAACCCTACTTGGACCAATTTGTGGTGATCTTCATTGATGATATTTTTGTATACTTGAAATCTGAGGTTGAGCATGAACAACATCTGCGATTGGTACTGCAAAAACTTCGAGAGCATCAATTGTATGCAAAGTTTAGTAAATGTGAATTTTGGTTGCAACAGATTGCATTTCTGGGGCACATCATATCCCAAGAGGGAATAGCAGTGGATCCAGTAAAGATAGAAGCGGTGATGTCTTGGAAGAAGCCGGAAAACGTTACGAAAGTTCGGAGTTTTCTTGGTCTAGCCGGCTATTATCGGAGGTTCGTGAAGGATTTCTCAAAGATCGCAGGACTGCTTACAAAGCTCACTCAAAAGAAAACAAAGTTCGCGTAAGATGACAAGTGTGAGAACAGTTTCCAAGAAATGAAGAGAAGATTGACTACCGCACTTGTTCTTGCATTGCCTGAAGGGAGTCAAGGCTTTGTAATCTATAGCGATGCTTCAAAGGAAGGACTGGGTTGTGTGTTGATGCAAAATGGTAGAGTGATTGCGTATGCTTCTAGGCAACCAAAGCTGTATGAATTGAATTACCCGACGCATGATTTGGAGTTAGTGGCTATTGTGTTTGCACTCAAGAAATGGAGGCACTATCTGTGGGGTAACAGGTTTGAGGTGTTTACTGATCACAAGAGCTTGAAATACTTATTCTCACAAAAGGAGTTGAACATGAGGCAAAGGCGGTGGATGGAGCTTTTGGATGACTATAACTGCACAATCAATTATGTGCCCGGTAAAGCAAATGTAGTTGCAGATGCCTTAAGGAGGAAAGTGAGCATGGCAAAACTGGAAGTTAAGGTGTAGGAGTTGTTAGAGGAAGCATTCTTGTGAAAACCACAATTGACTCAAAAAGGGTTACTATTTTCCACTACACAAGATCAATCGACCTTGTTGTCTGAATTACGAGAGGCTCAACAGAAGGACCAACAATTTCAGAAGATTAAAGAAAGCAACACAGATTTCAAGTTTCATGATGATGGTATTTAGAGGTTTAGGAATCGGATCTGTGTTCCTAATGAGTCAGAGCTGAAAATGAAGATTCTTGAAGAAGCCCATAATTCAAGATACACTATTCACCCCGGCGGAACAAAGATGTACAGGGATTTGAAGCAACACTATTGGTGGAATAACATGAAGATAGAGATTGCGGAGTTTGTGGCACGGTGTTTGACTTGCCAGAGAGTCAAAGTGGAACATCATTGACCAGCAGGTTTACTTCAACCGTTGGAAATTCCTCAATGGAAATAGGAACATATAACTATGGACTTTGTCATGGACCTGCCTAGGTCACGAAAGGGTCATGATGCCGTTTGGGTTATAGTGGATAGATTAACTACGTCAGCGCACTTCTTACCGATGAATAGGAGGATAGTCCTAAGAAGTTGGGAGATATGTATGTGACGGATATTGTAAGGTTGCACGGGATGCTCGTGAGTATTGTATCGGATAGGGATCCTCGTTTTACTTCCCGATTTTGGAAGAGATTGTGAGAAGCTTTGGGAGCGAAGTTGAGTTTCAGCACGGCTTATCACCCTCAGACTGATGGACAATCTGAGAGAACTATTCAGATTCTGGAGGATATGCTGAGGGCATGTGTTTTAGACTTCGGAAAAGGTTGGGAGAAATATCTGTTTCTAGCGGAGTTCTCTTATAATAACAGTTATCAGGCCACTATCGGAATGGCCCCATTTGAGGCATTGTATGGACGTAAGTGTCGATCCCCAATTTACTGGGATGAAGTAGGTGAGACGAAGACTTTTGACCCGACCCTTCTACCTGAACTTATAAAGACTATTGATAATGTTCACCTCATCCAGAAACGGATGCTTACCGCCCAAAACAGGCAAAAAAGTTACGCAGACTGACGGAGACGGAGTCTAGAGTTTGAGGTCGGCAACAAGGTGTTCTTAAAGATATCACCTCGGAGGGGACTGATTAAACACGGCAAGGGTGAAAAGTTAAGCCCGAGGTTTGTAGGACCATTTGAGATAATTGAGAAGGTTGACAAATTGGCGTATTGCCTGGAACTACCCCAAAACCTTTCCAATATTCACGATGTCTTTCATGTTTCAATGCTACGGAAGTATCATCCTGATCCATCGCATATCTTGGAACCAGAGCCGTTGCAGCTTCGAGAGAACTTGTCTTATGAAGAGAATCCCTTTCGAATCCTAGACCAACAAGATCGGGAGTTGCGCAGCAAATCTATACCGATGGTGAAAGTGTTATGGGATCATCATGGAGTTGAAGAAGCAACGTGGGAAATGCGAGACCAGATGGAGCAACAATATCTAGCTTTATTTCAAAGGTAATATTGAATTTCTGGACGAAATTCTTTTTAAGGAGGGGAGGATGTGAGGCCCGATCTCGATTTGCGTGCGATACCTCGTTTTGTGTGCCCTAACCTAGATTTACGTACCTTGACCTAGATTTAAGAGTCGTGTTTCATTTTGTGTGCCTTGCATTGAATTACGTGCATACATTTAGGGTTGCGTGCATTTACTTGAGAAATGTGCATACATTTAGTGTTGCGTGCATTTACTTGAGAAACGTGCATTTATCTCATAGTTCGTGCCCTATCTCATAGTGTGTGCCCTAAACCTAGGAAAGCGTGCCCATACGCTAATCAAGAAAGCATCTTACACGAAGCACTAGATCATTAATTAATCCTACAAACTCCACTAACTAATATTAAATGCTAAGTCAATGCACTAGAAGACGAAATTACACCAAAAGCTAGACATTATTATTCTTTATTCTTTATTCTTTGCATATCCCAAACACACAATTAAATAATGCTCAAAAGATGACAAAAAATTCATATTTGAACACAAGCTTGGCCAACCACATGGAGCCTTTGTGCATGCATTTCAATTTCAAAATCTATACCTAGACATTCTATGACATGTTATGACACAAAACAAAAAACAAAAAAAAAACCCAAAACCCTACCCAATGCACACCAATCTCGACACACACTCCATGCCCATGCTAGGTGATTCAAACATGCTCCTTGAAGACACAAAAATCTGAAATTTCAAGGCCCTAGGCCGACAAAAGCATCAAACCCATCAAGCTTTTCATTTTTCTTTCATTCTTTCCTTCTTTCTCTCATTTTTCTCTCACTCTCTCATTTCTTCTCTCTCTCTCTCGGCCCTAGTTGAAATCGTACTCTCCATAGCTTAAGTTCATCACTCAATGGTTCATCAAGACATGCAAGAAACTAGGAAGCTCGACCAAGCAAGCTTGAATGCAAAAATTGCACATGCAAGCTCATAGCACATTCATTTCGGCTTAGGTAAGTTTGTTAGCTTCCATTTCATTTTCTTTTTGTTCTAGCCACTTGCACATACTAAGAACATGGTTACTAAGCTAGGAATTAGAGAAATCTCAAGTTGTCTCTCGGCTAAGCAAGGAAAAAGGTCGACATTGCGCTTCATCAAGAGTTTGTGCATCTTCTTTGTTGTCTTGCTAAGGTGAGGGCTAAAACTTCTTTGAAAAGCTTTTAAAAACCACATGCATGCCTTTGAATGTCTATTTCTACCTCTGTACTTGTGATATATGTGTCTACATGAGCTTTTGTAAACATGCATGGCAAGATATTTGGCTAGAATGTGAAGATAGGTGAAATCGCGTATTTTACAGCTTTCTGTTCTTTTGGAACGAAGTGATTTTAACCAGGTAAATGATGTTGAAACTGTGTGAAAATTGGTAGGTAACTAGTTTGGCCAGTTCTGAGAATTTTTCATAGAAATAATCCAAAGCTAATTTTGACCCTAAAGTCCCCAAAATGGCAAAACATTGAAAAGTGTCAAAATCTGGAAAATCTGGAAAATCTGGAAAATCTGGGAAAATGAAGCAGGTTTTGGCAGATTCACTATCCTTGTAGAACGAATCAGTTTTGACTTAGTAAATGATATCCAAAATGCATGAAATTTCGTATGCTACTATATGTTTCGGTTCTGGACATTTTTGTCAGAAATAGACTAAGGCTAAAGCTGACCCTAAGGTCCTAAAAAACGACAAGTATTGAAATGTGTACAAATCTAGATAGTTTTGCGTAGTCTCGCGGTTTGGGCTATAACTCTAGAACCCGAACTCCAAATGGTACGAGGTTTGTTTCTGAATTTAGTTCACTCCTTAAGCTTTAATTTGAAATCTTGTTCACTGGAATTGGAGATTGTTTGCTTGTCGCAATGATTGTGAGAAAACAGTCCATTGCAGTGAGGTTTTCATCTAGTGATATGCTTAGAAAAATTATTGTAACTTCTTTTGTTGTATTAAATGCTTGGGATTGTGGCACTTGGATGTTGTGTGGACTGTTTTGAATTCTTGGGGGTGTTTTAATTAGTCGATGCATGACTTGAGTTTAATCACGTGACAACTTAGGGCTTAATTGCACGGGTGAGCACGAATTGAAAACCTAATGACTAGGAAAACTCACTAAATGTTGATCCTATGAATATCGTGTTTAATTATGTGATTAGTAGGCTGCACGTAGTTTCCCTTGTAGCCCTAAACATGATTTCGATGATTACATGTTGACAAGTAGGCCTTTCTTGCACCCGGTCCCACGTAAACGTCGTTGCATGTTGTATGACTTTATTATTTGATTACGTGAACTTTGAAATGAGTTATATGACTTGATTTACATGCGTTACATGGCTGCCCGTTTAATATTCATATAACTCCATGTGCTTTTCAAGTGAAATTACTTGTCATATCGTGCCTCGCTTGTTTACTTGTCAATGTGCAATCTTATTATTGCTCGGAGGTGACCTACTTTTTTGTCCTTCTAATGTGATATATTAAATGTCATAAATGTGCATTGCATACAAGGTTGCAACCTTTCATTCTGGCGTGGTAGCGTTCACGCACACTGGGCAGTATTGGGCTTGCCGATGCAACCGTGACTACCATTGTCCAATTCCTTCCCTCGCTTGGGGGCTAGACTTCCTCGGAGAGTTGGGTCGTAGGATTTCGGGGTACATCCGGAGTACACCCATTTGGCGTGATAAGGGGATGATTTGAAGTCGGTCGCAACAACTGATACTGGAAATGAACTGAGAGCAAAAGCTCACTGTATCCTTTTCACTATGTGTATAAGTACTCTCGCTTGGTTCTTAGAGGATCTCGGGGAGGAAAGACGGGTATTTGTGTTTTTTTACTTTTACATTATTATCTACTTACTTGTGATATATGTCATGCTTGCAAAAAGGGTTTTCATAAGTTGAACCGGAAAATGAGTTTCAAAACTTATTTCTCGTTCCCCCTCACTGAGTTCATAAGAACTCACTCTCTTTTATCATCTTAGGTGAAGAAGACCAAGAACAGGTACCCGAAGACAACGTGCCTATTGATGATTCCTTGGAATGATTGCTTGCCCTACGTGCCTTACATGACTATGGCCATTTTTTGAACGATATGTTGCTTGAAGACTATTTCCTATGTTGCTTGTTATTGTATTGTAAATGACCCCCGTTGTAATTTGGGGTCTAATTTTGGCTTGTACTGATCATAACTAGATAGACACTACTATGGTCGTTTTGCTATCGCTATTGGCTAGTATCTATCACAAGCTTATGAAGTATCAGGTAAAAGATTAAGTAAAATGAATCTATCCAATCTTAAGTAGGCACTCATTGTTAAGCTAAGATCAACAGGTACCGGTGTAACTAGATTAACAAACAAACAAGACATAGTTATCATGCTAGGCTGTTAATCAAACAAGACTTCGAGATAACTAGTAGGTGCTTCAATTGATGATAAATAGTAATCTTAGTTGGAAATGAATTTGAGATTGAAAGTTTTGAGGCCTTTAGAAAATTAGGTCAAACTAAGGAGCCCAATTTCAGCCGTTATGCTGCAGGTTTTTTAGAGAATTTGTGGAGTTTAGGCTAAACGTTAAGTGTTAAACTTTCATGAGCGATTAAGTATGTGATATGACTTGAATGTTTAGATGACACCCTAGTCTAACCTTTATAGGTCGGGTTAGGGCGTGACACTGGGCCCGCAAACTGAGGGCGTGGGGCTTGGGACCAGGTCTCCGTCGTTCCGGTGCCAGAACTTTTGATCCGTAAGGAGTTACGCGGTGCACAGCATACCGTTGGAAAGCTCTCCGAGAGCTCTACGATTGGGGCAGCAAGCTTGCTTAGCTGCACCTGCTTTCAGAGAGCAAAATCGAATGTTTTCATCAGTTTTGGGACACTTTTCTTCTTTTGCACTGTTTTTCCATCCCGGATCGTACGTCGTGAGCAGCGAAAAGGACGACAAACTAATCCATCACATTTCTATTACTGAATCCCAGGGCACCTTGGTCAAGACAACTCCGCCTCACGTAGAGGCTGGGCCCGCAAACCGAGGGCGTGGGGCTTGGGACTAGGTCTCTGTCGTTCCAGTGCCCATAACTTTTGATCCGTAAGGAGTTACGCGGCGCACAGCATACCGTTGGAAAGCTCTCCAAGAACTCTACGACAGGGGTAGGAAGCCCGCTCGGCCGCCCCTATTTTCAAAGAGCAAAATTGAATGTTTTCATCTATTTTGGGACACTTTTCTTCTTTTGCACTGTTTTTCAGTCCCGGATCGTACGTCGTGAGCCGCGAAAAGGACGATAAACTAATCTATCACATTTCTATTACCAAATCCCATGGCACCTTGGGCAAGACAACTTCGCCTCACGTAGTGGCTGGGCCCACAAACTGAGGGCGTGGGGCTTAGGTCCAGGTCTCCGTCGCTCTGGTGCCCATAACTTTTGATTTATAAGGAGTTACGCGGCGCGCATCATACTGTTGAAAAGCTTTCCGAGAGCTCTACTACGGGGGCAGCAAGCCTGCTCAGCTGCGCCTACTTTCAGAGGGCAAAATCGAACATTTTCATTAGTTTCGGGATACTTTCCTTTTTTTGCGCTGTTGTTCCATCTCGGATCGTACATCATGAGCCACGAAAAGGTCAACAACCTAATCCATCACATTTTTATTACTGAATCCCACGACATCTTGGGCAAGAAAACCTCACCTGACGTAGAGGCTGGGCCCGCAAACCGAGGGCGTGGGGCTTGGGGCCAGGTCTCCGTCGCTCTGGTACCCATAACTTTTGGTCCCTAAGGAGTTACGTGGCGCACAACATACCGTTGGAAAGCTCTCCGAGACCTCTACGACCGGGGCAACAAGCTTGCTTGACTGCGCATGTTTACGGAGCCCAAAATTGAACATTTTCATCAGTTTCGGGATACTTTTCTACTTTTGCGCTATTTTTTTTATCCCGGATCGTACGTCGTGAACTGCAAAAAGGACGACAACCTAATCCATCACATTTCTATTACTGAATCCCATGGCATCTGGGGCAAGAAAACTTCGCCTCACGTAGAGACTGGGCCCACAATCTGAGGGCGTGGGACTTGGGACCAGGTCTCCGTCGTTCCGGTGCCCATAACTTTTGATCCGTAAGGAGTTACGCGGCGCACAGCATACCGTTGGAAAGCTCTCCCAGAGCTCTACGACAGGGGTAGTTAGCCTGCTTGGTTACGTATGTTTTCAGAGAGCATAATCGAACGTTTTCATCAGTTTCGAGACACTTTTCTTCTTTTGCGCTGTTTTTCCATCCCGGATCGTACGTCGTGAGCCGCGAAAAGAATGATGAACTAATCCATCACATTTCTATTACCGAATCCCACGGCACCTTGGGCAAGACAACTTCGCCTCACGTAGAGGCTAGGCCTGCAAACCGAGGGCGTGTGGCTTGGGACTAGGTCTCTGTCGTTCCGGTGCCCATAACTTTTGATCCGTAAGAAGTTACGCAACACACAGCATACCGTTGGAAAGCTCTCCGAGAGCTCTACGATGGGGTGGGAAGCCTGCTTGGCTACGCCTGCTTTCAAAGAAAAAAATCAAATGTTTTCATCTATTTCGGGACACTTTTCTTCTTTTGCACTATTTTTCTGTCCCGGATCGTACATCGTGAGCCGCGAAAAGGATGACAAACTAATCCATCACATTTCTATTACCGAATCCCATGGCACCTTGGGCAAGACAACTTCGCCTCATGTAAAGGCTGGGCCCGAAAATCGAGGGCGTTGTGAGGCCCGACCTCGATTTGTGTGCGATATCTCGTTTCGTGTGTCCTAACCTAGATTTGCGTGCCTTGACCTAGGTTTAAGAGTTGTGTTTCGTTTTGTGTCCCTTGCATTTAATTACGTGCATACATTTAGGGTTGAGTGCATTTACTTGGAAAACGTGCATTCATCTCTTAGTTTGTGCCTTACCTCGTAGTGCGTGCCCAAAACCTAGAAAAGTATGCCCTCATGCTAATCAAGAAAGCATCTTACACGAAGCACTAGATCATTAATTAATCATACAAAATCCACTAACTAATATTAAATTGCTAATTCAACCCACTATAAGACGAAATTGCACCAAAAGCTAGACATTCTTTATTCTTTATTCCTTATTCTTTTGCACATCCCAAACACATAATATTATATTGTTCAACCAAGACAAAAATTCAGATTCTTGCACAAGCTTGACCGACCACCTCTTGTATTTGTGCATGCATTGCAATTTCAAAATTAATTCCTAGACATTCTATGACATGTTATGACACAAAAAAAAAGGCTCAAAAACCCTACCCAATGCACCCATTCTCGACATATGCAAGAGCCCATGCTAGGATGATTCAAATTATGCTCCTTGAAGACACAATTCTGAATTTTTCAAGGCCCTAGGCCGACACAAGCATCATATTCTTCAATGCTTTTCATTTTTCTTTCATTCTGTCTTTCTTTCTCACATTTTCTCTCACTCTCTCATTCCTTCTCTCTCTCTCTCTCGGCCCTAGCTGAAATTATAGACTCCATAGCTTAGGTTCATCATCCTAAGATTCATCAAGACCTCCAAGCTACCAAGGAACTCGACCAAGCAAGCTAGAATGCAAAAATTGTACATACAAGCTCATAACACATTCCTTTCAGCTTAGGTAAGTTTGTTAGCTTTCATTTCATTTTCTTTTTGTTCTAGCCACTTGCACATACTAAGAACATGGTTACTAAGCTAGGAATTAGAGAAATCTCAAGTTGTCTCTCGGCTAAGCAAGGAATAAGGTCAACATTGTGCTTCATCAAGAGTTTGTGCATCTTCTTTGTTGTCTTGCTAGGGTGAGGGCTACAACTTCTTTGAAAAAGCTTTTAAAAACTACATGCATGCCTTTAAATGTCTATTTTTACCTCTGTACTTAATATGTGTGTACATGAGCTTTTGTAAACATGCATGGCAAGATATTTGGCTAGAATGTGATGATAGATGAAATCGCGTATGGAACAGCCTTCTGTCTTGTTGGTGCGAAGTGATTTTTACTAGGTAAATGACGTTGAAAATGTGTGAAAATTGATAGGTGACTAGATTTGCCAGTTCTGAGCATTTTTCTTAGCAATAGGCCAAAGCTAATTTTGACTCTAAGGTCCTCAAAATGGCAAAATATCAAAATGTGTCCAAATCTGGAAAATCTGGGAAAATGAAGCAGGTTTTGGCAGATTCACTGTCCTTGTAGAATGAACCAGTTGTGACTTAGTAAATGACATCGAAAATGCATGAAATTTGGTATGCTGATATATTTTGCAGTTCTGGACATTTTTGTCAGAAATAGACTACAGCTAAATCTCACCCTAAGGTCCTCAAAAACGACAAGCATTGAAATGTGTACAAATCTGGACAGTTTTGCGTAGTCTCACGGTTTTGGCTATAACTCTTGAACCCGAACTCCAAACGATGTGAGGTTTGTTTCTGGATTTAGTTCACTCCTTAAGATTTAATTTGAAATTTTGTTCACTGGAATTGGAGTTTGTTTGCTTGTCTCAATTATTGTGAGAAAACAGACCATTGCAGTGAGGTTTTCAATTAGGGATTTGCTTTGAAAATTATTGTAACTTCTCTTGTTGTGTTAAATGCTTGGGATTGTGACACTTGGATGTTGTGTGGACTGTTTTGAATGCTTGAGGGTGTTTTAATTAATCAATGCAGGGATTGAGTTTAATTACGTGACAACTTAGGGCTTAATCGCACGGGTGAGCACAAATTGAAACCCTAATGACTAGGAAAACTCACTAAGTGTTGATCCTATGAATATCGTGTTAATTATGTTATTAGTAGGCTGCCCGTAGTTTCCCTTGTAGCCCTACATGTGATTTCGATGATTACATGTTGACAAGTAGGCCTTTCTTGCACCCGGTCCCACGTAGATGTCGTTGCATGTTGTATAATCTTATTATTTGATTACGTGAACTTCGAAATGAGTTATATGACTTGATTTACATGCGTTACATGGCTGCCCATTTAATATTCATATAACTCCATGTGCTTTTCAAGTGAAATTACTTGTCATATCGTGCCTCGCTTGTTCACTTGTCAATGTGCAATCTTATGACTGCTCGGAGGCAACCTACTTTGTTGTCCTCCTAATGTGATATATTAAATGTCATAAATGTGCATTGCATACAAGGTTGCAACCTTTCATTCTGGCGTGATAGCGTTCACACACACCGGGCAGCATCGGGCTTGCCGGTGCAACCGTGACTACCATTGTCCAATTCCCTCTCTCGCTTGGGGGCTAGACTTCCTCGGAGAGTTGGGTCAAAGGATTTTAGGGTACATCCGGAGTACACCCATTTGGCGTGATAAGGGGATGATTTGAAGTCAGCCGCAACAACTGATACTGGAAATGAACTGAGAGCAAAAGCTTATCGTATCATTTTCACTATTTGTATAAGTACTCTCGCTTGGTTCCTAGAGGACTTCGGGGAGGAAAGACGGGTAATTGTGTTCTTTTACTGTTATATTACATTATATACTTACTTGTGATATATGTCATGCTTGCAAAGGGTTTTCATAAGTTGAACCGGAAAATGAGTTTCAAAACTTATTTCTCATTCCCTCTCGCTGAGTTCATAAGGACTCACCCTCTTTTATCATCTCAGATGAAGAAGACCAGGAACAGGTACCCGAGGACAACGTGCCTAACGATGATTCCTTGGAATGATTGCTTGCCCTACGTGCCTTACTTGACTATGGCCATTTTGTGTGAACGATATGTTGCTTGAAGACTATTTCTTATGTTGCTTGTTATTGTATTGTAAATGACCCCCATTGTAATTTGGGGTCTAATTTTGGCTTGTATTGATCATAACTAGATAGACACTACTGTGGTCGTTTTTGCTATCGCTATTGACTAGTATCTATCATAGGATTATGAAGTATCAGGCAAGGATTAAGTAAAATGAATCTAACCAATCTTAAGCAGGTACTCATTGTTAAGCTAAGATCAACAGGTACTTTTGTAACAAGGATTAACAAACAAATGAGACATAGTATCATGCTAGGTTATTAATCAAACAAGACTTCGAGATAACTAGTAGGCGTTTCGATTGGTTATAAACAATAATCTTAGTTGGAAATGAAATTGCGATTGAAAGTTTTGAGGTCTTTAGAAAATTAGGTCAAACTAAGGAGCCCAATTACAGTCGTTATGCTGCCGATTTTCTGAAGAATTCGTGGAGTTTAGGCTAAAACGTTAAGTGTTAAACTTTCATGAACGATTAAGTACGTGATATGACTTGAATGTTTAGATCACACCCTAGTCTAACCTTATAAGTCGGGTTGGGGTAGGACACCTTATATATTTAATAGTATCAGAGCTTAGATTGCTTAAGCCGGGTTTAACTCTCGGACCATGGGTAGAAGCCCTAAGGTTATTAGGATGACTTGTTTATGAGTTATTGTGTGACAATATCAAGTGTGCCTTCTCTGTTTCTACGTGCTTATGTGATTAACATGTCTTAATTGTTTCTAGAATTGTGTATCTATATAAAATTATATGTTGCATATCTTATGCATTAAATTCTTGTTTGTTGTATTCCAATAAATTGTGCATCGTAATCTGTGCCTATAGATGGCTGGCCCTAGTACCCACACTACTAATAGGAGCGGTGAGCCCCAAGAGACCGGTGATGCTTATCAAACTAATCCCGGCATGGCTATGTTTAACATGATGGCGAATGCCATGGATCGCATGTCGCGAATGATGAAACGTCAAGATGCACGTGAAGCAAACAACAATAACAACAGGAAAGATGGTAACCATGGGAGACATAGCAGAATGCGAGAGTTTCTTGACTTTCGCCCATCCAAATTCCACGGGGAAGCTGATGATGAAAAGGCAGAGGCTTGGCTATCTGAGATCGAGAGGATTTTCAGGCCACTTGACTATACTGATGAAGAAAATGTGGAGTTCGCTGTGTTTCTGTTGCACGGGGATGCTGAGCATTGGTGGTATACTGTGGAGGCACTTTGGAAAACTGATCATACACCTCGCTTGTGGGGTAATTTTGTTTAGGCATTCAAGGAAAAATATGTACTTGCAGTTTCCAGGCAGAGGCGGATTGATGAATTCATGCACTAGAACCAGGGTAACATGACGGTGGCCCAGTACGAGGCTCGTTTTGACCGACTGTCCAGCTATGCTCAATACATGGTCAGTACCCCTGAGGCGAAGATGTGGAAATTTACGAATGGGTTGAGGCCGGAAATTCAGGACCGGTTGGCTTCGCATGACTTCGATACCTCCTTGCTGCTGCTTCCCGAGTTGAGAAGAGGAAACTTGATAGAGCCGGTTCAAGTCAACTGAACAAGAAACCATACCAGCTTCCAGGACAACATAGGAAATTCCAGAGTCAGAGTCACAGTCAGGGCCAGAGACAGAATAGACCAGTTAATAACAGTGGCCCGACGAAAGCACCATCAGCCTCTTCCACCCGCGGATCCACAGGTAGTTCACCGGCACTCAGTCTGTCAACTGTTCTTACTATGACAAGAAGGGGCATACCGAGGCCCGGTGCTGGAATAAGTTAGGACGATGTGTGCAGTGTGGCAGCGATCAGCATCAGATCAAGGATTGCCCTAAATGGGAAGGAGGACAAAATCAAGTTAAACCAACTGGTAGAAGCAAGACTCCAATTCCTAGAGTTCAGGCCCGAGCTTATGCTATTGAGTGCGAGGAGCTTCCAGAGGAGACCGCTATTGTTGAAGGTACATTCTTGATACTGAATCAACCTCTTAGGGTGCTAATTGATCCAGGTGCTACTCATTCATTTATTACTCCCTTATGTGTGCAACGTGTGAAATTGAGAGTTGTATGTTTGCCTTACGAAGTAGAAGTTGGTACTCCGATGAGTTCTAAACTTGTTACTCGCTCAACTTGTAAAGCATGTAAAATCCAAATTAAAGATAGGGAATTCTTAGCCAATCTTATTGTATTACCCTTTCGAGACTATGAATTCATTTTAGGGATGGACTGGTTGGCAAAGCATCATTCCCAACTAGATTGTCGGACGAAGATTGTAACATTCCGAATACCTGGTCAACCAATATTGGAAGTCATAGGTCGAAGAAACTTTACCGGGAGTTCTATCATTTCATCTACGAAAGCAGTGAAGTCCTTGAGAAAAGGGTGTAATGGATACTTAGCTTATGTGAGGCCCGACCTCGATTTGCGTGCGATACCTCGTTTCATGTGCCCTAACTTAGATTTGCATGCCTTGACCTAGGTTTAAGAATTGTGTTTCGTTTTGTGTGCCGTGTATTGAATTACGTACATTCATTTAGGGTTGCGTGCATTTACTTGGAAAACGTGCATTGATCTCGTAGTTCGTGCCCTACCTTATAGTGCGTGCCCTAGACCTAGGAAAGCATGCCCTCACGCTAATTAAGAAAGCATCTTACACGAAGCACTAGATCATTAATTAATCCTACAAATTCCACTAACTAATGTTAAATTACTAATTCAACCCACTAGAAGACGAAATTGCACCAAAAGCTAGACATTCTCACTCTTTATTCCTTATTCTTTTGCGCTTTCCAAACACACAATTAAATAATGCTCAAAAGATGACAAAAAAATCAGATTTTTACATGCCTTGGCTTACCACCTTGTGTACATTTGTGCTTGCTTGCATAATTCAATTTATTCCTCAAACATTCTTAGACAACTTATGACACAAATGCATAAAAAAATAACCCAAAACCCTACCCAATGCACCCATATTTTCGACCCATTCTCTTGCCATGCTAGGTGATTCAAAAATCATGCTTCTTGAAGGCACAAATCTGAAATTTGTATGCCCAAGGCCGACACATGCTTCATCAATTGCAAGGCTTTCATTTTTCTTTCATTTCTCTCATTTTCCTCTCATTCTTCTCTCTCCCTCTCATTCTTCTCTCTCTCTCGGCCCTAGCCGAATATTGTAGACTCCATAGCTTATCTTCATCACTCCATGGTTCATCAAGGCATGCAAGAAGCTAGGGAGCTCGACTAAGCAAGCTAGGTTGCAAGAAACACACATGCAAGCTCTTTGAATCTCCATTTCGGCTTAGGTGAGTTTGCTAGCTTCCATTTCTTTTCTTCTTGTTCTAACCACATGCACCTACTAAGAACTTGGTCACTAAGCTAGGAATAATAGAGAAAATCGAGTGGTGTCTCGGCTAAGCAAGGAAGAAGATCAACTTTGTGCTTCACCAAGAGTCTTGTGCATCTTCTTGTTGTTTTGCTAAGGTGAGGGCTAAAACTTCTTGAAAATCTTTCAAAAACCACATGCATGCTCTTAAATGTTTATCTTTGCTTCTGTACTTGAGATATATGTGTGTTCATAAGCTTTTACAACCATGCATCGCAAGATTTTTGGCTAGAATGGGATGATAGATGAAATCCTGCATGTGACAGCTTTCTGTCTTGTTGGTGCGAGGTGATTTTGGCTAGGTAAATGATATTTAAAATGCATAAAAATTGGTAGGTAACTAGTTTTTCCAGTTCTGAACATTTTTCCCAGAACTAGGCCAAAGCTAATTTTGACTCTAAGGTCCTCAAAATGGCAAATCATTGAAATGTGTCCAAATCTGGAAAATCTGGAGAAATGAAGCAGGTTTTGGCAGATTCACTGACCTTGTAGAACGAACCAGTTTTGACTTAGTAAATAATATCCAAAATGCATGAAATTTGGTGTGATAATAGAATTTTCAGTTCTGGACATTTTTATCAGAAATGGACTAAGGCTAAATCTGACCCAAAGGCTCTCAAAAACGACAAGTATTGAAATGTGTGAAAATCTGGACAGTTTTGTGCAGCCCCACTGTTTTGGCTATAACTATTGAACCCGAACTCCCAATGATGCAAGGTTTGTTTCTGAATTTAGTTCATTTCTTAAGCTTTAATTTGACATCTTATTCACTGGAATTAGATATTGTTTTCTTATCTTAACGATTGTGAGAAAACAGCCCACTGCAGTGAGGGTTTCACTTAGTGATATGCTTAGAAAAACTATTGTAGCTTCTCTTGTTGCATTAAATGCTTGGGATTGTGGCATTGGGATGTTGTGCGGACTGTTTTGAATACTTGAGGGTGTTTGAATTAATCGATGCATGGCTTGAGATTGATTTTGAGTTGACTTGGGGCTTAATCGCACGGGTAAGCACAAAATGGAAACCCTAGTGACTAGGTAAATTCACTAAGTGTTGATCCTTTGAATATCGTGTTTAATTATATGTTTAGTAGGCTGCCCGTAGTTGCTATTGTAGCCCTAAATGCGATCTTGATGATTACATGTTGACAAGTAGGCCTTTCTTGCACCCGAACCCACGTAGATGTCGTTGCACTTTGAATAATCTTATTATTTGATTACGTGAACTTTGAAATGAGTTATATGACTTGATTTACGTGCGTTACATGGCTGCCCGTTTAATGTTCATATAACTCCATATGCCTTTCAAGTGAAATTACTTGTCTTATCGTGCCTCGCTTGTTTACTTGTCAATGTGCAATCTTATGACTGCTCGGAGGCAACCTACTTTGTTGTTCTCCTAATGTGATATATTAAATGTCATAAATGTGCATTGCATACAAGGTTGCAACCTTTCATTATGGCGTGGTAGCGTTCACCCACACTGGGCAGCATCGGGCTTGCCCGTGCAACCGTGACTACCATTGTCCAATTCCCTCTCTCGCTTGGGGGCTAGACTTCCTCGGAGAGTTGGGTCGTAGGATTTCAGGGTACATCCGGAGTACACCCATTTGGCGTGATAAGGGGATGATTTGAAGTCGGCCGCAACAACTGATACTGGAAATGAACTGAGAGCAAAAGCTCACCGTATCCTTTTCACTATGTGTATAAGTACTCTCACTTGGTTCCTAGAGGACCTCGAGGAGGAAAGATGGGTAATTGTGTTCCTTTACTTTTATATTATTGTTATGTACTTAATTGTGATATATTCATGCTTGCAAAAGGGTTTTCATAAGTTGAACCGGAAAATGAGTTTCAAAACCTATTTCTCGTTCCCCCTCGCTGAGTTCATAAGGACTCACCCTCTTTTATCATCTCAGGTAAAGAAGATCAAGAACAGGTACCCGAGGACGACGTGCCTAACGATGATTCCTTGGAATGATTGCCTGTCCTATGTGCTTTGCTTGATTATGGCCATTTGTGAACACTATGCTGCTTGAAGACTATTTATTTTCATGTTGCTTGATATTTGTAATGTAAAAGACCCCCGTTGTAATTTGGGGTCTAATTTTGGCTTGTACTGATAATAACTAGACAGACACTATTATGGTCATTTTGCTATCGTTACTGGTTAGTATCTATCATAGGATTATGAAGTATCAGGTAAGGACTAAGTAAAATGAACCTATCCAATCTTAAGCAGGTACCCATTGTTAAGCTAAGGTCAACAGGTACTTTTGTAACGAGGATTAACAAACAAACGAGCCATAGTATCATGCTAGGTTATTAATCAAATGAGACATCGAGATAACTAGTAGGCATTTCAATTGATGGTAAATAGTAATCTTAGTTGGAAATGAAATTTGAGGCGTTTAGAGAACTAGGTCAAACTAAAGAGCCCAATTACAGCCGTTATGCTGCCGGTTTTTCGGAAAAATTGTGGAGTCTAGGCTAAACGTTAAATGTCAAACTTTTATGAACGATTACGTACGAGACATGACTTGAATGTTTAGATCACACCCTAGTTTAACCTTTATAGGCCGGGTTGGGGCGTGACATCTTACCTCATCAACAAGCCGTCGGACAAAGCTAAGTTGGAGGAGATACCCGTGATTAAAGATTATGCGGATGTGTTTCCAGAGGAATTACCCGGTTTACCCCCAAATTGGGAGATCGAGTTCATTATAGAATTACTGCCTGTCACCCAACCGATATCTAAAGCTCCCTATCGTATGGCACTAGCCGAGCTACAAGAATTGAAGGACCAATTGCAAGGATTGTTGAAGAAGGGGTTTGTTCAACCAAGTTTTTCTCCATGGGGTGTGCCAGTCCTATTTGTAAAGAAGAAAGACGGAACGTTGAGGCTATGCATCTATTACCAAGGATTGAACCAGGTGACCGTCAAGAATAAATACCCACTTCCACTAATCGATGAGTTATTTGATCAACTTCAAGGAGCTAAAGTGTATTCGAAGCTCGACTTGAGGCAAGGGTACTATCAGTTGCGGATCAAAAAGGAGGATGTGCCTAAAATGGCTTTTAGGACGAGATATGGGCATTATGAATATGTGGTGATGCCATTTGGGCTAACTAATGCCCCTGCAGCTTTTATGGATTTGATGCACAGGGTGTTTCAACCTTACTTCGACCAATTTGTGGTGATCTTTATTGATGATATTTTGGTATACTCGAAATCTGAGGTTGAGCATGAACAACATCTGCGATTGGTACTGCAGAAACTTCGAGAGCATCAATTGTATGCAAAGTTTAGCAAATGCGAATTTTGGTTGCAACAGATTGCATTTTGGGGCACATCATATCCCAAGAGGGAATAGCAGTGGATCCAGCAAAGATAGAAGCGGTGATGTCTTGGAAGAAGCCGGAAAATGTTACGGAAGTTCGGAGTTTTCTTGGTCTAGCCGGCTACTATCGGAGGTTCGTGAAGGATTTCTAAAAGATCGCAGGACCGCTTACAAAGCTCACTCAAAAGAAAACAAAGTTCGTGTGGGATGACAAGTGTGAGAACAGTTTCCAAGAATTGAAGAGAAGATTGACTACCACACATGTTCTTGCATTGCCTAAAGGGAGTCAAGGTTTTGTAATCTATAGCGATGCTTCAAAGCAAGGACTGGGATGTGTGTTGGTGCAAAATGGTAGAGTGATTGCAAAATCGAACGTTTTCATCTATTTTGGGACACTTTTCTTCTTTTGCTCTATTTTTCAGTCCCGGATAGTATGTCGTGAGCCGCGAAAAGGACAACAAACTAATCCATCACATTTCTATTACCGAATCCCATGGTACCCTGGGCAAGACAACTTCGCCTCACGTAGAGGCTGGGCCCGAAAATCAAGGGCGTGGGGCTTGGTACCAGGTCTCTGTCGCTCTGGTGCCCATTACTTTTGATATGTAAGGAGTTACACAGCGCATAGCAATCCATTGAAAATTTCTCCAAGAGCTCTACGATGGGAACAATTAGCCTACTCGGCTGCGCATGTTTTAGGAGCCCAAAATTGAACGTTTTCATCAGTTTTGGGACAGTTTTCTTCTTTTGAGCTATTTTTTCATCCCGGATCGTACGTCGTGAGCCGTGAAAAGGTCGACAACCTAATCCATCACATTTCTATTACCGAATCCCATGGCACCTGGGGAAAGACAACATCGCCTCACGTAGAGGCTGGGCCCGTAAACCGAGGGCGTGGGGCTTGGGGCTAGGTCTCCGTCGCTCCGGTGCCCATAACTTTTGATCTGTAAGGAGTTACGCGGCGCGCAACATACCATTGGAAAGCTCTCTAAGAGCTCTATGACGGGGGCAACAAGCCTACTCAGCTGTGCCTGCTTTCCGAGAGCAAAATCGAACATTTTCATTAGTTTCGGTACATTTTTCTTCTTTTGAGTTGTTTTTCCGTCCCGGATCGTACGTCGTAAGCCGCGAAAAGGTCGACAACCTAATCCATCACATTTCTATTACTGAATCGCACGGCAACTTGGCCAAGACAACTTCACCTCACGTAAAGGTTGGGCCCGCAAACCGAGGGCGTGGGACTTGGGGCCAGGTCTCCATCGCTCCAGTGCCCATAACTTTTGATCCCTAAGTAGTTACGCAGTGCACAGCATACCGTTGGAAAGCTCTACAAGAGCTCTACGACCGGGGTAGCAAGCCTGCTCGCATGCGCATGTTTTCGGAGCCCAAAATCGAACATTTTCATCAGTTTCGGGACACTTTTCTTCTTTTGTGCTGTTTTTCTGTCCCGGATCATACGTCGAGAGCCGCGAAAAGGACGACAACCTAATCCATCACATTTCAGTTATCGAATCCCATAGCACCTTGGGCAAGACAACTTCGCCTCACGTAGAGGCTGGGCCCACAAACCGAGGGCGTCGGGCTAGGGACAGGTCTCCGTCGTTCCGGTGCCCATAACTTTTGATCCGTAAGGACTTACGCAGCGCACAGCATACCGTTGGAAAGCTCTCCGAGAGCTCTACGACGAAGGCAGCAAGCATGTTCTGCTGCGCCTGCTTTCGAAGAGCAAAATCAAATATTTTCATCAGTTTCGGGATACTTTTCTTCTTTTTCGCTATTTTTTAGTCCCGGATCGTACGTCATGAGCCACGAAAAGGACGACAAACAAATTCATCACATTTTTATTACCGAATCCCATGGCAGCTTAGACAAGACAACTTCGCCTCACAAAGAGGCTAGGCCCGAAAATCAAGGGCGTGGGGCTTGGTACCAGGTCTCCGTCGCTCCGGTCCCTATAACTTTTGATCCGTAAGGAGTTATGCGGCGTACAGCATACCGTTGGAAAGCTCTCTGAGAGCTCTACGATGGGGGCAGCAAGCTTGCTATGCTGCACCTGCTTTCGAAGAGCAAAATCAAACGTTTTCATTTGTTTCGGGATACTTTTCTTCTTTTGCACTGTTTTTCAATCCCGGATCGTACGTCGTGAGCAGCGAAAAGGACGATAAACTAATCCATCACATTTCTATTACCCAATCCCATGGCAGCTTGGGCAAGACAACTTCGCCTCACATAGACACTAGGCCTGAAAATCGAGGGCGTGGGGCTTGGTACCAAGTCTCCGTCACTCCGGTGCCCGTAACTTTTGATCCGTAAGGAGTTACGCAGCGCATAGCATACTGTTGGAAAGCTCTCCGAGAGATCTACGACTAGACAGTTAGCTTGCCTAGCAGCGCATGTTTTTGGAGCCCAAAATCGAACATTTGCATCAGTTTCGAGACACCTTTATTCTTTTGCACTATTTTTTCGTCCCGAATCGTACGTCGTGAGCCGTCAAAAGGTCGACAACCTAATCCATCACATTTCTATTACCGAATCCCATGGCATCTTGGGCAAGACAAGTTCGCCTCACGTAGAGGCTAGGCCCACAAACCGAGGGCGTGGGGCTTGGGGCCAGGTCTCCGTCGCTCCGGTGCCCATAATATTTGATCCCTAAGGAGTTACGCGGCGCACAGCATACTGTTGGAAAGCTCTCTGAGAGCTTTACGATTGGGTTAGCAAGCCTGCTCGGCTGCGCATGTTTTTGAAGCCAAAAATTGGAAATTTTCATCAGTTTCGGGACACTTTTCTTCTTTTGTACTGTTTTTTCATCCCGGATCGTACGTCGTGAGCCACGAAAAGGATGACTACCCAATCCATCCAATTTTTGTTACCGAATCCCACGGCACCTTGGGCAAGACAACTTCGCCTCACGTAGAGGCTGGGCCCGCAAACTGAGGGCGTGGGGCTTGAGACTAGGTATCTGTCGTTTCGATGCCCATAACTTTTGATCCGTAAGGCATTACGCGGCGCACAGCATACCATTGGAAAGCTCTCCAAGAGCTCTATGACAAAGGCAGGAAGCTTGCTCGGCTACGCATACTTTCGGAGATCAAAATCGGACATTTTCATCAGTTTCAGGACACTTTTCTTCTTTTGCGATATTTTTCAGTCCCGGATCATACGTCGTGAGCAGCAAAAAGGACGACAAACAAATCCATCATATTTCTATTACCGAATCCTATGGCACCTTGGGCAAGACAACTTCGCCTCACGTAGAGGCTGGGCCCAAAAATCGAGGGCATGGGGCATAGTACTAGGTCTCCGTCGCTCCGGTTCTATAACTTTTGATTCGTAAGGAGTTACACAGTGCACAGTATACCATTCAAAAGCTCTCCGAGAGCTCTACAACGGGGGAAGTTAGCTTGCTTGGCTGCGCATGTTTTCTGAGCCCAAAATTGAATGTTTTCATTAATTTTGGGATACTTTTCTTCTTTGGCGCTATGTTTCGGTCCCGGATCGTACGTCATGAGCTGCGAAAAGGTCGACAACCTAATCCATCACATTTCTATTGCCGAATCCCATGGCACCTTGGGCAAGACAACTTTGCCTCACGTAGTGGCTCGGCCCGTAAACCGAGGGCATGGGGCTTGACGCCAGGTCTCCGTCGCTCTGATGCCCATATCTTTTGATCTGTAAGGAGTTACGCAGAGCGCAGCATACCGTTAGAAATCTCTCCGAGAGCTCTACGATCGGGGTAGCAAGCCTGTGCAGCTATGCATGTTTTCGGAGCCCAAAATTGAACATTTTCATCAGTTTCGGTACACTTTTCTTTTTTTGCGTTGTTTTTTCGTCCCAGATCATACGTCGTGAGCCGCGAAAAGGACGACAACCTAATCCATCACATTTCTGTTACCGAATCCCATGGCACCTTGGGCAAGACAACTTTGCCTCACGCAGAGGCTGGGCCCACAAACCGAGGGCATGGGGCTTGGGACCAGGTCTCCGTCGTTCTGGTGCCCATAACTTTTGATCCGTAAGGAATTACGCGGCGCACTGTATACCGTTGGAAAGCTCTCTGAGAGCTGTATGACGGGGGCAGCAAGTCTGCTTGGTTGCGCCTGCTTTCGGAGAGCAAAATCAAACATTTTCATCAGTTTCGGGATGCTTTTCTTCTTTTGCGCTATTTTTCAGTCTAGGATCGTACGTCGTGACCCGCGAAAAGGACGACAAACTAATCCATCACATTTCTATTGCTGAATCCCATGGCACCTTGGGTAAGACAACTTCGCCTCACATAGAGGTTGGGCCCGAAAATTGAGGGCATGGGGCTTGGTACCAAGTCTCCGTCGCTTCGGTGCCCATAACTTTTGATCCGTAAAGAGTTACGCAGCGCACAGTATACCGTTGGAAAGCTCTCCGAGAGCTCTACGATGGGGGCAATCAGCCTGCGTGGCTGCATATGTTTTAGGAGCCCAAAATCGAACATTTTCATTAGTTTTGTGACACTTTTCTTCTTTTGCGCTGTTTTTTCGTCCCGGATCGTACGTCGTGAGCCGCAAAAATCTCGACAACCTAATCTATCATATTTCTATTACAGAATCCCACTGCACCTTGGGCAAGACAACTTTGCCTCACGTAGTGGCTGGGCCCGCAAACCGGGGGCGTGGGGCTTGAGGATAGGTCTTCGTTGCTCTGATGCCCATAACTTTTGATTTGTAAGAAGTTACGCGACGCGCAACAGACCGTTGAAAAGCTCTCCAAGAGCTCTACGATTGGGGTAGCAAGCTTGCTCAGCTGCGCCTACTTTCGGAGAGCAAAATCAAATATTTTCATTAGTTTCGGGACACTTTTCTTCTTTTGCGCTATTTTTCCGTCCCAGATCGTACGTCGTGAGCCACAAAAAGGTCGACAACCTAATCCATCACATTTCTATTACTGAATCCCACGGCATCTTGGGCAAGACAACTTCGCCTCACATAGAGGCTGGGCTTGCAAATCGAGGACGTGGGGCTTAGGGCCAGGTATCCGTCGCTCCGGTGCCCATAGCTTTTGATCCCTAAGGCGTTACGCGGCGTACAGCATATCGTTGGAAAGCTCTCCAAGAGCTCTACGACCAGGGTAGCAAGCCTGCTCGGCTGCGTATGTTTTCAGAGCCCAAAATTGGACGTTTTCATCAATTTTGGGACACTTTTCTTCTTTTGCGCTGTTTTTCCGTCCAGGATCGTACGTCGTGAGCTGCAAAAAGGACGACAAACTAATCCATCACATTTCTATTACCGAATCCAACAGCACCTTGGCCAAGACAATTTCGCCTCACGTAGAGGCTGGGCCCACAAACTGAGGGCGTGGGGCTTGGGAGTAGGTCTCTGTCGTTCCGGTGCCCATAACTTTTGATCCGTAAGGCGTTACGCGGCGCAAAGCATACCGTTGGAAAGCTCTCCGAGAGCTCTACGATGAGGGTAGGAAGCCTGCTCGGCTGCGCCTGCTTTCAGAGAGCAAAATCGAACGTTTTCATCTATTTGGGGACACTTTTCTTCTTTTGCGCTGGTTTTCCATCCCAGATCGTACGTCGTGAGAGGCGAAAAGGATGACAAACTAATCCATCACATTTCTATTACCGAATCCCATGGCACCTTGGGCAAGACAACTTCGCCTCACGTAGAGACTAGGCCCGCAAATTGAGGGCGTAAGGCTTGGTACCAGGTCTCCGTCGCTCCGGTGCATATAACTTTTGATCCGTAACGAGTTACGCGGCGCACAACATACCGTTGGAAAGCAATCCGAGAGCTCTACGTCCTGGGCAGCGAGCCTGCTCTGCTGCGCATGTTTTCCGAACCAAAAATCGAATGTTTTCATAAGTTTCGGGACACTTTTCTTCTTTTGCGCTATTTTTTCGTCTCGGATCGTACGTCGTGAGTCGCGAAAAGGACGACAACCTAATCCATCACATTTCTGTTACTGAATCCCACGGCACCTTGGGCAAGACAACTTTGCCTCACGTAGAGGCTGGGCCAGCAAACCGAGGGCGTGGGGCTTGGGACCAGGTCTCCGTCACTCCGGTGCCCATAATTTTTGACCCGTAAGGAGTTACGTAGCGCACAGCATACCGTTGGAAAGCTCTTCGAGAGCTCTACGATGGGGGCAGCTAGCCTGCTCTGGTGCACCTGCTTTGGGAACACAAAATCGAACGTTTTCATTAGTTTCGGGACAATTTTCTTCTTTTGTGCTATTTTATCATCCCGGATCGTACGTCGTGAGCTGCGAAAAGGACGACAACCTAATCCATCGTATTTATATTACCGAATCCCACGGCACTTTGGGCAAGACAACTTCGCCTCACGTAGAGGCTGGGCCAGCAAACCGAGGGCGTGGGGCTTGGGACCAGGTCTCCGTCGCTCCGGTGGCCATAACTTTTGATCTGTAAGGAGTTATGTAGCGCATAGCATACCGTTGGAAAGCTCTTTGAGAGTTCTACGATGGGAGCAGCAAGCCTGCTTGGCTGCGCTTGCTTTCATAGAGCAAAATTAAACATTTTCATCAGTTTCGGGATACTTTTCTTCTTTTACGCTGTTTTCCATCCCGTATCGTATGTCGTGAGACGCGAAAAGGACGACAATCTAATCCATCACTTTTCTATTACCGAATCCCATGATACCTTAGGCAAGCCAATTTCACCTCACGTAAAGGTTGGGCCCGCAAACCGAGGGTGTGGGGCTTAGGATCAGGTCTCCGTCGTTTCGGTGCCCATAACTTTTGATCCGTAAGGAGTTATGCGGCGCACAGTATACCGTTGGAAAGCTCTTCGAGAGCTCTACGATGGGGGCAACAAGCCTGCTCGGCTGCGCCTACTTTCAGAGAGCAAAATCGAATGTTTTCATCAGTTTTGGGACACTTTTCTTCTTTCACGCTGTTTTTTCATCCCGGATCGTACGTCGTGAGTCGCGCAAAGGATGATAAACTAATCCACCATATTCCTATTACTGAATCCCATGGCACCTTGGGCAAGACAACTTTGCCTCACGTAGATGCTAGGACCGCAAACCGAGGGCGTGGGGCTTGGGACTAGGTCTCTATCGTTCCGGTGCCCATAACTTTTGATCCGTAAGGAGTTACGCGGCGCACAGTATACCGTTAAAAAGCTCTCCGAGAGCTCTACGACAGGTGCAGGAAGCCTGCTCGGTTGATCCTACTTTCGAAGAGAAAAATTGAACATTTTCATCTGTTTCGGGACACTTTTATTCTGTTATGTTGTTTTTCCGTCCCGGATCATACGTCGTGAGCCGCGAAAAGGACGACAAACTAATCTATCACATTTCTATTATCAAATCCCATGGCACCTTGGGTAAGATAACTTCGCCTCACGTAGAGGCTGGGCCCGAAAATCGAGGGCGTGGGGCTTGGTACCAGGTCTTCGTCGCTCGGGTGCCCATAACTTTTGATCCGTAGGGAGTTACGCAGCATACAACATACCGTTGGAAAGATCTCCATGAGCTCTACGATAGTGGTAGTTAGCTTGCTCAGTTACCCATGTTTTCGGAGCCCCAAATCAAACGTTTTCATCAGTTTTGGGATACTTTTCTTCTTTTGCGCTATTTTTTCATCCCGGATCGTACGTCGTGAGCCGCGAAAAGGTCGACAACCTAATCCATCACATTTCTATTACCGAATTCCATGGCACCTTGGGCTAGACAACTTCGCCTCACGTAGTGGCTAGGCCCGTAAATCGAGGGCGTGGGGCTTGGGGCCAAGTCTTCGTCGCTCTGGTGCCCATAACTTTTAACTTGTAAGGAGTTAAGCGTCGCGCAACATACTTTTGGTAAGCTTTCCGAGAGCTCTATGGCGGGGGCAGCAAGCCTACTCAGCTACACCTGCTTTCGAAGAGTAAAATCGATCATTTTCATCAGTTTCGGGACACTTTTCTTTTTTTGCGCTATTTTTCTTTCCCGGATCGTACGTCGTGAGCCGCGAAAAGGTCGACAACCTAATCCATCACATTTCTATTACCGAATCCCATGCCACCTTAGGCAAGACAACTTTGCTTCGCGTAGAGGCTGGGCCAGCATACCAAGGGCGTGGGGCTTGGGGCCAGGTCTTCGTCGCTCTGGTGCCCATAACTTTTGATCCCTATGGAGTTACGCGGCGCCCAATATACCGTTGGAAAGTTCTCTGAGAGTTCTACGGCGGGGGTAGCAAGCTTGCTTGCTTGCGCCTGCTTTTGGAGAGTAAAATCAAACATTTGCATCAGTTTCATGATACTTTTCTTCCTTTGCGCTGTTTTTCCATCCAGGATCGTATGTCGTGAGCCGCAAAAAGGACGACAACCTAATCCATCACTTTTCTATTACCGAATCCCACGACACTTTGGGCAAGACAACTTCGCCTCACGTAGAGGCTGGGCCCGCAAACTGAGAGCGTGGGGCTTGGGACGAGGTCTTCGTCATTCCAGTGTCCATAACTTTTGATCCGTAAGGAGTTACGCAGTGCACAGCATACCATTGAAAAGCTCTCCAAGAGCTCTACGATGGAGGCAACAAGCCTGCTCGGCTGTGCCTTCTTTCAGAGAGCAAAATAGAATGTTTTCATCTATTTTGGGACACTTTTCTTCTTTTGCGTGGTTTTTCTATCCCGGATCGTACGTCGTGAGTCGCAAAAAGGACGACAGACTAATCCATCACAATTCTATTACCGAATCCCATGACACCTTGGGCAAGACAACTTTGCCTCACGTAGAGGCTGGGCCCGCAAACGGAGGGCGTAAGGCTTGGGACTAGGTCTCTGTCGTTCCGGTGCCCATAACTTTTGATCTGTAAGGTGTCACGTGGTATACAACATACCGTTGGAAAGCTTCCGAGAGCTCTACGATGGGGGTAGGAAGCCTGCTCGGCTGCGCCTGCTTTTGAGGAGCAAAATCAAACGTTTTCATCAGTTTCAGGACACTTTTCTTCTTTTGCGCTGTTTCTCAGTCACGGATCGTACTTCGTGAGCCGCAAAAAGGACGACAAACTAATCCATCACATTTCTATTACCGAATCCCATGGCACCTTGGGCAAGACAACTTCGCCTCACATAGAGGCTGGGCCCAAAAATCGAGGGCATGGTGCTTGGTACCAGGTCTCCGTCGCTCTGGTGCCCATAACTTTTGATCCGTAAGGAGTTACGTAGAGCACAGCATACCGTTGGAAAGTTCTCCGAGAGCTCTACGACGGTGGCAATTAGCCTGCTCGGTTATATATGTTTTCGCAGCCCAAAATCAAATGTTTTCATCAGATTTGAGACACTTTTCTTCTTTTGCGTTGTTTTTTTGTCCCGGATCGTACGTCGTGAGCCGCGAAAAGGTCGACAACCTAATCCATCATATTTCTATTATTGAATCCCATGGCACCTTGGGCAAGACAACTTCGCCTCACGTAGTGGCTGGGCCCGCAAACTGAAGGCGTGGGGCTTGGGGCCAAGTCTCCTTCGCTCTGGTGCCCATAACTTTTGATTTGTAAGGGGTTACACGGCGCGTAGCATACTGTTGGAAAGCTCTCCGAGAGCTCTACGATGGGGGCAGCAAGCCTACTCTGCTGCGCCTGCTTTCTGAGAGCAAAATCAAACATTTTCATCAGTTTCGGGACACTTTTCTTTTTTTACGTTGTTTTTTCATCTCAGATCGTACGTCGTGAGCCGCGAAAAGGTCGACAACCTAATCCATCACATTTCTATTACCGAATCTCATGTCATCTTAGGCAAGACAACTTCACCTGACGTAGAGGCTGGGCCCGCAAACCGAGGACATGGGGCTTGGGGCCAGGTCTCCGTCACACCGGTGCCCATAACTTTTGACCCCTAAGGAGTTACGTGGCGCACAACATACCGTTGGAAAGATCTCCAAGAGCTCTACGACGGGGGCAGCAAGCCTGCTTGGTTGAGCTTGCT
Organism: Ehretia macrophylla; assembly: GCA_037974665.1. Classification (NCBI taxonomy): domain Eukaryota; kingdom Viridiplantae; phylum Streptophyta; class Magnoliopsida; order Boraginales; family Ehretiaceae; genus Ehretia; species Ehretia macrophylla. Next base: position 62,897,065 of record CM075782.1, on the reverse strand, counting down.
TTCAGAGAGCAAAAAAGAACGTTTTCATCAGTTTTGGGACACTTTTCTTCTTTTGCACTGTTTTTTCGTCCCGGATCGTACGTCGTGAGCCACGAAAAGGGCGACAAACTAATCCATCACATTTCTATTACCGAATCCCATTATACCTTGGGCAAGACAACTTCGCCTCACGTAGAGGCTGGGCCCAAAAATCGAGGGCGTGGGGCTTGGTACCAGGTCTCCGGTGCTCCGGTGCTCATAACTTTTGATCCGTAAGGAGTTACACGGAACGCACAGCATTCCGTTGAAAGGTTCTTCGAGAGCTCTACGACAGAAGCAATTAACCTGCTCGGCTGCGCATGTTTTAGGAGCCCAAAATCGAACGTTTTCATCAGTTTTGGGATAGTTTTCTTCTTTTGCGCTATTTTTTCATCCCGCATCGTACGTCGTGAGCCGTGAAAAGGTCGACAACCTAATCCATCACATTTCTATTACCGAATCCCATGGCACCTTGGGCAAGACAACTTCGCCTCACATAGTGGCTGGGCCCTCAAATTGAGGGCGTGGGGCTTGGAGGCTGGGCCCGCAAATCGAGGGCGTGGGGCTTGGAGCTAGGTCTCCGTTGCTCCGGTGCCCATAACTTTTGATCTGTAAGGAGTTACGCGGCGCGTAACATACCATTGGAAAGCTCTCTGAGAGCTCTACGACGGGGGCAGCAAGCCTACTTAGTTGTTGTCACGCCCCAACCCGACCTATGAAGGTTAGACTAGGGTGTGATCTAAACATTCAAGTCATATCAAGTACTTAATCGTTCAGGAAGGTTTAGCAATTAACGTTTTGGCCTAAACTCCACAAATTCTCTAGAAAACTGGCAGCATAACGGCTGTAATTTGGGTTCCTTAGTTTGACCTAATTCTCTAAACGCCTCAAAATTTCCAATTCTCAATTTCATTTCTAACTAAGATTACTATTTATAACCAATCGAAACGCCTACCAGTTATCTCGAAGTCTTGTTTGATTAATAACCTAGCAGATACTATGTCTCGTTTGTTTGTTAATCCTTGTTACAAACATACCTGTTGATCTTAGCTTATCAATGAGTACCTGCTTAAAATTGGATAGGTTCATTTTACTTAATCCTTACCGGATACTTCATAATCCTATGATAGATACTAGCCAATAACAATAGCAAAAATGACCATAGTAGTATCTATCTAGTTATGATCAGTACAAGCCAAAATTAGACCCCAAATTACAACGGGAGTCATTTACAATACAATACAAGCAACATAAGAAATGAAATAGTCTTCAAGCAACATATCATTCACAAAATGGCCATAGTCAAGCAAGGCACGTAGGCCAAGCAATCATTCCAAGGAATCATCATTAGGCACGTTGTCCTAGGGTACTTGTTCCTGGTCTTCTTCACCTGAGATGATAAAAGAGGGTGAGTCCTTATGAACTCAGCGAGGGGGAACGAGAAATAAGTTTTGAAACTCATTTTCCGGTTCAACTTATGAAAACCCTTTGCAAGCATAACATTATATCACAAGTAAGTACATAATGTAATATAAAAGTAAAAGAACACAATTACCCGTCTTTCCTCCCTGAGGTCCTCTAGGAACCAAGCGAGAGTACTTATACAGATAGTGAAAAGGATACGGTGAGCTTTTGCTCTCAGTTCATTTCCAGTATCAGTTGTTGCGGCCAACTTCAAATCATCCCCTTATCACGCCAAATGGGTGTACTCCGAATGTACCCCGAAATCCTACGACCCAACTCTCCGAGGAAGTCTAGCCCCCAAGCGAGAGAGGGAATTGGACAATGGTAGTCACAGTTGCACTGGCAAGCCCGATGTCGCCCCGTGTGCGTGAACGCTACCACGCCAGAATGAGAGGTTGCAACCTTGTATGCAATGCACATTTATGACATTTAATATATCACATTTGGAGGTCAACAAGGTAGGTTGCCTCCGAGCAGTCGTAAGATTGCACATTGACAAGTAAACAAGCCAGACACGATATGACATGCAATTTCACTTGAAAAGCACATGGACTTTTATGAATATTAAACGGGCAGCCATGTAACGCATGTAAATCAAGTCATATAACTCACTTCGAAGTTCACGTAATCAAATAACAAGATTATTCAACATGCAACGACATCTACATGGAACCGGATGCAAGAAAGGCCTACTTGTCAACATGTAATCATCAAAATCATGTTTAGGGCTATGAGGGAAACTACGAGCAGCCTACTAATTACATAATCAAACACGATATCCATAGGATCAACACTTAGTGAGTTTACCTAGTCACTAGGGTTTCAATTCGTGCTTACCCATGCGATTAAGCCCTAAATTGTCACGTAATTAAACTCAAGCCATGCATTGTTTAATTCAAACACCCTCAAACATTCAAAACAGTCCACACAACATCCCAATGCCACAATCCCAAGCATTTAGTACAACAAGAGAAGTTACAATAATTTTTCTAAGCATATCACTAGATGAAACCCTCACTGCAATGGACTGTTTTCTCACAATCATTGAGACAAGCAAAAAAACTCCAATTCCAGTAAACAAAATTTCAAATTAAAGCTTAAGGAGTTAGCTAAATCCAAAAACAAACCTCGCATCATTTGGAGTTCAGGTTCAAGAGTTATAGCCAAAACAGTGAGACTACGCAAAATTGTCCAGATTTGCACACATTTCAATACTTGTCATTTTTGAGGGCCTTAGGGTCAGATTTAGCCTTAGTCCATTTCTGAAAAAAATGTCCAAAATTGAAAAATCTAGCATCACACTAAATTTAATTCATTTTAGATGTCATTTACTAAGTCAAAACGGGTTCGTTCTACAAGGTCAGTGAATCTTCCAAAATCTGCTTTATTTTTCCAGACTTTTCATATTTGGACACATTTTGATATTTTGCCATTTGGAGGACCTTAGAGTCAAAATTAGCTTTGGCATATTTCTACAAAAAATGCTTAGAACTGGAAAAACTCATCACCTACCTATTTTCACGCATTTTAAACCTCATTTACCTGGTCAAAACCACCCCGCACCAACAAGACAGAAGACTGTCCCATACGCGATTTCATCTATCATCACATTCTAGCCAAATATCTTGCCATGCATGTTTACAAAAGCTCATGAACACACATATATCACAAGTACAGAGGTATAAATAGACATTCAAAGGCATGCATGTGGTTTTTAAAAGCTTTTCAAGAAGTTTTAGCCCTCACCTTAGCAAGACAACAAGGAAGATGCACAAACTCTTGAGGATGCACAAGATTGACTCTTTTCCTTGCTTAGCCGAGAGACCACTTGATTTTCTCTAATTTCCTAGCTTAGTAACCAAGTTCTTAGAAGGTGCATGTGGTTAGAACAAGAAGAAAATGAAATGGAAGCTAACAAACTCACCTAAGCCAAAATGAAGGTTCAATGAGCATGCATGCGTGTCTTTTGCACTCTAGCTTTTCTTGGTCGAGTTCCTTGGTAGCTTGGAGGTCTTGAAGAGCCTTAGGATTAAGAACTTAGCTATGGAGAGTAGAACTTCAGCCAAGGCCAAGAGAGAGAGAGGAGAAATGAGAGAGTGAGAGAAGAAATGAGAGAAAGAGAAAAAGAATGAAAGCAAAATGAAAGCTTGAAGAGTGTGATGTTGTGTCAGCCTAGGGCCTTGTAAAATCAGAATTTTGTGTCTTAAAGAAGCATTTTTGAATTACCTAGCATGGGCAAGAGAATGGGTTGAGAATATGGAGCCTTGGGTAGAGTTTTGAGCCAAATTTTTTTTATGCATTGTGTCATAGATTGTCATAGGATGTCTAGGAATAGAATTTGAAATTGGAATGCATGCACAAGTGCAAGAGTTGGTCGGCCAAGGCTTGTGCAAAATCTGAATTTTTGTCTTGGTTGAGCAATATTTAATTGTGTGTTTGGGATATGCAAAGAATAAACAATAAAGAATAAAGAATGTCTAGATTTTTGTGAGATTTTATCTTCTAGTGGGTTGAATTAGCAATTTAATATTAGTTAGTGTAGTTTGTAGGATTGATTAGCGTGAGGGCACGCTTTCCTAGGTTTATGGCATGCACTACGAGGTAAGGCATGAACTACGAGACGAATGCACGTTTCCCAAGTAAATGCACGCAACCCTAAATGAATGCACGTAATTCAATGCAGGGCACACAAAATGAAACACGATTCTTAAACCTAGGTCAAGGCATGCAAATCTAGGTTAGGCACACAAAACGAAGTATCGCACGCAAATTGAGGTCGGGCCTCACAGCTGTGCCTGCTTTCGGAGAGCAAAATCGAACATTTTCATAAGTTTCGGGACACTTTTCTTCTTTTGCGCTTTTTTTCCGTCCCGGATCGTACGTCGTGAGCCGCAAAAAGGTCGACAACCTAATCCATCACATTTCTATTACTGAATCCCACGGCATCTTGGGCAAGGCAACTTCGCCTCACGTAGAGGCTGGGCCCGCAAACCGAGGGCGTGGGGCTTGAGGTCAGGTCTCCGTCGCTCCGGTGTCCATAACATTTGATCCCTAAGGAGTTACGCGGTGCACAGCATACCGTTGGAAAGCTCTACAAGAGTTGTACGACTGGGGCAGCAATCCTGCTCAGCTGTGCATGTTTTCGAAGCCCAAAATCGAACATTTTCATCAGTTTCGGGACACTTTTCTTCTTTTGTTCCGTTCTTTCATCCCGGATTGTACATCGTGAGCCGTGAAAAGGATGACAACCTAATCCATCACATTTCTGTTACCGAATACCACAGCACCTTGGGCAAGACAACTTCGCCTCACGTAGAGGCTGGGCTCGCAAACTGAGGGCCTAGGGCTTAGGACCAGGTCTCCGTCGTTCCGGTGCCTATAACTTTTGATCCGTAATGAGTTAGCGCACAACATACTGTTGGAAAGCTCTCCGAGAGCTCTACGACGGGGGCAACAAGCCAGCTTTGCTGCGCCTGCTTTCGAAGAGCAAAATTGAACATTTTCATCAGTTTTGGGATACTTTTCTTCTTTTGCGCTATTTTTCAGTCCCGGATCGTACGTCATGAGCCGCGAAAAGGACGGCAAACTAATCCATCACATTTCTATTACCGAATCCCATGGAAGCTTGGGCAAGAGAACTTCGCCTCACGTAGAGGCTGGGCCTGAAAATTGAGGGCGTGGGGCTTGGTACCAGGTCTCCGTCGCTCCCGTGCCCATAACTTTTGATCCGTAAGGAGTTACGCGTCGCACAGCATACTGTTGGAAAGCTCTCCGAGAGCTCTATGACGGGGGAAGCAAGCTTGCTCTGCTGCGCCTGCTTTCAGAGAGCAAAATTGAATGTTTTCATCAGTTTTGGGATACTTTTCGTCTTTTGCGCTATTTTTTAGTCCCGGATCGTACGTCGTGAGTCACGAAAAGGACGACAAACAAATCCATCACATTTATATTACCGAATCCCATGGCAACCTGGGCAAGACAACTTCACCTCACGTAGAGGCTGGGCCCGAAAATCGAGCGTGTGGGGCTCGGTACCAAGTCTCCATCGCTCCGGTGCCTATAACTTTTGATCCGTAAAGAGTTACGCTGCGCACAACATATCGTTTGAAAGCTCTCTAAAAGCTTTACGACAAGGGCAATTAGCCTGCATTGTAGCGCATGTTTTTGGAGCCCAAAATCGAACGTTTTCATTAATTTTGGGACACTTTTCCTTTTTTGCGCTGTTTTTCCGTCCCATATTGTACGTTGTGAGTCGCGAAAAGGTCAACAACCTAATCCATCACATTTCTATTTTCGAATCCCATGGCACCTTTGTCACACCCCAACCCGACCCATAGAGGTTAGACTAGGGTGTGATCTAAACATTCAAGTCAAATCACGTACTTAATCGTTCATAAAAGCTTAACACTTAATGTTTTAGCCTAAGCTCCACAAATTCTCCGGAAAACGGGCAGCATAACAACTGTAATTGGGCTATTTAGTTTGACCTAATTTTCTAAAGGCCTTAGAACTTTCAATCTCAAATTCATTTCCAACTAAGATTACTATTTATCATCAATTGAAACGCCTACTAGTTATCTCGAAGTCTCGTTTGATTAACAACCTAGCATGATACTATGTCTCGTTTGTTTGTTAATCCTTGTTACAAAAGTACCTGTTGACCTTAGCTTACCAAAGAGTACCTGCTTAAGATTAGATAGATTCATTTACTTAATCAATTACCTAATACTTCATAAGCCTGTGATAGATACGATACTAGCCAGTAGCGATAGCAAAAACGACTGTAAGAGTGTCTAACTAGTTATGAGCAGTACAAGCCAAAATTAGACCCCAAATTACAACGGGGGTCATTTACAATACAACAACAAGCAACATAAGAAATAGTCTTCAAGCAACATATCGTCCACAAAATGACCGTAGTCAAGTAAGGCACGTAGGGCAAGCAATCATTCCAAAGAATCATCAAAAGGCACGTTGTCCTCGGGTACCTGTTTTTGGTCTTCTTTACCTGAGATGATAAAAAAGGGTGAGTCCTTATGAACTCAGCAAGGGGGAACGAGAAATAAGTTTTGAAACTCATTTTCCGGTTCAACTTATGAAAACCCTTTGTAAGCATGACATTATATCACAAGTAAGTACACAATGTAATGTAAAAGTAAAAGAACACAATTACCCGTCTTTCCTCCCCGGGGTCCTCTAGGAACCAAGCGAGAGTACTTATACACATAGTGAAAAGGATACGGTGAGGTTTTGCTCTCAGTTCATTTCTAATATCAGTTGTTGCAGCCGGCTTCAAATCATCCCCTTATTAAGCCAAATAGGTGTACTCCGGATGTACCCCGAAATCCTATGACCTAACTCTCCGAGGAAGTATAGCCCCCAAGCGAGAGAGGGAATTGGACAATGGTAGTCACGGTTGCACCGGCAAGCCTGATGCCGTCCGGTGTGTGTGAATGTTACCACGCCAGAATGAAAGGTTGCAACCTTGTATGCAATGCACATTTATGACATTTAATATATCACATTGACAAGTAAACACGCGAGGCACGATATGACAAGTAATTTCACTTGAAAAGCACATGGACTTTTATGAATATTAAACGGGCAGCCATGTAACGCATGTAAATCAAGTCATATAACTCATTTCGAAGTTCATGTAATCAAATAATAAGATTACTCAACATGTAACGACATCTACGTGGGACCGGGTGCAAAAAAGGCCCACTTGTCAACATGTAATCATCGAAATCACATTTAGGGCTACAAGGGCAACTACGGGCAGCCTGCTAATCACATAATTAAACACAATATTCATAGGATCAATACTTAGCGAACTTACCTAGTTACTAGGGTTTCAATTCGTGCTTACCCGTGCGATTAAGCCCCAAGTCATCTCGTAATTAAAATCAAGCCATGCATTGATTAATTCAAACACCCTCAAGCATTCAAAACAGTCCACACAACATCCAAATGCCACAATCCCAAGCATTTATTATAACAAGAGAAGTCACAATAATTTTTCTAAGCATATCACTAGATGGAAACCTTACTGCAATGGTCTGTTTTCTCACAATCATTGGGACAAGCAAACAATCTCCAATTCCAGTAAATAATATGTCAAATTAAAGCTTAAGGAGTGAGCTAAATTCAGAAACAAACCTCGCATCATTTGGAGTTCAGGTTCAAGAGTTATAGCCAAAACCGTGAGACTATGCCAAACTGTCCAGATTTGCATACATTTCAATACTTGTCGTTTTTGAGGGCCTTAGGGTCAGATTTAGCCTTAGTCCATTTCTGACAAAAAATTCCAGAACTGGAAAATCTAACAGCACAACAAATTTAATGTATTTTGGATGTCATTTACTAAGTCAAAACGGGTTCGTTTTACAAGAACAGTGAATCTGCCAAAACCTGCTTTATTTTCCCAGATTTTTCAAATTTGGATACATTTTGATATTTTTCTATTTTGAGGACCTTAGAGTCAAATTTAGCTTTGGTATATTTCTACAAAAAATTCTCAGAACTGGCAAAACTAGTCACCTACCAATGTTCACACATTTTCAACATCATTTACCTGGTAAAAATCACCTCACACCAACAAGACAGAAGACTGTCCCATACGCGATTTCATCTATCATCACATTCTAGCCAAATATCTTGCCATGCATGTTTACAAAAGCTCATGAACTCACATATATCACAAGTACAGAAGTAGAAATAGACATTTTAAGGCATGCATGTGGTTTTTGAAAGCTTTTCAAGAAGTTTTAGCCCTCACCTTAGCAAGTTAATAGATGAGGATGCTCAAATGCTCTTCAAAATGCACAAAGGGCTTCTTCCTTGCTTCTTGCTTGCTTGGGCTGCTATGGCCGAGCTTGGGAGAGGTCTTGAGAGTGAGCTTGACGTCTTGGAAGCTCAAGAGATGCCTTGGTCGACAATGAGAGAGAAGGGATAGAATGAAAGAGTGTTTTGAGGAAAATGGTTGAAGTTGAGTGTTTGTTGAATGAGAGTTTGTATGTGTCGGCCTTGAGGCTATACAAGGCTGAATTCTTTATGTCACCAATGCATTTTTTGAATTGTTTTGGCATGTATTTTGCAAGGGCCAAGAATGGTAGCTTAGTAGTTAGCAAAAGGTGCCTTGGGTGCAAGAAAATATATGACATTGTGTAAGATTGGTCCAATCATGCATGGATTAAAATAATTTGTTCAAACTTGCTCAAGATTCTTGGTATGGCTGGCCATGGTGTTCAAAATCTGAATTTTTGTGTTTTGTTTAAGGTTTATTTTATTGTAGGTTAGATATTTTTTTAATTGCCTAGTAGTTAGAATGTAAGAGAATGTTGGGAATTTAGGGAACCTAGGTAGAATAAATTATATGAAAGTTGAGATAGTTTATTATTATTTTAGTGTTAGTGGATTTTGTAGAGATTGAATTAGGATTATAATAATAGTTAATGGTGCTTGTGGGATTATTTTATAGTCTAGTGCTTTGTGTAGGATTCTTTATTGATTAGCGTGCATGCACGTTTTCCTAGGTTCTAGGGCATACATACGAGGAAAACACGAACTACGAGATAGACACGTACTTCAAGATAAATGCACATATTCTAATGCAAATGCACGCAAATCGAGGTACGAATCTTAAACCTAGGTTAAGGCACGCAGTTCAAGGTTAATGCACACGAAACGAAGAGACATGCGTAAATTGAGGTCTCGCACGTAAATCAAGGTCATGACACGTTTATCTAAGTATCATGCGTATATTGAGGATTAGGGCATCCAATTCTAGGTCAAGGCACGTATGACGAGGCATGCACGAAAACCAAGATAGGGTACATAATCCAAGGTTGGTCATATAATTCTAGGTCTAAGGCACGCAAATCAGGATAACACACGTTATTCGAGGTCGGGCCTCACAACCTTGGGCAAGACAAGTTCTCCTCAGGCAGTGGCTGGGCCTACAAACCGAGGGCATGGGGCTTGGGGCCAAGTCTCCGTCGCTCCGGTGTCCATAACTTTTGATCTGCAAGGAGTTACGCGGCGCGCAGCATACAGTTGGAAAGCTCTTCGAGAGCTCTACGACGGGGGCAGCAAGCTTGTTTAGCTGCGCCTGCTTTCGGAGAGCAAAATCGAACATTTTCATCAGTTTCGGGACACTTTTCTTCTTTTGCGCTGTTTTTTCGTCCCGAATCATACGTCGTGAGCCGTAAAAAGGTTGACAACCTAATCCATCACATTTCTATTACCGAATCCCAAGGCATCTTGGGCAAGACAAGTTCGCCTCACGTAGAGACTGGGCCTACAAACCAAGGACGTTGGGCTTGGGGCCAGGTCTCCGTCGCTCCAGTGCCCATAACATTTGATCCTTAAGGAGTTATGCGGCCCACAACATACCGTTGCAAAGCTCTCCGAGAGCTCTACGACCGGGGCAGCAAGCATGCTCGGCTGCGTATGTTTTTGACGCCAAAAATCGAACATTTTTATCAATTTCGGGACACTTTTCTTCTTTTGTGCTATTTTTTCATCCCGGATCGTACGTCGTGAGCCGCGAAAAGGACGACAACCTAATCCATCCTACTTTTGTTACCGAATCCGAAGGCACCTTGGGCAAGACAACTTCACCTCACGTAGAGGCTGGGCCCGCAAACCGAGGGTATGGGGCTTGGGACCAGGTCTCTGTCGTTCCGAAGCCCATAACTTTCGATTCGTAAGGAGTTACGTGGCGCACAGCATACCGTTGGAAAGCTCTCTGAGAGCTCTACGACGTGGTCAGGAAGCTTGCTCAGCTGCGCCTGCTTTCAGAGATCAAAATCGAATGTTTTCATCAGTTTCGGGACACTTTTTTTCTTTTGCGCAGTTTTTCAGTCCTGGATCGTACGTCGTGAGCTGCGAAAAGGACGACAAACTAATCCATCATATTTCTGTTACCGAATATCATGGCACCTTGGGCAAGACAACTTTGCCACATGTAAAGGCTGGGCCCGAAAATCGAGGGCGTGGGGCTTGGTACCAGGTCTCCGTCGCTCCGATGCCCATAACTTTTGATCTGTAAGGAGTTACACAGCGCACAGTATACCATTGGAAAGCTCACCGAGAGCTCTACGACGGGGTAAGTTAGCCTGCTCGGCTGCGTATGTTTTCAGAGCCCAAAATTGAATGTTTTCATCAGTTTTGGAACACTTTTCTTCTTTTGCGCTGTTTTTCTATCCCGGATCGTACATTGTGAGCTGCGAAAAGGTCGACAACCTAATCCATCACATTTCTATTACCGAATCCCACGACACCTTGGGCAAGACAACATCGCCTCAAGTAGTGGCTGGGCCTGCAAACCGAGGGCATAGGTCTTGGGGCCAAGTCTCCGTCGCTCTGGTTCCCATAACTTTTGATCTGTAAGGACTTACGCGGCGCACAACATACCGTTGGAAAGCTCTCCGAGAGCTCTACGATCGGGGTAGCAAGCCAGCGCAACTGCGCACGTTTTCGAATCCCAAAATTGAACGTTTTCATCATTTTCAGGACACTTTTCTTCTTTTGTGCTGTTTTTTCATCCCGGATCGTACATCGTGAGCCGCGAAGAGGACGACAACCTTATCCATCACATATCTATTACCGAATCCCATGGCACCTTGGGCAAGACAACTTTGCCTCACATAGAGGCTGGGCCCACAAACCGAGGGCGTGGGGCTTGGGACCAAGTCTCCATTGTTCTGATGCCCATAACTTTTGATCCGTAAGGAATTACGCGGCACATTACTCAACGTTGGAAAGCTCTCCTAGAGCTCTACGACGTGGGCAACAAGCCTGCTCGGCTGCGCCTGCTTTCAAAGAGCAAAATTGAACGTTTTCATCAGTTTCGGGACGCTTTTCTTCTTTTGCGCTATTTTTCAGTCCCGGATCGTACGTCGTGACCCACGAAAAGAACGATAAACTAATCCATCACATTTCTATTGCCGAATCCCATGGTACCTTGGGCAAGACAACTTCACCTCACATAGAGGCTGGGCCCGAAAATCGAGGGCGTGGGGCTTGGTACCAGGTCTCCGTCGCTCTGGTGCCCATAACTTTTTATCCGTAAGGAGTTATGCAGCGCACAACATACCGTTGGAAAGCTCTCCGAGAGCACTACGACGAGGGCAGTTAGCCTGCTCAACTGCATATGTTTTAGGAGCCCAAAATTGAACGTTTTCATCAATTTTGGGACACTTTTCTTTTTTTGCGCTATTTTTCGTTCACGAATCGTAAGTCGTGAGCCGCGAAAAGGTCGACAACCTAATCCATCACATTTCTATTATCGAATCCCATGGCACCTTGGGCAAGACAACTTCGCCTCAAGTAGTGGCTGGGCTCACAAACCGAGGGCGTAGGGCTTGGGGCCAGGTCTCCGTCTCTCCGGTGCCCATAACTTTTGATCTGTAAGGAGTTACGTGGCGCGCAGCATACCGTTGGAAAGCTCTCTGAGAGCTCTACGATGGGGGCAGCAAGCTTGCTCAGTTGCGCCTGCTTTCGGAGAGCAAAATCGAATATTTTCATCAGTTTCGGGACACTTTTCTTCTTTTGTGCTTTTTTTTCGTCTCGGATCGTACGTCGTGTGCCGCGAAATGGTTGACAACCTAATCTATCACATTTCTAATACCGAATCTTACAGCATCTTGCTCAAGACAACGTCGCCTCATATAGAGGCTGGGCCTGCAAACTGAGGGCGTGGGGGCTTGAGGCCAGGTCTCCGTCGCTCCGGTGCCCATAACTTTTGATCCCTAAGGTGTTACGCGGTGCACAGCATACCGTTGGAAAGCTCTTCGAGAGCTCTACGACTAGGGCAGCATGCCTACTCGGCTGCGCATGTTTTCAAAGCCCAAAATTGAACGTTTTCATCAGTTTTGGGACACTTTTCTTCTTTTGTACTATTTTTCTGTCCCGGATCGTACGTCATGAGCCGCGAAAAGGATGACAACCTAATCCATCACATTTCTGTTACTGAATCTAACTGTACCTTGGGCAAGACAACTTCGCCTCATGTAGAGGCTGGGCCCGCAAACCGAGGGCATAGGGCTTAGGACCAGGTCTCCGTCGTTCCGGTGCCCATAACTTTTGATCCTAAGGAGTTACGCAGTGCACAACATACCGTTGGAAAGCTCTCCGAGAGCTCTACGATGGGGGGAGCAAGTCTGCTCGGTTGTGCTTGCTTTCAGAGAGCAAAATTGAACATTTTCATCAATTTCATGACACTTTTCTTCTTTTGCACTGTTTTTCAATCCCGGATCGTACGTCGTGAGCTGCGAAAAGGACGACGAACTAATCCATCATATTTCTATTACCGAATCCCATGGCACCTCAGGCAAGACAACTTCATCTCACGTAGAGGTTGGGCCCGAAAATCGAGGGCGTGGGGCTTGGTACCAGGTCTCCGTCGCTCTGGTGCCCATAACTTTTGATTCGTAGGGAGTTACGTGGCGCACTGTGTCACGCCCCAACCCGACTTATAGCGGTTAGACTAGGATGTGATCTAATCGTTTCACGTACTTGATCATTCATTACGGTTTAGCACTTAACATTAGTCTAGAACTCTAAAAATCCTCTGGAAAACCGGCAACATGACGGCAGTAATTGGCCCTTTAGTTTGACCTAATTTCCTAAACACCTCAAAACTTTCAATCTCAAATTCGATTCCAACTAAGATTACTATTTATCACCAATTGAAATGCCTACTAGTTATCTCGAAGTCTCGTTTGATTTATAACCTAGCATGATAACTATGTCTCGTTTGTTTGTCAATCCTTGTTACAAAAGTACCTGTTGATCTTAGCTTACCAATGAGTATCTGCTTAAGATTGGATAGATTCATTTTACTTAACCCTTTACCTACTACTTCATAAGCCTGTGATAGGTACTAAACCAAAGTAGCGATAGCAAAACGACCAGAAGAGTGTCTATCTAGTTATGATCAGTACAAACCAAAATTTTACCCCAAATTACAACGGGGGTCATTTATAATAGCAATGACAAACAACAAAAGAGATGATCTTCAAACAACATATTGTTCACAAAACAACCACAACCACGTAAGGCACGTAGAGCATGCAATCACTCCAAGGAGTCATCAATAGGCACGTTATCCTCAGGTACTTGTTCCTGATCTTCTTCACCTGAGATGATAAAAGAAGGTGAGTCCTTATGAACTCAGCGAGGGGGAACAAGAAATAAGTTTTGAAACTCGTTTTCCGGTTCAACGTATGAAAAACCTTTTTGAAAAGCATGACATATAACACAAGTAAGTTCATAATATAATATAAAAGTAAAGGAACACTGTCGGAATGGCCCCATTTGATGCATTGTATGGACGTAAGTGTCGATCCCCAATTTACTAGGATAAAGTAGGTGAGACGAAGACTTTTGACCTGACCCTACTCCCAAAACTTATGAAGACTGTTGATAATGTCCACCTCATCCGGAAACGGATACTTACCGTCCAAAGCAGGCAGAAAAGTTATGCAGACCGACGGAGATAGAGTCTAGAGTTCGAGGTCAGTGATAAGGTGTTCTTGAAGATATCACCTCGGAGGGGACTGATTAAACACGGCAAGGGTAAAAAGTTGAGCCCGAGGTTTGTAGGACCATTTGAGATAATTGAAAAGGTTGGCAAATTATTGTATCGCCTGGAACTACACCAAAACCTCTCCAATATTCATGACGTCTTTCATGTTTCAATGCTACGGAAGTATCATCCTGATCCATCGAATATCTTGGAGCCAGAGCCGTTGCAGCTTCAGGAGAACTTTTCTTATGAAGAGAAACCCATCCGGATCCTAGACCAGCAAGAACGGGAGTTGTGCAACAAATCTATACCAATGGTGAAAGTGTTATGGGATCACCATGGAGTCAAAGAAGCAATGTGGGAAAGGCGAGACCAGATGGAGCAATAGTATCCAGCTTTATTTCAAAGGTAATATCGAATTTCGGGACGAAATTCTTTTAAGGAGGGGAGGATGTGAGGCCCGACCTCGATTTGCGTGCGATACCTCATTTCGTGTGCCCTGACTTAGATTTGCGTGCTTTGACCTAGGTTTAAGAGTCGTGTTTCATTTTGTGTGTCTTGAATAGAATTACGTGCATTCATTTAGGGTTGCGTACATTTACTTGGGAAATGTACTTTCGTCTCGTAGTTCGTGCTTTACCTCGTAGTTCGTGCCCTAGACCTAGAAAAGCGTGCCCGCATGCTAATCAAGAAAGCTTCTTACACGAAGCACTAGATCATTAATTAATCCTACAAATTCCACTAACTAATATTAAAATGCCAATCCAACTCACTAGAAGACGAAATCTCACAAAAAGCTAGACATTCTTATTCTTTATTCTTTATTCTTTTGCATATTCCAAGCACTCAATTAAATAATGCTCAAACAAGACAAAAAAATCAGAATTTTGCAAGCCTTGGCCGACCACCTCTTGCATTTGAGCTAGCATTGCATAATTTAAAAACACACCTAGACATCCTATGACAAGCTCATGACAAATCACTTCAAAAAAATGCATAAAAAAATGAAACCAAAGCTCCACATTCTCGACACACTCAATTGCCCATGCTAAGGATTCAAACATGCTCTTGAAGACACAAAAAAATCAGAATTCTCAAGGCCCTAGGCCGACACATGGATCAAACTCTTCAAGCTTTTCATTTTCTTTCATTCTTTCTCTCTTTCTCTCATTTCTTCTCTCTCTCTCGGCCTTGGCTGCAATTGTAGACTCCATAGCTTAAGCTCCTAATCCTAAGGTTCTTCAAGACATACAAGATACTAGAAAGCTCGACCAGACAAGCTAGAAGCAAAGAAACATGCATGCAAGCTCATTCGGCCCTTAGGTATGTTTGATAGCTCCTATTTCATTTCCTTTTTTTTCTAGCCACTTGCACATACTAAGAACATGGTTGCTAAGCTAGGAATTAGAGAATCTCAAGTTGTCTCTCGGCTAAGCAAGGAAAAAGGACGACCTTGTGCATCATCAAGAGTTTTGTACATCTTCATTGTTGTCTTGCTAAGGTGAGGGCTAAAAATCTTTTGAAAAGCTTCCAAAAACCACATGCATGCCTTTAAATGTCTATTTTTACCTCTGTACTTGTGATATATGTGTGTACATGAGCTTTTTTGAGCATGCATGGCAAGATATTTGGCTAGAATGTGAAGATAGGTGAAATCGCATAAATGGACAGTCTTCTTACTTGTTGGAGCGAAGTGATTTTGACCACGTAAATGCTGTTGAAAATGCTTGAAATTTGGTAGGTGACTAGTTTTTCCAGTTATGAGAATTTTTCGTAGAAATAGGCCAAAGCTAATTTTGACTCTAAGGTCCGAAAAATGGCAAAACATCGAAAGGTGTCCAAATCTGGAAAATTTGGGAAAATGAAGCAGGTTTTGGCGGATTCCCTGTCCTTGTAGAACGAACCAGTTTTGACTTAGTAAATGATATTAAAAATGCATGAAATTTGGTATTCAGATAGATTTTTCAGTTCTGGACATTGTTGTCAGAAATAGACTAAGGCTAAATCTGACCCTAAGGTCCTAAAAAACGACAAGCATTGAAATGTGTACAAATGTGGACAGTTTTGCGTAGTCTCACGGTTTTGGCTATAACTCTTGAATCCGAACTCCAAATGATGCGAGGTTTGTTTCTGGATTTAGTTCACTCCTTAAGCTTTAATTTGAAATTTTGTTTACTATAATTGGAGATTGTTTGCTTGTCTCAATGATTGTGAGAAAACAGATCATTGCAGTGAGGTTTTCATCTAGTGATATGCTTTGAAAATTATTGTAACTTCTCTTGTTGTATTAAATGCTTGGGATTGTGGCACTTGGATGTTGTGTGGACTATTTTGAATACTTGAGGGTGTTTTAATTAATCGATGCATGGCTTGAGTTTAATTACGAGATAACTTGGGGCTTAATCGCACGGGTAAGCATGAATTGAAACCCTAGTGACTAGGTAAACTCGCTAAGTGTTGATCCTGTGGATATCATGTTTAATTATGTGATTAGTAGACTGCCCGTAGTTGGCCTTATAGCCCTAAATATGATTCCGATGATTACATATTGACAAGTAGACCTTTCTTGCACCCGGTCCCACATAAACGTCGTTGCATGTTGTATGACCTTATTGTTTGATTACGTGAACTTCGAAATGAGTTGTATGACTTGATTTACATGCGTTACATGGCTGGCCATTTAATATTCATATAACTCCATGTGCTTTACAAGTGAAATTACCTGTCATATCGTGCCTCGCGTGTTTACTTGTTAATGTGCAATCTTATGACTGCTCGGAGGCAACCTACTTTGTTGTCCTCCTAATGTGATATATTAAATATCATAAATGTGCATTGCATACAAGGTTGCAACCTTTCATTCTGGCGTGGTAGCGTTTCACGCACACAGGGCGGCATCGGGCTTGCCGATGCAACCGTGACTACCATTGTCCAATTCCCTTTCTCGCTTGGGGGCTAAACTTCCTCGGAGAGTTGGGTCGTAGGATTTCGGGGTACATCCGGAGTACACCCATTTGGCGTGATAAGGGGATGATTTGAAGTCGGCCACAACAACTGATACTGGAAATGAACTGAGAGCAAAAGCTCACCATATCCTTTTCACTATGTATATAAGTACTCTCGCTTGGTTCCTAGAGGACCTTGAGGAGGAAAGACGGGTACTTGTGTTCTTTTATTTTTATATTACACTATGAACTCACTTGTGATATATGTCATGCTTGCAAAAAGGGTTTTCATAAGTTGAACCGGAAAAAGAGTTTCAAAACTTATTTCTCGTTCCCCCTCGCTGAGTTCATAAGGACTCACCCTCTTTTATCATCTCAGGTAAAGAAAACCAGGAACAGGTACCCGAGGACAATGTGCCTATTGATGATTCCTTAGAATGATTGCTTGCCCTACGTGCCTTACTTGACTATGGCCATTTTGTGAACGATATGTTGCTTGAAGACTATTTCTTATGTTGCTTGTAGTTGTATTGCAAATGACCCCCGCTGTAATTTGGCGTCTAATTTTGGCTTGTATTGATCATAACTAGATAGACACTCCTATGGTCGTTTTTGCTATTGCTACTGGTTAGTATATATCACAGGCGTATGAAGTATCAGGTAAAGGATTAAGTAAATGAATCTATCCAATCTTAAGCAGGTACTCATTGGTAGGCTAAGATCATCAGGTACTTTCGTAACAAGGATTAACAAACAAACGAGATAGAGCTATCATGCTAGGTTGTTAATCTAACGAGACTTCAAGGTAACTAGTGGGCGTTTCAATTGGTAATAAATAGTAATCTTTGTTGGAAATGAAATTGAGGTTGAAGGTTTTTGGAGCATTTAAAGAATTAGGTCAAACTAAAGAGCCTAATTACTGTCGTTATGCTGCTGGTTTTTCGGAGAATTTGTGGAGTTTAGGCTAAATGTTAAGTGTTAAACTTTCATGAACGATTAAGTACGGGATATGACTTGAATGTTTAGATCACACCATAGTCTAACCTTTATAGGTCGGGTTGGGGCGCGACAAGACAACTTCGCCTCACGTAGAGGCTGGGCCTACAAACCGAGGGCGTGGGGCTTGGGACTAGGTCTCTGTCGATCCGGTGCCCATAACTTTTGATCCGTAAAGAGTTACGCAGCGCACAGCATACCGTTGGAAAGCTCTCCGGGAGCTCTATGACGGGGCCAGCAAGCCTACTCAGCTGAGCCTGCTTTCGAAAAGCAAAATTGAACGTTTTTATCAGTTTTGGGATACTTTTCTTCTTTTGCTCAGTTTTTCAGTCCCGGATCATACGTCGTGAGCCGCGAAAAGGATGACAAACTAATCATTCACATTTCTATTACCGAATCACATGGCATATTGGGCAAGACAACTTCGCCTCACGTAGAGGTTGGGCCTCCAAACTGAGGGCGTGGGGCTTGGGGCCAGGTCTTCGTCCCTCCGGTGTCCACAACTTTTGATCCCTAAGGCGTTACGCGGTGCACAGCATACCGTTGGAAAGCTCTCCGAGAGCTCTACAACCGAGGTAGCAAGCCTGCTCTGCGGCACATGTTTTCGGAGCAAAAAACCAAACGTTTTCATTAGTTTCGGGACACTTTTCTTCTTTTGCGCTGTTTTTCTATCCCGGATCGTACGTCGTGAGCCGCGAAAAGGACGACAACCTAATCCATCACATTTCTATTACCGAATCCCATGGTACCTTGGGCAAGACAACTTCACCTCACGTAGAGGCTGGTCCTGCAAACCGAGGGCGTGGGGATTGGGACCAGGTCTCCGTCGCTCCGGTGCCCATAACTTTGATCCGTAAGGAGTTAAGCATTGCACAACATACCGTTGGAAAGCTCTCTGAGAGCTCTACGATGGGGGAAGTAAGCCCGCTTAGCTGCGCCTGCTTTCGGAATCCAAAATCAAACGTTTTCATCAGTTTGGGGACACTTTTCTTCTTTTGTGTTGTTTTTACGTCCCGGATCATACGTCGTGAACTGCAAAAAGGACGACAACCTAATCCATCAAATTTCTATTACCGAATCCCACGGCACCTTGGGCAAGACAATTTCGCCTCACGTAGAGCCTAGCCCGCAAACCGAGGGTGTGGGGCTTGAGAGCAGATCTCCGTCGTTTCGGTGCCCATAACTTTTCATCCGTAAGGAGTTACGCAGCACACAACATACCATTGGAAAGCTCTTCGAGTGCTGTACGACGAGGGCAACAAACTTGCTCGGTTGCGCCTACTTTCAGAGAGTAAAATTGAATATTTTCATCAGTTTTGGGACACTTTTCTTCTTTTACGCTGTTTTTCAATCCTGGATCGTATGTCGTGAGCCGCAAAAAGGACGACAAACTAATCCATCACATTTCTATTACCGAATCCCATGGCACCTTGGGCAAGACAACTTCGCCTCACGTAGAGGCTCGGCCCGCAAATTGAGGGCATGGGGCTTGGTACAAAGTCTCCGTCGTTCCGATGCCCATAACTTTTGATCCGTAAAAAGTTACGCGTCGTACAGCATACCATTGGAAAGCTCTCCGAGAGCTCTTCTACAACGGGGGCAACAAGACTGCTCGGTTGCGCCTACTTTCGGAGAGCAAAATTGAACGTTTTCATCAGTTTTGGGACACTTTTCTTCTTTTGCATTATTTTTCAGTCCCGGATCGTACGTCGTGAGTTGCGAAAAGGACGAAAACCTAATCCATCACATTTCGGTTACCGAATCCCATGGCACCTTGGGCAAGACAACTTCGCCTCACGTAGAGGTTGGGCCTGTAAACCGAGGGCATGGGGCTTGGGACAAGGTCTCCGTTGTTCCGGTGCCCATAACTTTTGATCCGTAAGGAGTTGCACGGCGCATAGCATACCGTTGGAAAGCCCTCCGAGAGCTCTACGACGAGGGCAGCAAGCCTGCTCGGCTACGCTTGCTTTCGGAGAGCAAAATCAAACGTTTTCGTCAATTTTGGGACACTTTTCTTCTTTTGCGCTGTTTTTCAGTCCCAGATCGTCCGTCGTGAGCCGCGAAAAGAACGACAAACTTATCCTTCACATTTCTATTATCGAATCCTATGGCACCTTCGGGCAAGACAACTTCGCCTCACGTAGAGGCTGGGCCCGAAAATCGAGGGCGTGGGGCTTGGTACTTGGTCTCCGTCGCTCCGGTGCCTATAACTTATGATCCGTAAGGTGTTATGCGGCGCACAGCATACCGTTGGAAAGCTCTCCGAGAGCTCTACGACGGGGCAGTTAGCCTGCTTTGGCAGTGCATGTTTTCAGAGCCTAAAATTGAATGTTTTCATCAGTTTTGGGACACTTTTCTTCTTTTGCGCTGTTTTTTCATCCCGAATCGTACGTTGTTAGTCGCAAAAAGGTCGACAACCTAATCCATCACATTTCTATTACCGAATTCCAAGGAACCTTCAGCAAGACAACTTCACCTCACGTAGTGGCTGGGCTCGCAAACCGAGGGCGTGGGTCTAGGGGCCAAGTCTCCGTCGCTCTGGTGCACATAACTTTTGATCTGTAAGGACTTACGCGGCACGTAGCATACCGTTGGAAAGCTCTCTGAGAGCTCTACGACGGGGTCAGCAAGCCTGCTCAGCTGTGCCTGCTTTCGGAGAGTAAAATTGAAAATATTCATCAGTTTCGGTACACTTTTCTTTTTTTGCACTATTTTTTCGTCCCGGATAGTACGTCGTGAACCGCGAAAAGGTCGACAACCTAATCCATATCATTTCTATTACCGAATCCCATGACATCTTGGGCAAGACAACTTCGCCTCACATAGAGGCTGGGCCCGTAAACCGAGGGCGTGGGGCTTAGGGCCAGGTCTCCGTCGCTCCGGTGCCCATAACTTTTGATCCCTAAGGAGTTACGCGGCGCACAGCATACCTTTGGAAAGCTCTCCGACAGCTCTACGACCGGGGGTGCAAGCCTACTTAGCTGTGCTAGTTTTCGTAGCCCAAAACTGAATATTTTCATCAGTTTCGGGACACTTTTCTTCTTTTGCGTTGTTTTTTCATTCCAGATCGTACGTCGTGAGTCGCAAAAAGGATAACAACCTAATCCATCTCATTTTTGTTACCAAATCCCACGGCACCTTAGGCAAGACAACTTCACCTCACGTAGAGGCTGGGCCCGCAAACCGAGGGCATGGGGCTTGGGACCAGGTCTCCGTCGCTTCGGTGCCCATAACTTTTGATCCGTAAGGAGTTACGCGGCGCACAACATACCGTTGGAAAGCTCTCCGAGAGCTCTATGATGGGGGCAGCAAGCCTGCTTAGCTGCGCCTGCTTTCGGAATCCAAGATTTAATGTTTTCATCAGTTTTGAGACACTTTTCTTCTTTTGCATTATTTTTCAGTCCTGGATCGTACGTCATGAGTTACGAAAAGCCCGCCAACCTAATCCATCAAATTTCTATTACCGAATCCTATGACACCTTGGGCAAGATAACTTCGCCTCACGTAGAGGCTGGTCCCGCAAACCGAGGGCGTGGGGCTTTGTACCAGGTCTCCGTCATTCCGGTGCCCATAACTTTTGATCCGTAAAGAGTTACGCGGCGCACAGTATACCATTGGAAAGATCTCCGAGAGCTCTATGACAGGGGTAGCAAGCCTGCTCGGCTACACCTTCTTTCAGAGAGCAAAATTGAACATTTCTATCGATTTTGGGTTGTGAGCCGCGAAAATGATGACAAACTAATCCATCCCATTTCTATTACCAAATCCCATGGCACCTTGGGCAAGACAACTTCGCCTCACGTAGAGGCTGGGCCCGCAAACCTAGGGCGTAGGGCTTGGGACAAGGTTTCCGTCATTCCGTTGCCCATAACTTTTGATCTGTAAGTAGCTATGCGACACATAGCATACCGATGGAAAGCTTTCCGAGAGCTTTACGACTGGGGTAGCAAGCCTGCTCGGCTGAGCCTGCTTTCGGAAAGCAAAATTGAATGTTTTTATCAATTTTGGGACACTTTTCTTCTTTTGCACTATTTTTCAATCCCGGATCGTACGTTGTGAGCCGCGAAAAGGATGACAAACTAATCCTTCACATTTGTATTACCGAATCCCATGGCACCTTTAGGCAAGACAACTATGCCTCACGTAGAGGCTGGGCCCAAAAATCGAGGGCGTGGGGCTTGGTACTAGGTCTCCGTCGCTCTGGTGCCCATAAATTTTGATGCATAAGGAGTTACGCGGCGTACAGCATACCTTTAGAAAGCTCTCTGAGAGCTCTACAATGGGGGCAGTTAACATGCCCGGTTGCGCATGTTTTTGGAGCCCAAAATCAAACATTTTCATCAGTTTTGGGATACTTTTCTTCTTTTGCGCTGTTTTTCCGTCCCGGATAAAACATCGTGTGCCGCGAAAAGGTCGACAACCTAATCTATCACATTTCTATTACCGAATCCCACGGTACATTGGGCAAGACAACATTGCCTCACGTACTGGCTTGGCCTGCAAACCGAGGGCGTAGGGTGTGGGGCCAGGTCTCCGTCGCTCCAATGCCCATAACTTTTGATTTTTTAGGAGTTACACGACACGCAGCATACCGTTGGAAAGCTCTCCGAGAGCTCTACGATAGGGGCAGCAAGCTTGCTCAGTTACACTAGGTTTTGGAGAGCAAAATCAAACATTTTCATCAGTTTCAGTACACTTATCTTCTTTTGCGTAGTTTTTTTGTCCCGGATCGTATGTCGTGAGTCACGAAAAGGTTGACAACCTAATCCATCACATTTCTATTACCGAATCCCATGGAATATTGGGCAAGACAACTTCGCCTCACGTAGAGGTTGGGCCCGTAAACCAAGGGCATGGGGTTGGGGGCCAAGTCTCCGTCGCTCCGTTGTCCATAACTTTTGATCCCTAAGGAGTTACGCGGCGCACAGCATACCGTTGGAAAGCTCTCCGAGAGCTTTACGACTGGGGAAGCAAGCCTGCTCAGCTGTGCATGTTTTCAGAGCAAAAAATTGAATGTTTTCATCAGTTTTGGGACACTTTTCTACTTTTGCTCTATTTTTTAGTCCCGGATCGTACGTCGTGAGCCGCGAAAAGGACTACAACCTGATCCATCACATTTCTATTATCAAATCCCAAGGCACCTTGGGCAAGACAACTTCGCCTCACATAGAGGCTGGTCCCGCAAACCGAGGGCGTGGGGATTGGGACCAGGTCTCCGTCGCTCCGGTGCCCATAACTTTTGATCCATAAGGAGTTAAGCGGCGCACAACATACCGTTGGAAAGCTCTCTGAGAGCTCTATGATGGGGGCAGTAAGCCCGCTTAGCTGCACCTGCTTTCGGAACCCAAAATCAAATGTTTTCATCAGTTTGAGGATACTTTTCTTCTTTTGCACTGCTTTTACGTCCCAGATCATACGTCGTGAGCTGCGAAAAGGACGGCAACCTAATCCATCACATTTCTATTACCGAATCCCACGGCACCTAGGGATAGACAACTTCGCCTCACATAGAGCTTGGCCCGCAAACCGAGGGCATGGGGCTTGGGACTAGATCTCCGTCGTTCCGGTGCCCATAACTTTTGATCCGTAAGGAGTTACGCGGTGCACATCATACCGTTGGAAAGCTCTCCGAGAGCTCTACGATGGGGGCAACAAGCCTTCTCGGTTGCATCTACTTTCGGAGAGCAAAATTGAATGTTTTTATCAGTGTCGGGATACTTTTCTTGTTTTGCGCTGTTTTTCAGTCCCGGATCGTATGTTGTGAGCCGCGAAAAGGGTGACAAACTAATCCATCACATTTCTATTACCGAATCCCATGGCACCTTGGGCAAGACAACTTCGCCTCACGTAGAGGCTGGGCCCACAAATCGAGGGCGTGGGGCTTGGTACAAGGTCTCCGTCGCTCCGGTGCCCATAACTTTTGATCTGTAAGGTGTTACGCGGTACACAGCATACTGTTGGAAAGCTCTCCGAGAGCTCTTCGACGGGCGCAAAAAGACTGCTCAGCTGTGCCTGCTTTCGGAGAGCAAAATCGAACATTTTCATCAGTTTTGGAACACTTTTCTTCTTTTACGCTATTTTTTAGTCCCGGATCGTACGTCGTGGGCCGCGAAAAGGACGACAACCTAATCCATCACATTTCGGTTACCAAATCCCTCGGCACCTTGGGCAAGACAACTTCGCCTCACGTAGAGGCTGGGCCCGTAAACCGAGGGCGTGGGGCTTGGGACCAGGTCTCCGTCGTATCGGTGCCTATAACTTTTGATCCATAAGGAGTTACGCGGCGCACAGCATACCGTTGGAAAGCCTTGCGAGAGCTCTACGACGGGGGTAGCAAGCCTGCTCGGTTGCTGTCACGCCCTAACCCAACCTATAAAGGTTAGACTAGGGTGTGATCTAAACATTCAAGTCATATCACGTACTTAATCGTTCATGAAAGTTTAACACTTAACATTTAGCCTGAACTCCCCAAATTCTCTGGAAAACCAGCAGCATAACGGTGTAATTGAGCTCTTTGTTTTAACCTAATTCTCTAAACGCCTCAAAATTTTCAATCTCAATTTCATTTCCAACTAAGATTACTATTTATCATCAATCGAAACGCCTACTAGTTATCTTGAAGTCTCGTTTGATTAACAACCTAGCATGATGACTATGTCTCGTTTGTTTGTCAATACTTGTTACAAAAGTACCTGTTGATCTTAGCTTACCAATGAGTACCTGCTTAAGATTGGATAGATTCATTTTACTTAATCCTGTACCTGATACTTCATAAGCCTGTGATAGATACTAGCCAGTAGCGTTAGCAAAAACGACCACAAGAGTGTCTAACTAGTTATGATCAGTACAAGCCAAAATTAGACCCCAAATTACAATGGGGGTCATTTACAATACAACAACAAGCAACATAAAAAATAGTCTTCAAGCAACATATCATTCACAAATGGCCATAGTCAAGTAAGGCACGTAGGGCAAGCAATCATTCCAAGGAATCATCAAAAGGCACGTTGTCCTCGGGTACCTGTTCCTGGTCATCTTCACTTGAGATGATAAAAGAGGGTGAGTCCTTATGAACTCAGCGAGGGGGAACGAGAAATAAGTTTTGAAACTCTTTTTTTTTTCCTGTTCACCTTATGAAAACTCTTTTCGCAAGCATGGCATATATCACAAGTAAGTACATAATGTAATGTAAAAGTAAAAGAATACAATTACCCTTCTTTCCTCCCTGAGGTCCTCTAGGAACCAAGCGAGAGTACTTATACACATAGTGAAAAGGATACGGTGAGCTTTTGCTCTCAGTTCATTTCCAGTATCAATTGTTGTGGCCGACTTCAAATCTTCCACTTATCACGCCAAATGGGTGTACTCCGGATGTATCCCAAAATCCTACGACCCAACTCTCCGAGGAAGTCTAGCCCCCAAGCGAGAGAGAGAATTGGACAATGGTAGTCACGGTTGCACCGGCAAGCCCGATGCCACCCGGTGTGCGTGAAACGCTACTACACCAGAATGAAAGGTTGCAACCTTGTATGCAATGCACATTTATGACATTTAATATATCACATTAGGAGGACGACAAAGTAGGTTGCCTCCGAGCAGTCATAAGATTGCACATTGACAAGTAAACACGCAAGGCATGATATGACAGGTAATTTCACTTGTAAAGCACATGGAGTTATATGAATATTAAACAGGCAGCCATGTAGCGCATGTAAATCAAGTCATATAACTCATTTTGAAGTTCACGAAATCATATAGTAAGGTCATACAACATGCAACGACGTTTACGTGGGACCGGGTGCAAGAAAGGTCTACTTGTCAATATGTAATCATCGGAATCACATTTAGGGCTATAAGGGAAACTACGGGCAGTCCACTAATCACATAATTAAACATGATATCCATAGGATCAACACTTAGCGAGTCTTCCTAGTCATTAGGGTTTCCATTCATGCTCACCCGTGCGATTAAGCCCCAAGTTGTCACGAAATTAAACTCAAGCCATGCATTGATTAATTCAAACACCCTCAAGCATTCAAAACAGTCCACACAACATCCAAGTGCCACAATCCCAAGCATTTAATACAACAAGAGAAGTTACAATAATTTTTCTAAGCATATCACTAGATGAAAACCTCACTGCAATGGTCTGTTTTCTCACAATCATTGAGACAATCAAACAATCTCCAATTCCAGTGAACAAAATTTCAAATTAAAGCTAAAGGAGTGAACTAAATCCAGAAACAAACCTTGCATCATTTGGAGTTCGGGTTCAAGAGTTATAGCCAAAACCGTGAGAGTACGCAAAACTGTCCAGATTTGTACACATTTCGATGCTTGTCATTTTTTAGGACCTTAGGGTCAGATTTAGCCTTAGTCTATTTCTGACAAAAATGTCCAGAACTGAAAAATATATCAGCATACCAAATTTAATTCATTTTGGATATAATTTACTAAGCCAAAACTAGTTTGTTCTACAAGGACAGTGAATCTGCCAAAACCTGCTTCATTTTCCCAGATTTTCCAGATTT
Organism: Ehretia macrophylla; assembly: GCA_037974665.1. Taxonomy (NCBI): domain Eukaryota; kingdom Viridiplantae; phylum Streptophyta; class Magnoliopsida; order Boraginales; family Ehretiaceae; genus Ehretia; species Ehretia macrophylla. The sequence continues at coordinate 62,870,582 of CM075782.1, read as the reverse complement.
GGACACCTTTTGATGTTTTCCCATTTTGGGGACCTTAGATTCAAAATTAGCTTTGGCCTATTTCTACAAAAAATGCTCAGAACTGGAAAAAGTAGTCACGTCCCAATTTGCACACATTTTCAACATCATTTACCTGGTCAAATCCACTTCGCTCCAACAAGTCAGAAGGCTGTCACTTACGCGATTTCACCTATCTTCACATTCTAGCCAAGTATCTTGCCATGCATGTTCACAAAAGCTCATGTACAAACATATATCACAAGTACAGAGGTAAAAATAGACATTTAAAGGAATGCATGTGGTTTTTGAAAGCTTTTCAAGAGAGTTTTAGCCCTCACCTTAGCAAGACAACAATGAAGATGCACAAAACTCTTGATGATGCACAAGGTCGTCCTTTTTCCTTGCTTAGCCAAGAGACAACTTGAGATTCTCTAATTTCTAGCTAAGTCACCATGTCCTTAGTATGTGCATGTGGTTAGAACACAAAGAAAATGAAATGGAAGCTAACAACATACCTAAGGGCCGAATGAAGGTTCTAAGAGCTAGCATGCATGTTTCTTTGCTTCTAGCTTGCTTGGTCGAGTTCCTTGGTGGCTTGCATGTCTTGAAGAACCTTAGGATGATGAGCTTAAGCTATGGAGTCTACAATTGCAGCTAAGGCAGAGAGAGAGAGAGGAAGAATGAGAGAAAGAATGAGAGAAAGAGAGAAAGAATGAAAGAAAATGAAAAGCTTGAAGAATTTGATGCATGTGTCGGCCTAGGGCTTGCAAAATTCAGAATTTGTGTCTTCAAGGAGCATAATTTGAATCCTTAGCATGGGAAATTGAGTGTGTCGAGAATGTGGAGCTTTGGTTTCATTTTTTTATGCATTTTTTGAAGTGATTTGTCATGAGCTAGTCATAGGATGTCTAGATTTAATTTTGAATTATGCAAAGCAAGCACAAATGCAAGAGGTGGTCGGCCAAGGCTTGCAAAATTCTGAATTTTTGTCATCTTTTGAGCATTATTTAATTGTGTGTTTGGGATATGCAAAAGAATAAAGAATAAAGAATAAGAATGTCTAGCTTTTTGTGAGATTTCGTCTTCTAGTGAGTTGACTTAGCATTTTAATATTAGTTAGTGGAATTTGTATGATTAATTAATGATCTAGTGCTTTGTGTAAGATGCTTTCTTGATTAGCGTGCGGGCACGCTTACCTAGGTCTAGGGCACGCACTACGAGATAAGGTAGAAACTACGAGACGAAAGCACGTTTTCCAAGTAAATACACGTAACCCTAAATGAATGCACGTACTTCAATGCAAGGCACAGAAAACGAAACACGACTCTTAAACCTAGGTCAAGGCACGTAAATCTAAGTTAGGGCACATGAAATGAGGTATCACACGTAAATCGAGGTCGGGCCTCACAGCTGCGCCAGCTTTCGGAGAGCAAAATCGAACGTTTTCATCAGTTTTGGGATATTTTTCTTCTTTTCCTCTGCTTTTCAGTCCCAGATCGTCCGTCGTGAGCCGCGAAAAGGACGACAAACTAATCTATCACATTTCTATTACCGAATCCTATGGCACCTTGGGCAAGACAACTTCGCCTCACGTAGAGGCTTGGCCCGAAAATCGAGGGTGTAGGGCTTGGTACCAGGTCTCCGTCGCTTCGGTGCCCATAACTTTTAATCTGTAAGGAGTTATGCGGCGCACAACATATCGTTGGAAAGCTCTCTATGAGGTCTGACCCCGAATAACGTGTGTTATCTCGATTTACGTGTCCAGTCTTGGTTTTCGTGCATGCTTCGTCATTCGTTCCTTGACCTAGAATTATGTGCCCTAATCCTCGACTTACGTGCCCTGACTTCGAATTGTGTGCATTACCTCATTTCGTGTGCCCTGACCTTGAATTGCTTGTCTTAATCTAGGTTTAAAAGTCGTACCTTGATTTACGTGCGTTGCATTGAATTATGTGCCTTGCATTGGTTTATGTGCATTCACCTAGGGTTATGTGCATTTGCATTGGAATCCGTACATTTATCTTGAAGTACGTGCCTTACCTCGTAGTTCATGTCTACCTCGTGATTCGTGTCCCGTATTGATTTCTGTGCATGTCTCGTAGTGCGTGCCCTAGACCTAGGAAAGCGTGCCCGCACGCTAATCAATAAAGAATCCTACACAAAGCACAAGACAATAAAATAGTCCTACACAATCCACTAACCAATATTATATTCCTAATTCAAATTCTCTACAAAACCCACTAACTAATAAAATATTCTATCACACTCAACTAACCAATAAACTATTATAAACCTACACTTATTATAATCCAAAATATACTAACTTGAATCTGAAATTTCAGATTCTCCCTTGCATTACATGGCCAAAACAAGGCAATTTGATCAACTTTGCACAATTAAATTAAAGCCTAGACATTCTATGGCACATGTACTAAGCACAATGCATAAAAAATTCCCCTACACCCTCCCCAAGCATCTCATTTTCGACACTCTCAATGCCATGCTTCATTTCAACTCAAAAAAATGCTAAAGATGACACAAAATTCAGATTTGAAAGGCTCAAGGCCAACACACACACACACAAGCATCATTTCTCTCGCAAACTCTCTCTTTCCTCACAAACTCTCTCTTTCCTCACAAACTCTCTCATTCTCTCTCCTTCTCTCTCATTTTCGACCATGGCTGCCTCTTGACCTTCCAAGACCTCAAGCATGCTCTCAAGATCTCTCCCAAGCTCGGCCATAGCAGCCCAAGCAAGCAAGAAGCAAGGAAGAAGCTCCCTTTATGCATTTTGAAGAGCATTTGTGCTCATTTGCTAAATCTTCAAGAGGTGAGGGCTAAAACTTCTTGAAAAGCTTTCAAAAACCACATGTATGCCTTTAAATGTCCATCTTTACTTCTGTACTTGTGATATATGAGTGTTCATGAGCTTTTGTAAACATGCATGGCAAGATATTTGGCTAGAATGTGATGATAGATGAAATCGCGTATGGGACAGTTTTCTGCCTTGTTGGTGCGATGTGATTTTGACTAGCTAACTAGTTTTGCCAGTTATGAGCAGTTTTCGTAGAAATAGGCCAAATATAATTTTGACTCTAAGATCCTCAAAATGGCAAAATATTAAAATGTGTCAAAATCTAGAAAGTCTGGAAAAATGAAGCAAGTTTTGGCAGATTCACTGACCTTGTAGAACGAACAAGTTTTTACTTAGTAAATGATATCCAAAATGCATGAAAATTGGTGTGCTACTATATTTTTCAGTTCTAGACATTTTTGTCAGAAATGGATTAAGGCTAAATCTGACCCTAAGGCCCTCAAAAACGACAAGTATTGAAATGTGTGCAAATCTGGACAGTTTTGTGTAGTCTCACTGTTTTGGCTATAACTATTGAACCCGAACTCCAAATGATGCGAGATTTGTTTTTGAATTTAGTTCACTCCTTAAGCTTTAATTTGACATCTTGTTCATTGGAATTGGAGTTTGTTTGCTTGTGTCAATGATTGTGAGAAAACAGTCCATTGCAGTAAGGTTTTCATCTAGTGATATGCTTAGAAAAATTATTGTAGCTTCTCTTGTTGTATTAAATGCTTGGGATTGTGGCATTGGGATGTTGTATGGACTGTTTTGAATACTTGAGGGTGTTTGAATTAATCGATGCATGGCTTGAGTTTGATTACGAGATGACTTGGGGCTTAATCGCATGGGTAAGCACGAATTGAAACCCTAGTGACTAGGCAAATTCGCTAAGTGTTGATCCTATGAATATCGTGTTTAATTATATGATTAGTAGGCTGCCCGTAGTTGCCCTTGTAGCCCTAAATGTGATTTCGATGATTACATGTTGACAAGTAGTCCTTTCTTGCACCCGGTCCCACGTAGATGTCGTTGCATGTTGAATAATCTTGTTATTTGATTACGTGAACTTCGAAGTGAGTTATATGACTTGATTTACATGTGTTACATGGCTGCCCGTTTAATATTCATATAACTCCATGTGCTTTATAAGTGAAATTGCTTGTCATATCGTGTCTCGCTTGTTTACTTGTCAATGTGCAATCTTATGACTGCCCGGAGGCAACCTACTTTGTTGTCCTCCTAATGTGATATATTAAATGTCATAAATGTGCATTACATACAAGGTTGCAACCTTTCATTCTGGCGTGGTAGCGTTCACGCACACCGGGCGGCATCGGGCTTGCCGGTGCAACCATGACTACCATTGTCCAATTTCCTCTCTCGCTTGGGGGCTAGACTTCCTCGGAGAGTTGGGTCGTAGGATTTCGGGGTACATCCGAAGTACACCCATTTGGCGTGATAAGGGGATGAATTGAAGTCGGCCACAACAACTGATACTGGAAATGAACCGAGAGCAAAAGCTCACCGTATCCTTTTCACTATGTGTATAAGTGCTCTCGCTTGGTTCCTAGAGGACCTCGGGGAGGAAAGACAGGTAATTGAGTTCTTTTAGTTTTACATTACATTATGTACTTACTTGTGATATAATGTCATGCTTGCAAAAGGGTTTTCAAAAGTTGAACCGAAAAATGAGTTTGAAAACTTATTTCTCGTTCCCCCTCGTTGAGTTCATAAGGACTCACCCTCTTTTATCATCTCAGGTGAAGAAGACCAGGAACAGGTACCCGAGGACAACGTGCCTAATGATGATTCCTTGGAATGATTGCCTTGCCCTACGTGCCTTACTTGACTATGGCCATTTTGTGAACGATATGTGTTTGAAGACTATTTCATTTCTTATGTTGCTTGTTATTGTATCGTAAATGACCCCTGTTGTAATTTGGGGTCTAATTTTGGCTTGTACTGATCATAATTAGATAGACACTACTATGGTCGTTTTTGCTATCGTTGTTGGCTAGTATCTGTCGTAGGATTATGAAGTATCAGGTAAGGATTAAGTAAAATGAATCTATCCAATTTTAAGCAGGTACTCATTGTTAAGCTAAGATCAACAGGTACTTTTGTAACGAGGATTAACAAACAAACGAGACATAGTATCATGCCAGGTTATTAACCAAACGAGACTTCGAGATAACTAGTAGGCATTTCAATTGATGATAAATAGTAATCTTAGTTGGAAATGAATTTGAGATTGAAAGTTTTGAGGCCTTTAGAAAATTAGGTCAAACTAGGAGCCCAATTACAGTCGTTATACTGCCGGTTTTCCGGAGAATTTGTGGAGTTAGACTAAAACGTTAAGTGTTAAACTTTCATGAACGATTAAGTACGTGATAATACTTCAATATTTAGATCACACCCTAGTCCAACCTTTATAGGCCGGGTTAGGGCGTGACACTCTCTTAAAGCTCTACGACGGGGGCAGTTAGCCTGCTTGGCAACGCAAGTTTGCAGAGCCCAAAATCGAACATTTTCATCAGTTTTGGGACACTTTTATCCTTTTGTGCTGTTTTTTCGTCCCGGATCGTACGTCGTGAGCCATGAAAAGGTCGACAACCTAATCCATCACATTTCTATTGCCGAATCCCACGGCACCTTGGGCAAGACAACTTCGCCTCACGTAGTGGCTAGGCCCGCAAACTGAGGGCGTGGGGCTAGGGGCCAGGTCTTCGTCGCTCCGGTGTACATAACTTTTGATCTGTAAGGAGTTACGTGGCGCGTAGCATACCGTTGGAAAGCTCTCCGAGAGCTCTACGATGGGGGTAGCAAGCATGCTCAGCTGCACCTGCTTTCGGAGAGCAAAATTGAACATTTTCAACAGTTTCTAGACAATTTTCTTCTTTTGCGCCGTTTTTCTGTCCCGGATAGTACGTCGTGAGCCGCGAAAAGGTCGACAACCTAATCCATCACATTTCTATTACCGAACCCCACTGCATCTTGGGCAATTCAACTTCGCCTCGCGTAGAGGCTGGGCCCGCAAACTGAGGGCGTGGGGCTTGGGGCCAGGTCTCTGTCGCTCTGGTGCCCATAACTTTTGATCCCTAAGGAGTTACGCAGCACACAGTATACAGTTAGAAAGCTCTCTGAGAGCTCTACGACCGGCGCCGCAAGCCTTCTTTGCTGTACATTTTTTCGAAGCCCAAAATTGAACAATTTCATTAGTTTCGGGACACTTTTCTTCTTTTGCGCTATTTTTCCGTCCCGGATCGTGCGTCGCGAGCCGCGAAAAGGATGACAACCTAATCCATCACATTTCTATTACCTAATCCCACGACACCTTGGGCAAGACAACTTCGCCTCACGTAGAGGCTGGGCCCGCAAACTGACGGCGTGGGGCTTGGGACCAGGTCTCCGTCGTTCCGGTGCCCATAACTTTTGATCTGTAAGGAGTTACGCGTCGCACAACATACCATTGGAAAGTTCTCTGAGAGCTCTACGATGGGGGTAAGAAGCCTACTCGGCTGCGCCTGCTTTCGGAGAGCAAACTCGAATGTTTTCATCAGTTTTGGGATACTTTTCTTCTTTTGCACTATTTTTTCGTACCGGATCGTACGTCGTGGGCCACAAAAAGGACAAAAGTCTAATCCATCACATTTCTATTATCGAATCCCACGGTACCTTGGGTAAGAAAACTTCACTTCACGTAGAGGCTGGGCCCGCAAACGTAGGGCATGGGGCTTGGGACCAAGTCTTCGTCGTTCCGATGTCCATAACTTTTGATCAGTAAGGAGTAATGCGGCGCACAGCATACCGTTGGAAAGCTCTCTGAGAGCTCTACGACGGAGGTAGCAAGCCTGCTTGGCTGCGCCTACTTTCGCAAAGCAAAAATGAACATTTTCATCCGCTTTAGGACACTTTTCTTCTTTTGCGATATTTTTCAGTCCCGGATCGTTCGTCGTGAGCCGCAAAAAGGATGACAAACTAATCCTTCACATTTATATTACCGAATCCCATGGCACCTTGGGCAAGACAACTTCGCCTCATGTAGAGGCTGGGCCCAAAAATCGAGGGCGTGGGGCTTGGTACCAGGTCTCCGTCACTCCGGTGCTCATAACATTTGATCCATAAGGAGTTACGTGGCGCACAGTATACCGTTGGAAAGCTCTCCGAGAGCTCTATGATGGGGGCAGTTAACCTGCTTAGCTGTGCTTGTTTTCGGAGCCCAAAATTTAACATTTTCATCAGTTTTGGGATACTTTTATTCTTTGGTGGTGTTTCTCCATCCCGGATCGTACGACGTGAGCAGCGAAAAGGTCAACAACCTAATCCATCACATTTCTATTACCGAATCCCATGGCACCTTGGGCAAGACAACTTCGTCTCACGTAGTGGCTGTGAGGCCCAACCCCGAATAGCGTGTCTTACTTCGATTTACGTGCCTTAGACTAGAATTATATGACTAACCTTGGATTACATGCCTCGTCTTGGTTTTTGTGTCTGCCTCAGCATATGTGCCTTGACCTAGAATTGTGTGTCCTAATCCTTGACTTACGTCTGATACCTAGATATACGTGTCCTAACCTCAATTTAGGTACATTACCTCGTTTCGTGTGCCCCAATCTTGAATTGCGTGTCTTAACCTAGGTTTAAGTGTCATACCTTGATTTACATGCATCGTATCGAATTTCATGCTTTGCATTGGTTTGCGTGCATTCATTTAGGATTGCGTGCATTTACCTTGGAATCCATGTATTAGTCTTCAATTATGTGTCTTACCTTGTAGTTCGTGTTTACCTCGTAGTGCGTGCCCTAGACCTAAGAATACGTGCCTACACGCTAATCAATAAAGATTCCAGCACAAAGCACAAGACAATAAAATAATCCTACACAATCCACTAACTATTATTATATTCCTAATTCAAATCCTACAAATTCCACTAACTATAAAATAACATTAAATTATTCCTAAACATTCCACTAACATTAGTTTAATCCTAATTCAAATTCACTACAAGACAAAACTCTATCATCATCCAAACTATCTCCAATATAATATACCTAATTATCGTTTCCTACAAAATCCACTAACACCTAAATATTATATTTTAAACCCATTACAAGACAAAATCTCACAAACCTCTAAACCTACCCTATATTCTATTCTAACTTCAAAGCTACACAAACACCTAAGCCAACATTTTCTTACACAAACACTAAACACAAGACTCATGAAAATACACACACACACACACACACACTAAATCTCTATACTCTTTTTCATCCTCTCAAATCTAAAAATACACACCCACCCAACACATAATCAAAATTCAAATGCTCAAGACAACAAAACATACTCTTACACACTTTTCCTAAACCCTATGCTCTTTTTTCTAACTCCCAAGCATGCCCACACTTATCCCTTACACCTTGCACTCCCAAGGCAGAATAATTAGCATAATTTGAATGCCTTTGGCTGAAATCATCATGCCATACACGAAATTGACACTTCACCTAAGCACACATAGCTCAAAAACACTCAAACCCTCATTTTTCTCTCAACTCTCTCTCCCTCTCTCATAATTTTCGACCCTAGCTCTCTCTTGAGCATCCAAGACTCCTCACAAGCTCTCAAGGACTCTCTAAGACTCTCCCAAGCTCGACCATAGCAAGCCATAGCAAGCAAACACGCAAGAAAGTCTCATACAAGCTCATAACTCATCATTTTCGGCCTAGGTAAAGTTTTGATGGTTTTTTTTCCATTTCTTTTTGTTCTAAACACATGCACACTTCCTACACAAGCTAACTAAGCTAGGATTTAAAGGAAATCAAGATACCTCTCGGCCAAAGAAAGGAAAAAGGTCAATTTGTGAGATTTCAAGAGCATTTGTGCATTTTCATCCATCAAGTTGCTAAGGTGAGGGTTAAACTCTTTTAAAAGTTTTCAAAAACCACATGCATGCCTTTAAATGTCTATCTTTACTTCTGTACTTGTGATGTATGTGTGTTCATGAGCTTTTGTAAACATGCATGGCAAGATATTTGGCTAGAATGTGATGATAGATGAAATCGGGTATGTGACAGCCTTCTGCCTTGTTGGTGTGAGGTGATTTTGACCAGGCAAACGAGTTGAAAATGCGTGAAAATTGGTAGGTAACTAGTTTTGCCAGTTCTGAAAACTTTTCGCGGAAATAGGCCAAAGAAAATTTTGACTCTAAGGTCCTCAAAATGGGAAAATATTAAAATGTGTCCAAATCTAGAAAGTCTGGAAAAATGAAGCAGGTTTTGGCAAATTCACTGACCTTGTAGAACGAACCAGTTTTGACTTAGTAAATGATATCCAAAATGCATTAAAATTGGTCTACTGCTAGATTTTTCAGTTCTGGACATTTTTGTCAGAAATGAATTAAGGCTAAATCTGAACCTAAGGCCCTAAAAAACGACAAGTATTGAAATGTGTGCAAATCTGGACAGTTTTGTGTAGTCTCACTGTTTTGGCTATATCTATTGAACCCGAACTCCAAATGATGCGAGGTTTGTTTCTGAATTTAGTTCACTACTTAAGATTTAATTTGAAGTCTTGTTCACTGGAATTGGATATTGTTTACTTGTCTCAATGATTGTGAGAAAACAGCCCATTGCATTGAGGGTTTCACCTACTGATATGCTTAGAAAAATTATTGTAACTTCTTTTGTTGTATCAAATGCTTGGGATTGTGGCATTGGGATGTTGTGTGGACTGTTTTGAATGTTTGAGGGTGTTTGAATTAATCAATGCATGACTTGAGTTTAATCACATGACAACTTAGGGCTTAATCGCACGGGTGAGCATGAAATGAAACCCTAATGACTAGGTAAACTCACTAAGTGTTGATCCTATGGATATCATGTTTAATTATGTAATTAGTAGGCTGCCCGTAGTTGCCCTTATAGCCCTGAATATGATTCCGATGATTACATGTTGACAAGTAGGCTTTTCTTGCACCCAGTCCCACGTAAATGTCGTTGCATGTTGAATAATCTTGTTATTTGATTACATGAACTTCGAAATGAGTTATATGACTTGATTTACATGCGTTACATGGCTTCCCGTTTAATATTCATATAACTCCATGTGCTTTTCAAGTGAAATTACTTGTCATATCGTGCCTCGTGTGTTTACTTGTCAATGTGCAATCTTATGGCTGCTCGGAGGCAACCAACTTTGTTGTCCTCCTAATGTGTTATATTAAATGTCATAAATGTGCATTGCATACAAGGTTGCAACCTTTCATTCTGGCGTGGTAGCGTTCATGCACACCGGGCGGCATCGGGCTTGCCGGTGCAACCGTGACTACCATTGTCCAATTCCCTCTCTCGCTTGGGGCTAGACTTCCTCGGAGAGTTGGGTCGTAGGATTTCGGGGTGCATCCGGAGTACATCCATTTGGCGTGATAAGGGGATGACTTGAAGTCGGCCGTAACAACTAATACTGGAAATGAACTGAGAGCAAAAGCTCAAAGTATCCTTTTCACTATGTGTATAAGTACTCTCTCTTGGTTCCTAGAGGACCTCGAGGAGGAAAGACGGGTAATTGTGTTCTTTTACTTTTACATTACATTATGTACTTACTTGTGATATATATCATGTTTGCAAAAGGGTTTTCATAAGTTGAACCGGAAAATGAGTTTCAAAACTTATTTCTCGTTCCCCCTCGCTGAGTTCATAAGGACTCACCCTCTTTTATCATCTCAGGTGAAGAAGACCAGGAACAGGTACCAGAGGATAACGTGCCTAACGATGATTCCTTGCCCTACGTGCCTTACGTGACCATGTCCATTTTGTGAACAATATGTTGTTTGAAGACTATTTCTTTTATGTTGCTTGTTGTTATAATGTAAAAGACCCCCGTTGTAATTTGGGGTCTAATTTTGGCTTGTACTGATCCTAACTAGATAGACACTACTATAGTCATTTTGCTATCGTTATTGGCTAAGTACCTATCATAGGATTATGAAGTATCAGGTAAGGATTAAGTAAAATGAATCTATCCAATTTTAAGCAGGTACTCATTGATAAGCTAAGATCAACATGTACTTTTGTAACGAGGATTAACAAACAAATGAGACATAGTATCATGCTAGGTTATTAATCAAACGGGACTTTGAGATAACTGGTAGGCGTTTCGATTGGTTATAAATAGTAATCTTAGTTAGAAATGAAATTGAGATTGAAAATTTTGAGGCGTTTAGAGAATTAGGTCAAACTAAAGAGCCCAATTACAGCCGTTATGCTGCCGGTTTTCTAGAGAATTTGTGGAGTTTAGGCTAAAACATTAAGTGTTAAACCCTCTTGAACGATTAGGTACGTGACACGACTTGAATGTTTAGATCGCACCCTAGTCTAACCTTCATAGGTCGGGTTGGGGCGTGACACCTTATATTAGAATGGTATCAGAGCTTAGTTTGCTAACTAGGCATTAGTCGGGTTCAACTCTCGGATCTTAGGTAGAAGCCCTAAGGTAATTATGATGTCTTGTTTATATGTGTTAATATGTGCTAATATGCTTTAATTGCTTTAAGTATTGCTTATTATGTCCCTTTGTGGAGAATATGTATTCTATATCATGCACACCGACACGTCCTCAATAATGCATACATGCTTTTATACTCCTTCCTTGATACATGTGCATGTTATTATAACTGTGAATGACTGTTTATACACATAGATAGTTAGGATTAGGACTTTCAGGGAAGTGAATTTGTGCAGGACGAACGAAAAGGCTCGGTTAGAGATTTCTGGCATCTTCACAGGTACTCGATGGATCGTATGTATTATTGGATATGTATAAATATAAAATGCGTAGCACAGGTATAATTGTTGAGGTAAAGTTATCTCCTTATCTTTGGAATACCCATACCTATAATTAAGTTATCAATTTTGTAGTCATAAAGTTCTTGATTCTGTTAAACCGTTCTTCTAATTGTGGTTCAAGAATAAATGTTAAGGATATACAACTTCTCTTAGATATAAGAATATACTATTGGACAAGTGGAGTAGTATATATATATTCATATGCTTATAATGGAAGTTTGACTTAGGAGTTGGTTTTGAATCAAATTCTTATATCTTAAATTGGTATAATAGACTATTTATATGATTGAATCCTTGATTGGAATTAAGCATCGTTGAACCTAATAAGGTGTATACTAGCGAGTTTCAAGTTCACTCAATGGTAAGATTGTGTCCTAGAAATTAAGAGATGAATTCGTGGAAATTGACGATAGGGGTTAGATTATTAAGGCATGAATAGTGTATTTAAGTGACTTAACAATGGATAACCTCAAGACATGTAAACAACACTGGAGATTGAGTTTAACAAGGTTGATGATTCTTTAGTATAACAAGATATAGAGATGTTGAAATTGAGGGATTCACGTAGCTAGAACTCGTGTTTGGAAAACTACACCTAAAATGTTAGGTCGAGTAGAAGTGTAAGGAATTGAATTATGCATTAGATGACTAACGTTGCTAAAGGTCCTAAGTTGGATATGGGTGATATTTAGAATCATGGTATTAATTTGGTGCCTCTCGGATTTAATTGTAATTATGCAAGTAAGTCAATCTATGCACTCGTTGTTTGGATAACCTAAAGGATGTTAGGAAGCATATATCCCTAAGTAATACCGATGGACCCGGTATATAAACCATGGAAATGATATTAAGTATCTGGTTGCAAAGTGGAGTCGTTAGGGTATGATTAGTAATCCTAAATAGCTAATAGTGAGTATGCATGATGATTCATGGTGAACCCTAGGACCTAAGGTCAATGAGACTTGATGCTCTTAGCTAGTTGAACATGTAAATGAAGAGAGTAAGATTCCATATAGTTAAGATAGAGATGAATTAGAGTCATGATAACCCAAGAGACTGCTGTTAGACAACCATATTATGTGCACCGTTTCACATCTAGAAACTAGCCATTGGTAGACTTCGAATCGTGGTCGTTAAATGGAGGGCAGATCTTGTAGTGATAGTTAAATGAGTCGTTGACTACTTTTGAAGTTCTATTAGATTATATTGAAGGATGCCTTGTGGTTATAATTCTTATGTTGACACAGCCTTGAAGTTTTTTTGTGTAACAAGCTACTTGGATTAGTATGGTAAGTATCTTATGAGCTAGATCATTTCGGTACCTATTTATAGTCCTAGGATTGTTGTTGTACGACTGGTAACCTAGTAGAGAATTTATATCACTTACATGGCTATGAACCCAGCTTAGTAACATTAATGTTGGAGATATATTGGCGGGCATTAAGTGTTCGAAGGAATGACTAGGTCGCTAAGTGAGTAGGACCATTGTCTTCTTAAGTATGACGTAACCTTGGATTGAGATTAGTGAAATTTATTTGAGGTTGAAACTATTCGTCTTAGGAGTTTTGGATAAGATTAAAAGGAAATTTTGAAGCCTTGTGACTTGAAAATAGAGATTTGAATAAGGAAATAAATTGTGGATCACAAGCTGATGAAATTTACTTGTAAGAGTTGAACTAGTGTAACATGATTAGTTTACCTATGCAATTTCGATGGCAATTTGTTGGTGGTACTTAATAAACCTTAAGGTTTGAGTTTCATGAATCTCAACGGTCTTTTTCCTTGATTACGAGCGCAAAGGTTAACGAAACTAGGGAAGAATGTTAGTGAATAGGAGCCTGTAACCGGGAGACTAGTCATTAGAAGATTTGTTAATCTAATGTACCTACAAGATAAGGACTATGATACTATCGATAGATGACGATTTGAGATGGATTAGTTTGTTTGGTGAGTTCTTCTTGAAAATAGGGTTGTATCGTGGAAATAATCCATAACATGTGTATGTCTTACGTGCTAACAATTTTGAAGCTAGTAGATAGGATATGTAAATTGGATATAGACCTATCATCCCGAAATTAGTGTATGTCACCATAGGATCGTGGAATTATTGTAATATTCCTTTTGAGGTATGAATGCGAGATTGATACAACATAAGTCATGATTTTGGAGTCATAGTTATATTGTTAGAATACCGATGCAACTTTGATTACAATGTTTGGAGATTGTAACCTTAGTTAATGAACTTGACCTTAAGATCAAATGGAGAATAGAGTCGTTCAAAGAAACGAACTGTAAATGTAGGGGCCACACCGAAATAAAGGATTGGAGAAACGTATGAAGCGAATTGGTTGGTGTAAGAGAGATCACAAAACACGGGATGAACTAGAGTGGGAAAAATATCAAAAGCCAAAACCCATCTAAATGACCCCAACAAGTAAGAATGAATTTCGGGACAAAATTCTTTTAAGGAGGGGAGGATGTGAGGCCCGACCCCGAATAGCGTGTCTTACCTCGAATTACCTGCCCTTGACCTAGAATTATATGACTGACCTTGGATTACGTGCCTTGTCTTAGTTTTTGTGTCTGCCTCGTCATACGTGCCTTGACCTAGAATTGTGTGCCCTAATCTTCGACTTACGTGCGATACCTAGATATATGTGTCCTAACCTCAATTTAGGTGCGTTATCTCGTTTTGTGTGCCCCAACCTTGAATTGCGTGTCTTAACCTAGGTTTAAGTGTCATACATTGATTTACGTGCATCGTATCGAATTTCATGCTTTGCATTGGTTTGCGTGTATTCATTTAGGATTGCGTGCATTTACCTTGGAATCCGTGTATTAGTCTTGAATTATGTGCCTTACCTTGTAGTTCGTGTTTACCTCGTAGTGCGTGCCCTAGACCTAGGAATACGTGCCTACACGCTAATCAATAAAGATTCCAGCACAAAGCACAAGACAATAAAATAATCCTATACAATCCACTAACTATTATTATATTCCTAATTCAAATCCTACAAATTCCACTAACTATAAAATAACATTAAATTATTCATAAACATTCCACTAACATTATTTTAATTCTAATTCAAATTCACTACAAGACAAAACTCTATCATCATCCAAACCATCCCCAATATAATATACCTAATTATCTTTTCCTACAAAATCCACTAACACCTAAATATTATATTTTAAACCCACTACAAGGCAAAATCTCACAAACCTCTAAACCTACCCTATATTCTATTCTAACTTCAAAGCTACACAAACACCAAAGCTAACATTTTCTTACACAAACACTAAACACAAGACTCATGAAAATACACACACACACACACAAAATCTCTTTACTCTTTCTCATCCTCTCAAATCTGAAAATACACACCCACCCAACACATAATCAAAATTCAAATGCTCAAGACAACAAAACATACTCTTACACACTTTTCCTAAACCCTATGATATTTTTTCTAACTCCTAAGTATGCCCACACTTTTCCCTTACACCTTGCACTCCCTAGGCAGAATAATTAGCATAATTTGAATGCCTTTGGCTGAAATCATCATGCCATAGACGAATTGACACTTCACCTAAGCACACATAGCTCAAAAACACTAAAGACCTCATTTTTCTCTCAACTCTCTCTCCCTCTCTCATCATTTTCGACCCTAGCTCTCTCTTGAGCATCCAAGACTCCTCACAAGCTCTCAAGGACTCTCTAAGACTCTCCCAAGCTCGACCATAGCAAGCCATAGCAAGCAAACACGCAAGAAAGTCTCATACAAGCTCATAACTCATCATTTTCGGCCTAGGTAAAGTTTTGATGGTTTTCTTCCATTTCTTTTTGTTCTAAACACATGCACACTTCCTACACAAGCTAACTAAGCTAGGATTTAAAGGAAATCAAGATACCTCTCGGCCAAAGCAAGGAAAAAGGTCCATTTGTTAGATTTCAAGAGCATTTGTGCATTTTCACCCATCAAGTTGCTAAGGTGAGGGTTAAACTCTTTTAAATGTTTTCAAAAACCACATGCATGCCTTTAAATGTCTATCTTTACTTTTGTACTTGTGATATATGTGTGTTCATGAGCTTTTGTAAACATGCATGGCAAGATATTTGGCTAGAATGTGATGATAGATGAAATCGGGTATGTCACAGCCTTCTACCTTGTTGGTGCGAGGTGATTTAAACCGGGAAAATGACATTTAAAATGCGTGAAAATTGGTAGGTTACTAGTTTTTCCAGTGCTAAACACTTTTCAAAGAAATAAGCCAAAGCTAATTTTGACTCTATGGTCCTCAAAATGACAAAATATTAAAATGTGTCCAAATCTGGAAAGTCTGGAAAAATGAAGCAGGTTTTGGCAGATTCACTAACCTTGTGGAAAGAACCAGTTTTGTCTTAGTAAATGATATCCCAAATGCATGAAAATTGGTGTTCTGCTCGATTTTTCAGTTTTGGACATTTTTGTCAAAAATGGATTAAGGCTAAATCTGACCCTAAGGCCCTAAAAATGACAAGTATTGAAATATGTGCAAATCTGGACAGTTTTGTGTAGTCTCACTGTTTAGACTATATCTATTGAACCCGAACTCCAAATGATGCAAGGTTTATTTCTAAATTTATTTCACTCCTTAAGCTTTAATTTGACATCTTGTTCACTGGAATTGGAGATTGTTTACTTGTCTCAATGATTGTGAGAAAACAACCCATTGTAGTGAGGGTTTCACCTACTGATATGCTTAGAAAAATTATTGTAACTTCTTTTGTTGTATCAAATGCTTGGGATTGTGGCATTGGGATGTTGTATGGACTGTTTTGAATGTTTGAGGGTGTTTGAATTAATCAATGCATGGCTTGAGTTTAATCACGTGACAACTTAGGGCTTAATCGCACGGGCGAGCATGAAATGAAACCCTAATGACTAGGTAAACTCACTAAGTGTTGATCCTATGAATATCGTGTTTAATTATGTAATTAGTAGGCTGTCCGTAGTTGCCCTTATAGCCCTGAATATGATTCCGACGATTACATGTTGACAAGTAGGCTTTTCTTGCACCCAGTCCCACGTAGATGTCGTTGCATGTTGAATAATCTTATTATTTGATTATGTGAACTTCGAAATGAGTTATATGACTTGATTTACATGCGTTACATGGCTGCCCGTTTAATATTCATATGCTTTTCAAGTGAAATTACTTGTCATATCGTGCCTCGCGTGTTTACTTGTCAATGTGCAATCTTATGACTGCTCGGAGGCAACCTACTTTGTTGTCCTCCTAATGTGTTATATTAAATATCATAAATGTGCATTGCATACAAGGTTGCAACCTTTCATTCTGGCGTGGTAGCGTTCACACACACCGGGCGGTATCGGGCTTGCCGGTGCAACCGTGACTACTATTGTCCAATTCCCTCTCTCGCTGGGGGGCTAGACTTCCTCGGAGAGTTGGGTTGTACGATTTCGGGGTACATCCGGAGTACACCCATTTGGAGTGATAAGGGGATGACTTGAAGCCGGCCGCAACAACTGATACTGGAAATGAACTGAGAGCAAAAGCTCACCTTATCCTTTTCACTATGTGTATAAGTACTCTCGCTTGGTTCTTAGAGGACCTCGGGGAGGAAAGACGGGTAATTGTGTTCTTTTACTTTTACATTACATTATGTACTTACTTGTGATATATATCATGTTTGCAAAAGGGTTTTCATAAGTTTCAAAACTTATATCTCATTCCCCCTCGCTGAGTTCATAAGGACTCACCCTCTTTTATCATCTCAGGTGAAGAAGACCAGGAATAGGTACCAGAGGATAATGTGCCTAACAATGATTCCTTGGAATGATTGCTTGCCCTACGTGCCTTACGTGACCATGGCCATTTTGTGAACAATATGTTGTTTGAAGACTATTTCTTTTATGTTGCTTGTTGTTGTAATGTAAAAGACCCCCGTTGTAATTTGGGGTCTAATTTTGACTTGTACTGATCCTAACTAGATAGACACTACTATGGTCGTTTTGCTATCGTTATTGGCTAAGTACCTATCATAGGATTATGAAGTATCAGGTAAGGATTAAGTAAAATGAATCTATACAATTTTAAGCAGGTACTCATTGATAAGCTAAGATCAACAGGTACTTTTGTTACGAGGATTAACAAACAAACGAGACATAATATCATGCTAGGTTATTAATCAAACGGGACTACGAGATAACTGGTAGGCGTTTCGATTGGTTATAAATAGTAATCTTAGTTAGAAATGAAATTGAGATTGTAAATTTTTAGGCGTTTAGAGAATTAGGTCAGACTAAAGAGCCCAATTACAGCCGTTATGCTGCTGATTTTTTGGAGAATTTATGGAGTTTAGGATAAAACGTTAAGTGTTAAACCCTCTTGAACGATTAGGTACGTGACACGACTTGAATGTTTAGATCACACCCTAGTCTAACCTTCATAGGTCGGGTTGGGGCGTGACAGTGGCTGGGCCCGCAAACCGAGGGCGTAGGGCTTAAGGCCAGGTCTCTATCGCTCCGGTGCCCATAACTTTTGATTTTAAAGAATAATGCGGCACACAGCATGCCGTTGGAAAGCTCTCCGAGAGCTCTACAATGGGGACAGCAAGCTTGCTCAGCTGTGCCTTCTTTTGGAGAGCAAAATCGAACATTTTCATCAGTTTCGGTACACTTTTCTTCTTTTGCGCTGTTTTTTCGTCCCAGATCGTACGTCGTAAGCCGCGAAAAGGTCGACAACCTAATCCATCACATTTCTATTACCGAATCCCATGGAATCTTGGGCAAGACAACATCGCCTCACGTAGAGGTTGGGCCCGTAAACCGAGGGCGTCGGGCTTAAAGCCAGGTCTCCGTCGCTCCGGTGCCCATAAATTTTGATCCCTAAAGAGTTACGTGACGCACAGCATACCGTTAGAAAGCTCTCCGAGAGCTCTACTACCAGGACAGCAAGGCTGCTCAGCTGCGCATGTTTTCAGAGCCCAAAATCAAAAGTTTTCATCAATTTCGGGAAACTTTTCTTCTTTTGTGCTGTTTTTCCGTCCTGGATCGTACGTCGTGAGCTGCGAAAAAGACGACAACCTAATCCAATACATTTCTATTACCGAATCCCATGGCACCTTGGGCAAGACAACTTCGCCTCACATAGAGGCTAGTCCCGCAAACCGAGGGCGTACGGCTTGGGACCAGGTCTCTGTCGCTCTGGTGCCCATAACTTTTGATTCGTAAGGAGTTAAGCGCCACACAACATACCGTTGGAAAGCTCTCCGAGAGCTCTACGATGGGGACAACAAGCCCGTATAGCTGTGCCTGCTTTCGAAACCCAAAATCGAACGTTTTTATCAGTTTGGGGACACTTTTATTCTTTTGCGCTGTTTTTACGTCTCAGATCGTACGTCATGAGTTGCGAAAAGGACAACAACCTAATCCATCACATTTCTATTACTGAATCCCACGGCACCTTGGGCAAGACAACTTCGCCTCACGTAGAGGCTGGGCCCGCAAACCGAGGGCGTGGGGCTTGGGACCAGGTCTCCGTCGCTCCGGTGCCCATAACTTTTGATCCGTAAGGAGTTACGAGGTGCACAACATACCATTGGAAAGCTCTCCGAGAGTTCTACGACTTGGGCAGCAAGCCAGCTCGGCTGTGCCTGCTTTCAGAGAGCAAAATTGAACACTTTAATCAGTTTCAGGATATTTTTCTTCTTTTGTGCTATTTTTCCATCCCAGATCGTACGTCGTGAGCCGAGATAAGGACGACAACCTAATCCATCACATTTCTATTACCGAATCCCACGACACCTTGGGCAAGACAACTTCGCCTCACGTAGAGGCTGGGCCCGCAAACCATGGGCATGGGGTTAGGGACCAGGTCTCCGTCGTTCCGGTGCCCATAACTTTTGATCTATAAGGAGTTACGCGATGCACAATATACCGTTGGAAAGCTCTCCAAGAGCTCTACGACGGGGGAAGCAAGACTTCTCAGCTGCGCCTGATTTCCTAGAGCAAAATTGAACGTTTTCATCAGTTTTAGGACACTTTTCTTCTTTTACGCTGTTTTTCCGTCCCGGATCGTACTTTGTGAGCTGCGAAAAGGATGACAAACTAATCCATCACATTTATATTACCGAATCCCATGGCACCTAGGGCAAGACAGCTTCGCCTCACGTAGAGGCTGGCCCACAAACCGAGGGCATGGGGCTTGGGACTAGGTCCCCATCGTTCCGGTGCCCATAACTTTTGATCCGTAGGGAGTAACGCGGTGCACAACATACCGTTGGAAAGCTCTCTGAGAGCTCTACGACGGGGGTAGCAAGACTACTAGGATGTGCATGTTTTCAGAGCCCAAAATCGAACGTTTTCAACAGTTTTAGGGCATTTTTCTTCTTTTGCGCTGTTTTTTCATCCCAGATCGTACGTCATGAGCCGCAAAAAGATCGACAACCTAATCTATCACATTTCTATTACCGAATCCCATGGTACCTTGGGTGACACAACTTCTCCTCATGTAGTGGCTGGGACCACAAACCGAGGGCGTAGGGCTTGGGGCCAGGTCTCCGTCGCTCTGGTGCCCATAACTTTTGATCCATAAGGAGTTACAAGGCGCGCAGCATACCGTTGGAAAGCTCTCCGAGAGCTCTACGATGGGGGCAGCAAGCCTACTTATCTACGCCTGCTTTCGGAGAGCAAAATTTGAACATTTTCATTAGTTTTGGGATACTCTTCTTCTTTTGCCCTATTTTTGCGTCTCGGATAGTACGTCGTGAGCCGTGAAAAGGTCGACAACCTAATCCATCACATTTCTATTACCGAATTCCACGGCATCTTGGGCAAGACAACTTCTCCTCACGTAGAGGCTGGGCCCACAAACCGAGGGCGTGGGGCTTGGGGCCAGGTCTCCGTCGCTCCGGTGCCTTTAACTTTTGATCCCTAAGGAGTTACGCGGCGAACAGCATACCGTTGGAAAGCTCTCTAAGAGTTCTACGATCGGGACAACAAGCCTGCATGGCAGCGCATGTTTTCAGAGCCCAAAATTGAATGTTTTCATCAGTTTGGGGATACTTTTCTTCTTTTGCGCTATTTTTCCATCCCGAATCGTATGTCGTGAGCAGCGAAAAGGACAACAACCTAATCCATCACATTTCTATTACCGAATCCCATGGCACATTAGGCAAGGCAACTTCGCCTCACGTAGAGGTTGGTCCCGCAAACTGAGGGTGTGGTGCTTGGGACTAGGTCTCTGTCGCTCCGGTGCCCATAACTTTTGATCCGTAAGGAGTTACGTGGTGCACAGCATACCGTTGGAAAGCTCTCCGAGAGCTCTACGATAAGGGCAGCAAGCTTGCTTTGCTACGTATGCTTTCAAAACCCAAAATCGAACGTTGTCATCAGTTTAGGGACACTTTTCTTCTTTTGCGCTATTTTTTCATCCCGGATCGTACGTCGTGAGTTGCGAAAAGGACGACAACCTAATCCATTACATTTCTATTACTGAATCCCACGGCACCTTGGGCAAGACAACTTCGCCCCACGTATAGGCTGGGCCCGCAAACTGAGGGCGTGGGGCTTGGGACTAGGTCTCCGTCGCTTCGGTGCCCATAACTTTTGATCCATAAGGAGTTACGTGGCGCACAGCATACCGTTGGAAAGCTCTCCGAGAGTTCTACGACTAGGGCAGCAAGCCTGCTCGGTTGCGCCTTCTTTTCGAGAGCAAAATCAAATATTTTCATCAGTTTCTGGATACTTTTCTTCTTTTGCACTATTTTTCCATCTCGGATCTTACGTCGTAAGCCGCGAAAAGGACGACAACCTAATCCACCACATTTCTATTTCTGAATCCCATGACACCTTGGGCAAGACAACTTCTCCTTTGTGAGGCCCGACCTCGATTTGCAGTGGATACCTCGTTTCGTATGTCCTAACCTAGATTTGCGTGCCTCAACCTAAGTTTAACAGTCGTGTTTCATTTTATGTGCCTTGCATCAAATTACGTGCATTCATTTAGGGTTGCGTGCATTTGCTTAGAATACGTGCACTCATCTCGTAGTGCGTGCCTTACCTCGTAGTGCGTGAGCTAAACCAAGGAAAGCATGCCCGCACGCTAATCAAGAAAGCATCTTACATGAGGCACTAGATTATTAATTAATCCTACAAACTTCACTAACTAATTTTAAAATGCTAAGTCAATGCACTAGAAGACAAAATTTCACCAAAATCTAAACATTCTTATACTTTATTCTTTATTCTTTTGCATATTCCAAGCACACACAATAAAATAATGCTCAAAACATGACAAAAATTCAGAATTTCCACTTGCCTTGGCTGACAATACCTTGCTTTTGAACAACATTGCCTAAATTAAAACATTCCTAGACAAGTTATGACACACACAGGACACAATGCAAAAAAAAAAAAAAGACCTAACATCCTACCCAATGCTCCACATTCTCGGCCACATCACCAAGGCATGGAAAACAATTCAAACATGCTCCAAAAGAGATGTCATTTCAGATTTTTCAAGGCCCTAGGCCGACACACTCACACACAACACTTCATTCCTCACAAACATTTCAGTTGCTCTCAACTTCTCTCACTCTCTCGGCCTTGGCTGCTTTCATGACTCTCCATAGCTTAGCTCATCATCCTAAGGATCATCTAGACACTCAAGAACTCTAGGAAGCTCGACCAAGCTAGCAAGAAGCAAGGAGATTTGCATGTAAGCACATAGAACACTCATTTCGGCCCTAGGTATGTTTGATAGCTTTTCTTTCATCTCCCTTTTTGTTCTAACCACATGCACATACTAAGGACATGGTAACTTAGCTAGGAATTAAGGAAATCAAGCAATATCTCTCGGGCAAACAAGATCGAACATTTTCATCTGTTTCGGGACATTTTCCCTCTTTTGCACTATTGTTCCGTCTCGAATCGTACATCGTGAGCCGCGAAAAGGATGACAACCTAATCCATCACATTTCTATTACCGAATCCCATGGCACCTTAGGCAAGACAACTTTACCTCACGTAGAGGCTAGGCCCCCAAACCGAGGGCGTAGGGCTTGGGACCAGGTCTAGGTTGGTCTGGTGCCCATAACTTTTGATCCGTAAGGAGTTACGTGGCGCACAACATACCGTTGGAAACCTCTCGGAGAGTTCTACAATGGGGGCAGCAAGCCGGCTCTGCTGCGCCTGCTTTCAAAGTCCAAAATTGAACATTTTCATCAGTTTCGCGACACTTTTCTTCTTTTGTGCTGTTTTTCCGTCCTACATCATACGTCGTGAGCTACGAAAAGGACGACAACCTAATCTATCACATTTCTATTACCGAATCCCATGGCACCTTGGGCAAGACAACTTCGCCTCACGTAGAGGCTGGGCTCGCAAATCAAGGGCGTGGGGCTTGGTACTAGGTCTCCGTCGCTCTGGTGCCCATAACTTTTGATTCATAAGGCGTTATGCGGCGCACAACATACCGTTGGAAAGCTCTCCGAGAGCTCTACAACGGGGGCAGCAAGCCTGCTCAGCTGCGCATGTTTTCAGAGCCCAAAATCAAACGTTTTCATTAGTTTTGGGATACTTTCTTCTTTTGCACTATTTTTCTGTCGCCGATCGTACGTCGTGAGCCGCGAAAAGGTCGACAACCTAATCCATCACATTTCTATTATCGAATCCCACGGCACCTTAGGCAAGACAACTTCGCCTCACGTAGTGGTTGGGCCTGCAAACCGAGGGCGTGGGGCTTCGGGCCAGGTCTCCGTCACTCCGGTGCCCATAACTTTTGATCCGTAAGGAGTTACATGGCGTGTAAAATACCATTGGACAGCTCTCCGAGAGTTCTACGATGGGGGCAGCAAGCTTGCTCAGTTACGCCTACTTTTGGAGAGCAAAATTGAACATGTTCATTAGTTTTGGGACACTTTTTGTCTTTTGCGTTGTTTTTTCGTCCCGGATCGTACGTCGTGAGCCTCGAAAAGGTCGACAACCTAATCCATCACATTTCTATTATCGCGTCCGACGGCACCTTGGGCAAGACAACTTTGCCTCACGTAGAGGCTGGGCCTGCAAACCGAGGGTGTGGGGCTTGGGGCCAAGTCTCCGTTGCTCCGGTGCCCATATCTTTTGATCCCTAAGGAGTTACGCAGTGCACAACATACCGTTGGAATGCTCTTCGAGAGTTCTATGACAGAGGCAACAAGCCTGCTTAGCTGCACATGTTTTTGGAGCCCAAAATCGAACATTTTCATCAGTTTTGGGACACTTTTCTTCTTTTGCGCTGTTTTTTCATCCCGGATCGTATGTCGTGAGCCGCGAAAAGGTCGACAACCTAATCTATCACATTTCTATTACTGAATCCCACGGCACCTTGGGCAAGACAACTTTGCCTCACGTAGAGGTTGGGCCCGCAAACCGAGGGCGTGGAGATTGGGGCCAGGTCTCCATCGCTCCGGTGACCATAACTTTCGATTTGTAAGGAGTTACACGGCGTACAGTATACCGTTGGAAAGCTCTCCTAGATCTCTATGATGGGGGCAGCAAGCCTGCTAAGCTGCGCTTGCTTTCGAATTGTAAAATCAAACATTTTCATCAGTTTCGGGACATTTTTCTTCTTTTGCGCTGTTGTTCCGTCCCGGATCGTACGTCGTGAGCCTCGAAAAGGATGACAACCTAATCCATCACATTTTTGTTACCGAATCCCATGGTACCTTGGGCAAGACAAATTCGCCTCATGTAGAGGCTGGGCTTGCAAACCGAGGGCGTGGGGCTTGGGATCAGGTCTACGTCGCTCCGGTGCCCATAACTTTTGATCCGTAAGGAGTTACGCAGCGCACAGCATACAGTTGGAAAGCTCTCCGAGAGCTCTACGACATGGGTAGCAAGACTACTCGATTGAGCAAGCTTTCGGAGAGCAAAATCAAACATTTTCATCAATTTTGGGACACTTTTCTTCTTTTGCGCTGTTTTTCCATCCTGGATTGTATGTCGTGAGCCGCGAAAAGGACGACAAACTAATTCATCACATTTCTATTACCGAATCCCATGGCACCTTGAGCAAGACAACTTTGCCTCACGTAGAGGCTGGGCCCGCAAATCGAGGGCGTGGGGATTGATACAAGGTCTGCGTCGCTCCGGCGCCCATAAGTTTTGATCCGTAACGAGTTACGCGGCGTATAGCATGTCGTTGGAAAGCTCTCCGAGAGCTCTATGACGGGGGCGGTAAGCCTGCTCGGTTGCGCATGTTTTCGGTGCCCTAAATTGAACATTTTCATTAGTTTTAGGATACTTGTCTTCTTTTACGCTGTGTTTTCGTCCCGGATCGTACGTAGTGAGCCGTGAAAAGGTTGACAACCTAATCCATCACATTTGTATTACCGAATCCCACGGCACCTTGGGCAAGACAACTTCGCCTCACTTAGAGGCTGGGCCCGCAAACCGAGGGTGTAGGGCTTGGGCTAGTTTTCCGTCGCTCTGGTGCCCATAACTTTTGATCCATAAGGAGTTACGCGGCGCACAACATACCGTTGGAAAGCTCTCCGAGGGCTCTACGACGGGGGCAGCAAGCATGCATAGCTGCGCATGTTGTCGGGGCCCAAAATTGAATGTTTTCGTAAGTGTCGGGACACTTTTCTACTTTTGCAATGTTTTTCCTTCCCGGATCGTACGTCGTGAGCCGTGAAAAGGTCGACAACCTAATCCATCACATTTCTATTACCAAATCCCATGGCACGTTGGGCAAGACAACTTCGCCTCACGTAGAGGTTGGGCTCGTAAATCGAGGGCGTGGGGCTTGGGACTAGGTCTCCGTCGTTCTGGTGCCCATAACTTTTGATCCGTAAGGAGTTACGCGGTGCACAGTATACCGTTGGAAAGCTCTCTGAGAGCTCCACGACAGGTGCAACAAGACTGCTTGGTTGACTAAGCTTTCAGAGAGCAAAATAGTACATTTTCATCGATTTTGGGACACTTTTCTTCTTTTGCGCGATTTTTCGTCCCGGATTGTACGTCATGAGCCACTAAAAGGACGACAAACTAATCCATCACATTTCTATTAACGAATCCCATGGCACGTTGGGCGAGACAACTTCGCCTCACGTAGAGGCTGGGCCCACAAATCGAGGGTGTGGGGCTTGGTACTAGGTCTCCGTCACTCCGGTGCCCATAACTTTTGATCCGTAAGGAGTTACGCTTCGCACAGCATACCGTTGGAAAGCTCACTGAGAGCTCTACGACGGGGGCAACTAGCTTGCTCGGCTGCCCATGTTTTTGGTGCCCAAAATTTAACCTTTTCATCTGTTTTGGGACACTTTTCTTCTTTTGCGCTATTTTTTCATCCCGGATCGTATGTCGTGAGCCGCCAAAAGGTCGACAAACTAATCCATCACATTTCTATTACTGAATCCCACAGCACCTTGGGCAAGACACCTCCGCCTCACTTAGAGACTGGGCCTGCAAACCGAGGGCGTAGGGGTTGGGGCAAGGCTCCATCGCTTTAGTGCCCACAACTTTTGAACTGTAAGGAGTTACGAGGCGCACAGCATACCGTTGGAAAGCTCTCCGAGAGCTCTATGACGGCGGCGGCAAGCCTGCTCGGCTGCCCATGTTTTTGGTGCCCAAAATTTAATGTTTTCATCAGTTTTGGGACACTTTTCTTTTTTTACGCTGTTTTTCCATCCCGGATCGTATGTCGTGAGCCGCGAAAAGGTCGACAACCTAATCCATTACATTTCTATTACCGAATCCCACGGCATGTTGGGCAAGACAACTTCGCCTCACGTAGAGGCTGGGCTTGCAAATCGATGGCATGGGGCTTGGTACCAGGTCTCCGTCTCTCCGGTGCCCATAACTTTTGATCCGTAAGGAGTTACACAGCGTACAACATGTTGCTGGAAGGCTCTCCGAGAGCTCTACGACGGGGGCAGCTAGCCCGCTTAGCTGCGCCTACTTTCAGAGCCCGAAATTGAACATTTTTATCAGTTTTGCGACACTTTTCTACATTTGAGCTATTTTTCCGTCCCAGATCGTATGTCGTGAGCCGCGAAAAAGATGACACACTAATCCATCACATTTCTATTACCGAATCCCATGGCACCTTGGGCAAGACAACTTCGCCTCACGTAGAGGCTGGGCCCGCAAATTGAGGGCGTGGGGCTTGGTACTAAGTCTCCGTCGCTCCGGTGCCCATAACTTTTGATCCGCAAGGAGTTACGCGGCGCACATCATACCGTTGGAATGCTCTCCGAGAGCTCTACGACGGGGATAGCAAGCTTGCTTGGCTGCGCATGTTTTTGGTGCCCAAAATTAAATATTTTTATCAGTTTTGGGACACTTTTCTTCTTTTGTGCTGTTTTTCCATCCCGGATCGTACGTCGTGAGCCGCGAAAAGATCGCCAACCTAATCCATCACATTTTTATTACCGAATCCCACGGCACCTTGTGCAAGATAACTTCGCCTCACTTAGAGGCTGGGCCCGCAAACCGGAGGCGTGGAGCTCTGGCCAGGTCTCCGTACCCTTGGTGCCCATAACTTTTGATCCGTAAGGAGTTGTGCGGCGCACAGAATATCGTTGGAAAGCTCTCCGAGTGCTCTACGATGAGGGCAGCAAGCTTGCTCACTTTCGCCTACTTTCGGAGAGTAAAATCAAACATTTTCATCAGTTTCAGGACATTTTCGTTCTTTTGCGCTATTTTTCCGTCCCGGATCGTACGTCGTGAGCAGCGAAAAGGACGACAACCTAATCCATCACATTTATATTACCGAACCCACGTTACCTTGGGCAAGACAACTTCACCTCACGTAGAGGCTGGGCCTGCAAACTAAGGGCGTGGGGCTTAGGACCAGGTCTACGTCGTTCCGGTGCCCATAACTTTCAATTCGTAAGGAATTATGCGACGCACAACATACCGTTGAAAAGCTCTCCGAGAGCTCTACGATGGGGGCAGCAAACTTGTTTTGCTGCACCTGCTTTCTGAACCCAAAATCGAACATTTTCATCTGTTATGGGACACTTTTCTTCTTTTGCACTATTTTTTCGTCCCAGATCATACGTCGTGAGCTATGAAAAGGACGACAACCTAATCCATCACATTTCAATTACCGAATCCCATGGCACCTTGGGCAAGACAACTTTGCCTCATGTAGAGGCTGGGCCCGCAAACCGAGGGCGTGGGGCTTGGGACCAGGCCTCCATTGCTCCCGTGCCCAGAAAGTTTGTTCCGTAACGAGTGACATGGCGCACAGTGTACCGTTGGAAATCTCTCCGAGAGCTTTATGACGGGGGCAGCCAGCCTGCTCTGCTGCGCCTACTTTTAGAGAGAAAAATCGAATATTTTCATCAGTTTTGGGCTATTTTTCTTATTTTGCGCTGTTTTTCCGTCCCGGATCATACGTCGTGAGCCGCGAAAAGGGCGACAACCTAATCCATCAGATTTTTATTACCGAATCCCACTGCACCTTGGTCAAGACAACTTCGCCTCGTGTAGAGATAGGGCCCGCAAACCGAGGGCGTGGGGCTTGGGACCAGGTCTCCGTCGTTCCGATGCTCATAACTTTTGATCCGTAAGGAGTTACTCATCTCGTAGTGCGTGTCTTACCTCGTAGTGCGTGCCCTAAACCTAGAAAAGCGTGCCCGCACGCTAATCAACAAAGCATCTTACATGAAGCACTAGATTATTAATTAATCCTACAAACTCCACTAACTAATATTAAAATGCTAAGTCAGTGCACTAGAAGACAAAATTTCACCAAAATCTAAACATTCTTATTCTTTATTCTTCATTCTTTTGCATATTCCATGCACACACAATAAAATAATGCTCAAAACAAGACAAAAATTCAGAATTTCCACTTGCCTTGGCCGACCATACCTTGCTTTTGAACAACATTGCCTAAATTAAAACACTCCTAGACAAGTTATGACACACACAAGACGCAATGCAAAAAAAAAAGGACCTAACATCCTACCCAATGCTCCACATTCTCGGCCACATCACCAAGGCATGGAAAACAATTCAAACATGCTCCAAAAGTGATGCCATTTCAGATTTTTCAAGGCCCTAGGCCGACACACTCACACACAACACTTCATTCCTCACAAACATTTCAATTGCTCTCAACTTCTCTCACTCTCTCAGCCTTGGTTGCTTTCATGACTCTCCATAGCTTAGCTCATTATCCTAAGGATCATCTAGACACTTAAGAACTCTATGAAGCTCGACCAAGCTAGCAAGAAGCAAGGAGATTTGCATGTAAGCTCATAGACCGCTCATTTCGGCCCTAGGTATGTTTGATAGCTTTTCTTTCATCTCCCTTTTTATTCTAACCACATGCACATAATAAGGACATGGTAACTCAGCTAGGAATTAAGGAAATCAAGCAATATCTCTCGGCCAAACAAGATCGAACATTTTCATCAGTTTCGGGATATTTTTCCTCTTTTGCACTATTGTTCCGTCCCGGATCATACATCGTGAGCCGTGAAAAGGACGACAACCTAATCCATCACATTTCTGTTACCGAATCCTATGGCACCTTGGGCAAGACAACTTCGCCTCACGTAGAGGCTGGGCCCACAAACCGAGGGCGTGGGGCTAGGGATCAGGTCTCCGCCGCTCAAGTGCCCATAACTTTTCATATGTAAGGAGTTATGCGGTGCACAACATACCGTTGGAAAGCTCTCTGAGAGCTCTACGATCGGGCAGCAAGCCTGCTCGGCTGTGCCTGCTTTCGAAGCCCAAAATTAAACATTTTCATTAGTTTTAGGATACTTTTCTTCTTTTGTACTATTTTTTCATCTCGGATCGTATGTCGTGAGCTACGAAAAGGACGACAACCTAACCCATCACATTTCTATTACCGAATCCCACGGTACCTTGGGCAAGACAACTTCACTTCACGTAGAGGTTGGGCCCGTAAACTGAGGGTATAGGGCTTGGGACCAGGTCTCCGTCGCTCCGGTGCCCATAACTTTTGATCTGTAAGGAGTTATGTGGTGCACAACATACCATTTGAAAGCTCTCCGAGAGCTCTACAACGGGGGCAGCAAGCCTGCTCGGTTGCGCATAAATTTGGAGAGCAAAATTGAATGTTTTTATTAGTTTTGGGACACTTTTCTTGTTTTGTGCTGTTTTCCATCCTGGATCGTACGTCATGAGCCGCGAAAAGGAAAACAACCTAATCCATCACATTTCTATTACCGAATCCCACGGCACGTTGGGCAAGACAACTTGAACTCACGTAGAGGCTGGGCCCGCAAATCGAGGGCATGGGGCTTGGGACCAGGTCTCCGTCGTTCCGGTGCCCATAACTTTTGATCCATAAGGAGTTACACAGCTCACAGCATACAGTTGAAAAGCACTTAGAGAGCTCTACGACGGCGGTAGCAAGACTGATTGGTTGAACAAGCTTAAGAAGAGCAAAATCGAACATTTTCATCAATTTTTTGACACCTTTATACTTTTGCGCTGTTTGTCTGTCCCAGATTGTACGTTGTGAGTCGCGAAAAGGATGACAAACTAATCTATCACATTTCTATTACCGAATCCCATGGCACCTTGGGCAAGATAACTTTGCCTCACGTAGAGGCTGGGCCCGCAAACCGAGGGCGTGGGGCTTGAGGCCAGGTCTCTGTCGCTCTGGTGCCTATAACTTTTGTTTTGTAAGGAGTTACGCAGCGCATAGTATACCATTAGAAAGCTCTCTAAGAGCTCTACGATGGGGACAACAAGCCTGCTCATCTGCGCCTGCTTTCGGAGAGCAAAATCAAACATTTTCATCAGTTTTGTGACATTTTTCTTCTTTTGCTCTATTGTTCTGTCCCGGATCGTACGTCGTGAGCCGCGAAAAGGACGACAACCTAATCCATCACATTTCTGTTACCGAATCCCACGGTACCTTGGTCAAGATAACTTCACCTCACGTAGAGGTTGGGCCCGCAAACCGAGGGCGTAGGGCTTGGGACTAGGTCTACGTCGCTTCGGTGCCCATAACTTTTGATCCGTAAGGAGT
Source organism: Ehretia macrophylla (assembly GCA_037974665.1). Lineage (NCBI taxonomy): Eukaryota > Viridiplantae > Streptophyta > Magnoliopsida > Boraginales > Ehretiaceae > Ehretia > Ehretia macrophylla. The sequence goes on along the minus strand of CM075782.1, from coordinate 62,839,867 downwards.
TACGCAGCGCACAGCATACCGTTGGAAAGCTCTTCGAGAGCTCTATGATGCGGGTAGCAAGACTGCTCAGTTGAGCAAGCTTTTGGAGAGCAAAATCGAACATTTTCATCAATTTCGGGACACTTTTCTTCTTTTGCTCTGTTTTTTCATCACGGATAGTACGTTGTGAGCCGCGAAAAGGACAACAAACTAATCTATCACATTTCTATTACCGAATCCCATGGCACCTTGGGCAAGACAACTTCGCCTCACGTAGAGGCTGGGCCCGCAAATCGAGGGCGTGTGGCTTGATACAAGGTCTCCGTCGCTCCGGCGCCCATAACTTTTGATCCGTAATGAGTTACGCGGCGTACAACATGCCGTTGGAAAGCTCTCTGAGAGCTCTACGACGGGGCAGTAAACCTACTCAGCTGCTCATGTTTTCGGTGCCCAAAATTGAATGTTTTCATCTATTTCAGGATACTTTTCTTCTTTTGCTCTATTTTTTCATCCCAGATCGTACTTCGTGAGCCGTGAAAAGGATAACAACCTAATCCATAACATTTCTATTACCAAATCCCACGGCACCTTGGGCAAGACACTTCGCCTCACTTAGAGGCTGGGCCCGCAAACCGAGGGCATGGGGGTTGGGCTAGTTCTCCGTCGCTCTGGTGCCCATAACTTTTGATTCGTAAGGAGTTACGCGACGCACAGCATACTGTTGGAAAGCTCTCGGAGGACTCTACAACGGGGCCAGCAAGCTTATAAGGCTGCGCATGTTTTCGGGGCCCAAAATTGAATATTTTCGTCAGTGTCAGGACATTTTTCTACTTTTGCGCTGTTTTTCCTTCCCGAATCGTACGTCGTGAGCCGCAAAAAGGTTGACAAGCTAATCTATCACATTTCTATTACCAAATCCCATGGCACATTGGGCAAGACAACTTCGCCTCACGTAGAGGCTGGGCCCGTAAATCGAGGGTGTGGGGCTTGGGACCAGGTCTCCGTCGTTTCGATGCCCATAACTTTTGATTCGTAAAGAGTTACATGGTGCACGACATACAGTTGGAAAGCTCTCTGAGAGCTCTACGACGGGTGCAGCAAGACTGCCTGGTTGAGCAAGCTTTTGGAGAGCAAAATCATACATTTTCATTAATTTTGGGACACTTTTCTTCTTTTGCGCTGTTTTTTCGTCCTGGATTGTACGTCGTGAGCCCCAAAAAGGACGACAAACTAATCCATCACATTTCTATTACCGAATCCTATAGCACGTTGGGCAAGACAACTTCACCTCACGTAGAGGTTGGGCCCGCAAACCGAGGGCGTAGGGCTTGGGACTAGGTCTACGTCGCTTCGGTGCCCATAACTTTTGATCCGTAAGGAGTTACGCAGCGCACAGCATACCGTTGGAAAGCTCTTCGAGAGCTCTATGATGCGGGTAGCAAGACTGCTCAGTTGAGCAAGCTTTTGGAGAGCAAAATCGAACATTTTCATCAATTTCGGGACACTTTTCTTCTTTTGCTCTGTTTTTTCATCACGGATAGTACGTTGTGAGCCGCGAAAAGGACAACAAACTAATCTATCACATTTCTATTACCGAATCCCATGGCACCTTGGGCAAGACAACTTCGCCTCACGTAGAGGCTGGGCCCGCAAATCGAGGGCGTGTGGCTTGATACAAGGTCTCCGTCGCTCCGGCGCCCATAACTTTTGATCCGTAATGAGTTACGCGGCGTACAGCATGCCGTTGGAAAGCTCTCTGAGAGCTCTACGACAGGGCAGTAAACCTGCTCAGCTGCTCATGTTTTCGGTGCCCAAAATCGAATGTTTTCATCTATTTCAGGATACTTTTCTTCTTTTGCTCTATTTTTTCATCCCAGATCGTACTTCGTGAGCCGTGAAAAGGATAACAACCTAATCCATAACATTTCTATTACCAAATCCCACGGCACCTTGGGCAAGACACTTCGCCTCACTTAGAGGCTGGGCCCGCAAACCGAGGGCATGGGGGTTGGGCTAGTTCTCCGTCGCTCTGGTGCCCATAACTTTTGATTCGTAAGGAGTTACGCGACGCACAGCATACTGTTGGAAAGCTCTCGGAGGACTCTACAACGGGGCCAGCAAGCTTATAAGGCTGCGCATGTTTTCGGGGCCCAAAATTGAATATTTTCATCAGTGTCAGGACATTTTTCTACTTTTGCGCTGTTTTTCCTTCCCGAATCGTACGTCGTGAGCCGCAAAAAGGTTGACAAGCTAATCTATCACATTTCTATTACCAAATCCCATGGCACATCGGGCAACACAACCTCGCGTCGCGTAGAGGCTGGGCCCGTAAATCGAGGGTGTGGGGCTTGGGACCAGGTCTCCGTCGTTTCGATGCCCATAACTTTTGATTCGTAAAGAGTTACATGGTGCACGACATACAGTTGGAAAGCTCTCTGAGAGCTCTACGACGGGTGCAGCAAGACTGCCTGGTTGAGCAAGCTTTTGGAGAGCAAAATCATACATTTTCATTAATTTTGGGACACTTTTCTTCTTTTGCGCTGTTTTTTCGTCCTGGATTGTACGTCGTGAGCCCCGAAAAGGACGACAAACTAATCCATCACATTTCTATTACCGAATCCTATAGCACGTTGGGCAAGACAACTTAGCCTCACGTAGAGGCTGGGCCCGCAATTCGAGGGCGTGGGGCTTGGTACTAGGTCTCCGTCGCTCCGGTGCCCATAACTTTTGATCCGTAAGAAGTTACGCGGTGCACAACATACCGTTGGAAAGCTCTACGAGAGCTCTACGACGGGGGCAGCAAGCTTGCTCAGTTGCGCATGTTTTCAGTGCCCAAAATTGAACGTTTTCATTAATTTTGGGACACTTTTCTTCTTTTGTGCTATATTTTCGTCCCGGATCCTACGTCGTGAGCCGCGAAAAGGTCAACAAACTAATCCATCACATTTCTATTACTGAATCCCACGGCACCACAACCTAATCCATCACATTTCTATTATCGAATCCCACGACATCTAGGGCAAGACAACTTCGCTTCACGTAGAGGCTGGGTGTGACACCCCGATCCCTCTCGAGACCGGGAGTTCTAACAATCAATCTATTCACAACCCAAACCAAAACCCGGGCATAATTTTCAGGGAAAACGGACGGAGTCTCCCCTGTTTCTAGGCGAGATGTAAAACCTGCGACAGCATATAAGTGAACCAATACCATGTCCAAACATTCAACCACCTCAAGACCACCCGAGCCTTGGTTTGCAACAAGCAAAACACAAGTAAATATACATTCAAGCTTAACAATTAAACTACTCCAACCTATTTCATAAGCTAGACTATCATACCTTTCTATCTCTTTTCCTTTGTCATTACAAATATACATTGAAGTTAAGCTACATTAACTAAATACATAATATAGTGAAACTTAAATTACATCCCCTTTAACATTAAATACATATAATACATAAAAGCATACAACTTTACAACTTTGACAACTCAAGTCACATAGGCACGCAGGACAACTCTTCAAGCACGGACTTTCACGAAATCACAAACTTTCCAGCTAACATGGCATTTCCTGAAATGTGGTGGTGAGGAGTGAGTATACAAAACACGTATACTCAGTGAGGGCGAGACAGATATCGAATTGGAGAGAAAGAAAGTCGTGCAATGCAAATAAGACAGTTAAGCAATATAACTGATAAATAAGCAATCAAAACAAACAATCAATACAATAAGCAATTACTGAAAGCATTAACACAACCATTCAAAGCTATACCACACTTTGAAGGCTATGGTTCACTCATACGAGCAATGTACCATTACACGAGCGATACATCAATCTCGAGCTTGATGTTGACAACGATGACAATAAGCGCGCATCCACCTTATAACACCAGTTTGGAATACCCCGGAAGGATCCATCAATTCTACGACCCAAATCTCCCTGGGAGGCAACCCAAGCGAGAAAAGGGAATAGCAGCGGAGCTAGAGCAACCAACACTAGCAACCCAAGGCTACCCAGAGAGGCCCATCACTCACGCGCGAGACACTATGCAATGCAAGACTTGATACAAGGCAATAAACGAGCGATAGCACAACAATACAAACTAGTGACAACAAACGAGATAACAAGCAATCACAATCAATACTAACATTCAACTAACTTTTTAAGCATAACAAGCAATTATAAGCAACAATAACACAAATTAAACAAGTATATCAAGCAACCCTAAGCATTCTATAGGCATAATATCAAGATAACAAGCACAATCACAAATCGGCCCCAACTATCAAAACACTACCATTTCCAAACGAGCCACGAGTTCTGGAAACTGACTTCGCCAATCCTCCTAGGTCACCATAAGGCACGTCTAAGGACCCTGAAACCCTACTTTACCCTAGAATTCGCACAAAGCCCCGATTTTCCCCTTTGCTCGTTTGAACTACAACTATACCAACCAAACACCCAACCAACGCCATAATTGCACCAAAAGTGCTTCCATGGCCTTTCGAAACAATGCCATCACGCAAAACGAGAAAACGATAAACTCGACCTAAACGACCCCGACTTTCACTAAGCCGTTTTTTCCGTTTTTTCCATTACGCAACCTAAAAAAATCATATATTCAGACATTCTAGCATACCTAGAACCTTTTCACATCAACAGACAGCATAACAGCGCAACTTTATCGTTTCAAGGGTTTACTATTCATAATTTACTATTCATTATACAATTTATATTTCAATTTCAATTTTCAACCGTAGAAAATGTTAAAAAAACTATAAATACATGTTCCACAATCAACAAGAAACATTCTTTAAGCCTCAAATCAATTAAAACAACAATATACGGGTAAAACTCAAAAATCAAAGTTAATACACAAAATATTCAAATGCACAAATAACGATGAAACCCTTACCTTAGACACTCCTAGACGCTAGGAAAACCTCGTAGGATACCTCGGAAACCACCCCGTGCAAGCCCTCGTGAAGAATCGAAGATTTGTCTTGAAATCTTTTTTTTTCTTCTCTTGCAAATTTCGGCCCTTTCATATTCTGTTCAGCCCTTTTTTTATTATTTTGTGCTATTGTGTGCTTTAATAAGATGACAACTTGGTCAAAGCTCAAACCCCTTGGTCAACTAACTTAAATTTGGTCAAATTGGCCTATTTTTGTGCATTTTTAAGCTAAAACAACTAAGAAAATGTTAATTCCAGCTAACAATAATTAAAATATGAAATTTAAGACACCAAACACTAGTTTTTACTATTTGCTGTGGACTCAAAATTATTTCCTAACTATCTCTCTCGATATGCTATGCACTTTGCGTCAATAGAAGAATAACAATTAAATCTCAAAGAATTTAAGAAATATATCATTTTTGGAAAGCATCACAGTTTATAATTTTCTCCGGCTCGGAGCTACTTTTCATTTAAGTGAAATCCGAGCATTTAAGTGCAAGAAAAATAAAACCGATTGACACAAATATGAAAAGTAGTTGATATTCCGTTAATATGATTAGCTCAGGTATTATTCTAGTTACTTCAAAAGAAATATGAATGTAAAGCTACAAATAAGTGTTTAACTAAAAATAAACACAAATTCAATGCCAACATTTAAGATGTCACTTAGTTAAATGTAATTAAATGCCATTAAATGCATGCTGGGTTCGGGTTATCACACTGGGCCCACAAACCGAGGGCGTGGGGCATGGAACTAGGTCTCCGTCGCTCTGGTGCCCATAACTTTTGATCCGCAAGGAATTACGAGGCGCACAGCCTACAATTGAAAAGCTCTCCGAGAGCTCTACGACGGGGGCAGCAAGCCTGCTCGACTACGCCTATTTTCAGAGCACAAAATCAAACATTTTCATAAGTTTCGGGACACTTTTCTTCTTTTGCGTTATTTTTTCGTCCCGGATCGTACGTCTTCAGTAGCGAAAAGGACGACAACCTAATCCATCACATTTCTATTACCGAATCCCAAGGTACCTAGGGCAAGACAATTTCGCTTCACATAGAGGCTGGGCCTACAAACCGAGGGCATGGGGCTTGGGACCAGGTCTCTGTCACTCCGGTGACCATAACTTTTGATCCGTAGGGAGTTACGCGGCGCACAACATACCGTTGGAAAGCTCTCAAAGAGCTCTAGAATAGGGGCAGCATGCCTGCTTGGCTACGCCGATTTTCGGAGCCCAAAATTGAAAGTTTTCATAAGTTTTGGGACACTTTTCTTCTTTTGCGCTGTTTTTCATCCCGGATCATATGTCGTGAGCCGCAAAAAGGATGACAACCTAATCCACCACATTTCTATTATGGAATCCCACGGTACCTAGGGCAAGACAACTTTGCTTCACGTAGAGGCTGGGCCCATAAGCCGAGGGCGTAGGGCTTAGGACTGAGTCTCCATCGCTCCGGTGCCCATAACTTTTGATCCGTAAGGAGTTACGTGGCGCACCGTATACCGTTGGAAAGCTCTCTGAAAGCTCTACGACAGGGGCGGCAAGCTTGCTCGGCTGCACCTATTTTCTTAGACCAAAATTGAACGTTTTCATCTATTTCAGGATACTTTTCTTCTTTTGCCCAATTTTTTTCGTCCCGGATCGTACCTTGTGAGCCGTGAAAAGGACGACAACCTAATCCATCACATTCTATTACCAAATCCCATGGCACCTTAGGCAAGACAACTTCGCTTCACATAGAGGCTGGGCGCACAAACCGAGGACTTGCGGCTTGGGACCAGGTCTCGGTCGCTCCGGTGCCTATGACTTTTGATCCGTAAGGAGTTACACAGTGCACAGCATACCTTCGAAAATACTGCTCGGCTGCGCCTTTTTTCGGAGCCCAAAATAGAACATTTTCATAAGTTTCGGGACACTTTTCTTCTTTTGCGCTATTTTTTCATCCCGGATTGTACATCGTGAGCGGACGACAACCTAATCAATCACATTTCCACTACTGAATCCTATGGAAACTATGGAAAGACAACTTCACTTCACATAGAGGCTGGGCCCAAAAACCGAGGGCTTGGCGCTTGGGACCACGTCTCCGTCACTCCGGTGCCCTTAACTTTTGATCCGTAAGGAGTTATGCTGCGCACAGCATACCGTTGGAAAGCTTTCTGAGAGCTCTACAACGGGGACAACAATCCTAATCGGATACGCCTATTTTCAGAGCCCAAAATCGAACGTTTTCATAAGTTTCGGGACACTTTTCTTCTTTTGAGCTATTTTTTCATCCCGGATCGTACGTCGTGAGCCGCGAAAAGGACGACAACCTAATCCATCATATTTCTATTACCAAATCCCATGGCACCTAGGGCAAGACAACTTCGCTTCACGTAGAGGCTGGGCCCACAAACTGAGGGCATGGGGCTTGGGACTAGGTCTCCGTCGCTCCGGTGCCATAACTTTTGATCCTCAAGGAATTACGCAGCCCACAGCATACTGTTAGAAAGCTCTCCAAGAGCTCTACGATGGGGGCAGCAAGCCTGCTCGACTACGCCTATTTTCGGAGCATAAATTCGAACATTTTCATAAGTTTCGGTGCACTTTTCTTCTTTTACGCAATTTTTTCGTCCCGGATCGTACGTCGTCAGCAGCTAAAAGGACGACAACCTAATCTATCACATTTCTATTACCGAATCCCACAACACCTAGGGAAATACAACTTCGCTTCACGTAGAAGCTGGGCCGACAAACCGAGGGCGTGGGGCCTGGGACCAGGTCTCTGTCACTCCGGTGCCCATAACTTTTGATCCGTAGGGAGTTACGCGGCGCACAACATACAATTGGAAAGCTCTTCGAGAGCTCAACGACGGGGGCAGCAAGCCTGCTTGGCTACGCCTATTTTCGGAGCCCAAAATTGAATGTTTTCATAAGTTTTGGGACAATTTTCTTCTTTTGCACTATTTTTCATCCTGGATCGTATGTCGTGAGCCGCAAAAAAGATGACAACCTAATCCATCACATTTCTATTACCGAATCCCACGGTACCTAGGGCAAGACAACTTCGCTTCATGTAGAGGCTGGGCCCATAAACAGAGGGCGTGGGGCTTGGGACCGGGTCTCTGTCGCTCCAGTGCCCATAACTTTTGATTCATAAGGAGTTACGCGACGCACAGCATACCGTTGGAAAGCTCTCTGAGAGCTCTACGACCGGGGTGGCAAGCCTGCTCGGCTGCGCCTATTTTCGTAGGCCAAAATTGAACGTTTTCATCTTTTTCAGGATAATTTTCTTCTTCTCCCAATTTTTTCATCCCGGATCGTACTTCGTGAGCCGTGAAAAGGATGACAACCTAATCCATCACATTCTATTACCAAATCCCATGACACCTTGGGCAAGACAGCTTCGCTTCACATAGAGGATGGGCCCATAAATTGAGGGCGTGCGGCTTGGGACCAGGTCTCCGTCACTCCGGTGCCCATAACTTTTGATCCGCAAGAAGTTACGCGGCGCACAACATATCTTTGGAAAGCTCACCGAGAGCTCTACAACGAGGACAGCAATCCTGCTTGGCTGCCCTATTTTTCGAGCCCAAAATTGAACATTTTCATAAGTTTTGGGACATTTTTCTTCTTTTGCGCTATTTTTTCGTCCCGGATCGTACATCGTGAGCCGCAAAAAGGACGACAACCTAATCAATCACATTTCCATTACCGAATCCCATGGCACCTAGGGCAAGAAAACTTCGTTTCACATAAAGGCTGGGCCCACAAACCGAGGGCGTAGTGCTTGGGACTAGGTCTCCGTCGCTCCGGTGTCCATAACTTTTGATCTATAAGGAGTTATGCTGCGCAAAGCAACCGTTGGAAAGCTCTCAGAGAGCTTTATGACGGGGACAACAATCCTACTCGGCTGCGCCTATTTTCGGAGCCCAAAATCTAACATTTTCATAAGTTTCAGGACACTTTTCTTCTTTTACGCTATTTTTTCATCCCGGATCGTACATCGTGAGCCGCGAAAAGGAAGACAACCTAATCCATCATATTTCTTTTATCGAATCCCACGGCACCTAGGGCAAGACAACTTTGCTTCACGTAGAGGCTGGGCGCACAAACCGAGGGTGTGGGGCTTGGGACTAGGTCTCCGTCGTTCCGGTGCCCATAACTTTTGATTCCCAGGGAATTACGCGGTGCACAGCATACCGTTGGAAAGATCTCCGAGAGCTCTAAGATGAGGCAGCAAACCTGCTCGACTACGCCTATTTTCAGAGCACAAAATCGAACGTTTTCATAAGTTTCGGGACACTTTTCTTCTTTTGTACGGTTTTTTCATCCCGGATCGTACGTCGTCAGCCGCGAAAAGGACAACAACCTAATCTATCACATTTCTATTACCGAATCCCACAGCACCTACGGCAAGACAACTTTGCTTCACGTAGAGGCTGGGCCCACAAACTGAGGGTGTGGGGCTTACAACTAGGTCTGTGTCACTCTGGTGCCCATAACTTTTGATCCGTAGGGAGTTACGTGGCGCACAGCATACCGTTAGAAAGCTCTCCGAGAGCTCTACCACGGGGGCAGTAAGCTTGCTTGGCTACCCCTATTTTTGAAGCCCAAAATTGAATGTTTTCATAAGTTTTCAAACACTTTTCTTCTTTTGCACTGTTTTTCGTCTCGGATCGTTCGTCGTGAGCCGCAAAAAGGATGACAACCTAATCCACCACATTTCTATTATGGAATCCCACGGTACCTAGGGCAAGACAACTTCGCTTCACGTAGAGGCTGGGCCCAAAAGCCGAGGGCGTGGGGCATGGGACCGAGTCTCCGTCGCTCCTGTGCCCATAACTTTTGATCCGTAAGGAGTTATGCGGTGTACCGCATACCGTTGGAAAGCTCTCTGAAAGCTCTACGACGGGGATATCAATATTGCTCAGCTGCGCCTATTTTTGAAGCGCAAAATAGAACGTTTTCATAAGTTTCGGGACACTTTTCTTCTTTTGTGCGATTTTTTCATCCCGGATCGTACGTCGTCAGCCTCGAAAAGGACGACAACCTAAACTATCACACTTCGATTAACGAATCCCACAGCACCTACGGCAAGACAACTTCGCTTCACGTAGAGGTTGGGCTCACAAACTGAGGGAGTGGGGCTTAGGACTAGGTCTATGTCATTCCGGTGCCCATAAGTTTTGATCCGCAGGGAGTTACGTGGCGCACAGCATACTGTTAGAAAGCTCTCTGAGTGCTCTACGATGGGGGCAGCAAGCCTGCTTGGCTACGCCTATTTTTGGAGACCACAATTGAATGTTTTCATAAGTTTTGGGACACTTTTCTTCTTTTGCACTGTTTTTTATCCCTGATCGTTTGTCGTGAGCCGCAAAAAGGATGACAACCTAATCCACCACATTTCAATTACGGAATCCCACGGGACCTACGACAAGACAACTTCGCCTCACGTAGAGGCTGGGCCCACGAGCCGAGGGCGCGGGGCATGGGACCGAGTCTCCGTCCCTCATGTGCTCATAACTTTTGATCCGTAAGGAGTTATACGGCGTACCGCATATCGTTGGAAAGCTCTCTGAAAGCTCTACGACAGGGGCGGCAAGCTTGCTCGGCTGCACCTATTTTCTTAGACCAAAATTCAATGTTTTTATCTATTTCAGGATACTTTTCTTATTTTGCCCAATTGTTTTCTTCCCTGATCGTACCTTGTGAGCCGTGAAAAGGACAACAACCTAATCCATCACATTCTATTACCAAATCCCACGGCACCTTGGGCAAGACAACTTCGCTTCACGTAGAGGCTGGGCCCACAAACCGAGGGCGTAGGGCTTGGGACTATGTCTCCGTCGTTTCGGTGCCCATAACTTTTGATCCGCAAGGAATTACGCGGCCCACAGCATACCGTTAGAAAGCTCTCCAAGAGCTCTACGATGGGGGCAGCAAGCCTGCTCAACTACGCCTATTTTCGGAGCACAAATTCGAACATTTTCATAAGTTTTAAGACACTTTTATTCTTTTGTGCAATTTTTTCATCCCGGATCGTACGTCATCAGCCGCGAAAAGGACGACTACCTAATCTATCACATTTCTATTACCGAATCCCACAGCACCTAGGGCAAGACAACTTCACTTCACGTAGAGGCTGGGCCCACAAACCGAGGGCGTGGGGCTTGGGACCAGGTCTCTGTCACTCTGGTGCCCATAACTTTTGATCTGTAGAGAGTTACGCAGTGCACAGCATACCGTTGGAAAGCTCTCCGAGAGCTCTACGACAGGGGCAGCAAATCTGCTTGGCTACGCCTATTTTCGGAGCCAAAAATTGAATGTTTTCATAAGTTTTGGGACACTTTTCTTCTTTTGCACTTTCTTTCGTCCCGGATCGTACGTCGTGAGCAGCAAAAAAGATGACAACCTAATCCACCACATTTATATTATAGAATCCCACGGTACTTAGGGCAAGACAACTTCGCTTCACGTAGAGGCTGGGCCCATAAATGGATGGCGCGGGGCTTAAGACCGCGCTTCCGTCGCTCCTGTGCCCATAACTTTTGATTCGTAAAGAGTTACGCGGCGCACAACATACCGTTGGAAAGATCTCTGAGAGCTCTACGACGGGGGAAGCAAGCCTGCTCGGCTGCGCCTATTTTCGTAGAACAAAATTGAATGTTTTCATCTATTTCAAGATACTTTTCTTCTATTGCCCAATTTTTTTCGTCCCGGATCGTAGTTCGTGAGCCGTGAAAAGGACGACAACCTAATCCATCACATTCTATTACCAAATCCCACGTCACATTGAGCAAGACAACTTCACTTCACGTAGAGGCTGGGCCCACAAACTAAAGGCGTACGGCTTGGGACAAAGTCTCCGTCGCTCTGGTGCCCATAACTTTTGATCCGCAAGAAGTTACATGGCGCACAACATACCTTTGGAAAGCTCTCCGAGAGCTCTACAACGAGGACAGCAATCTTGCTTAGCTACCCCTATTTTCGGAGCCCAAAATTGAACAATTTCATAAGTTTCGGGATACTTTTCTTCTTTTGCGCAATTTTTTCATCCCGGATCGTACATCGTGAGCTGCGAAAAGGACGACAGCCTAATCAATCACATTTCCATTACCGAATCCCATGGCACCTAGGGCAAGAAAACTTCGTTTCACATAGAGGTTGGGCCCACAAACCGAGGGCGTGGGGATTGGGACCAGGTCTTCGTCGCTCCAGTGCCCATAACTTTTGATCCGTAAGGAGTTATGCTGCGCAAAACATACCGTTGGAAAGCACTCGGAGTGCTCTATGATGGGGACAACAATCCTACTCGGCTGTGCCTATTTTTGGTGCCCGAAATCCAATGTTTTCATAAGTTTCAGGACACTTTTCTTCTTTTACGCTATTTTTTCATCCCGAATTGTACATCGCGAGCCGCCAAAAGGACGACAACATAATCCATCATATTTCTATTACCGAATCCCATAGCACCTAGGGCAAGACAACTTCGCTTCACATAGAGGCTGGGCGCACAAACCGAGGGCGTGGGGCTTGGGACAAGGTCTCTGTTGCTCCGGTGCCCATAACTTTCGATTCGCAAGGAATTATGGGGCGCACAGCATACCGTTGGAAGGCTCTCCGAGAGCTCTACGATGGGGGTAGTAAACCTGCTCGACTACGCATATTTTTGGAGCACAAAATCAAACATTTTCATAAGTTTTGGGACACTTTTCTTCTTTTGTGCTGTTTTTTCGTCCCGGATCGTGCGTTGTCAGCCGTGAAAAGGACGACAACCTAATCTATCACATTTCTATTACCGAATTCCACAGTATTTAGGGCAAGACAACTTCGCTTCACGTAGAGGCTGGGCCCATAAACCGAGGGCGTGGGGCTTAGGACCAGGTCTCTGTCACTCCGGTGCCTATAACTTTTGATCTGTAGGGAGTTACGTGGCGTACAGCATACCGTTGGAAAGCTCTCCTAGAGATCCACGACGGGGGCAACAAGCCTGCTTGGCTACACCTATTTTTGGAGCCCAAAATTGAATGTTTTCATAAGTTTTGGGACACTTTTCTTCTTTTGTGCAGTTTTTCGTCCCGGATCGTATGTCGTGAGCCGCAAAAAGGATGACAACCTAATCCACCACATTTCAATTACCGAATCCCACGGTACCTATGGCAAGACAAATTTGCTTCACGTAGAGGCTGGGCCCATGAACCGAAGGCGTGGGGCGTAGGACCGGGCCTCCGTTGCTCCGGTGCCCATAACTTTTGATCCGTAAGGAGTTACATTGCGCACAGCATACGGTTGGAAAGCTCTCCGAGAGCTCTATGACGAGGGTGGCAAGTCTACTAGGATGCGCCTATTTTCATAGACCAAAATTGAACGTTTTCATCTATTTTAGGATACTTTTCTTCTTTTGCCCAATTTTTTTCATCCCGGATCGTACTTCGTGAGCCCTTAAAAAGGACGACAACCTAATCCATCACATTCTATTACCAAATCCCACGGCACCTTGCGCAAGACAACTTCGCTTCACGTAGAGGCTGCGCCCACAAACCGAGGGCGTGCGGCTTGGGACCCGATCTCCGTCGCTCTGGTGCCCATAACTTTTGATCCGTAAGGAGTTATGCAGCGCACAACATACCTTTGGAAAGCTCTCCGAGAGCTCTACGACAGGGACATCAATCCTGCTCAGTTGCGCCTATTTTCGGGGCCCAAAATTGAACATTTTCATAAGTTTTGGGACACTTTTCTTCTTTTGCGATATTTTTTTATCCCGGATCGTACATTGTAAGCCGCGAAAAGGACGATAACCTAATCAATCACATTTCCAATACCGAATCCCATGGCACCTAGGGCAAGACAACTTCGCTTCACATAGAGGCTGGGCCCACAAACTGAGGGCGTGGGGCTTGGGACTAGGTCTCTGTCGCTCTGGTGCCCATAAATTTTGATCCGTAAGGAAATATGCTGCGCACAGCATACTGTTGGAAAGCTCTCCGAGAGCTCTACGATGGGGACAACATTCCTACTCGACTACGCCTATTTTTGGAGCCCAAAATTGAATGTTTTCATAAGTTTTGGTACACTTTTCTTCTTTTGCGCTGTTTTTCATCCCGGATCGTACGTCGTGAACCGCGAAAAGGAAGCCAACCTAATCCACCACTTTTCTATTACCGAATTCCATAGTACCTAGGGCAAGACAACTTCGCTTCACGTGGAGGCTGGGCCCACAAACCGAGGGCGTGGTTCTTGGGACCGGGTCTCCGTCGCTCCGGTGCCCATAACTTTTGATCCGTAAGGAGTTACGTGGCGCACAACATACCGTTTTAAAGGTCTCCGAGAGCTCTACGACGGGGGCAACAAGCCTGGTCAGCTGCGCCTATTTTCAAAGCCTAAAATTGAACATTTTCATCTGTTTCAGGATACTTTCCTTCTTTTGCCCTATTTTTTTGTCCCGGATCGTACTTCGTGAGCCGTGAAAAGGACAACAACCTAATCCATCACATTTTTTATTACCAAATCCCACGGCACCTTGGGCAAGACAACTTCGCTTGACGTAGAGGCTGGGCCCACAAACCGAGGGCGTAGGGCTTGGGACCAGGTCTCCATCGCTCTGGTGCCCATAACTTTTGATCCGTAAGGAGTTACGCGGCGCATATCATACTGTTGGAAAGTTCTCTGAGAGCTCTACGACAGGGACATCAATCTTGCTCTGCTGTGCCTACTTTCGGAGCCCAAAATCGAACGTTTTCATAAGTTTCGGGACACTTTTCTTCTTTTGCTCTATTTTTTCATCTCGGATCGTACGTCGTGAGCTGCGAAAAGGTCGACAACCTAATCCATCACATTTCTATTACCAAATCCCATGGCACCTAGGGCAAGACATGTCACGCCCCGAACCCGAACTCGTTGCCAAGACAAGGCCGGAACATGACGTGGACTAGATAAATAACCTGTACAATCATTCATTTGTGACCTAAACATAAATAATAACCACAAGTAACTTCAAGAACAGTGCCCCAAAACTATTGGCACTAACATTCATTAACTTGATCATTCATATATACAAGGCCTACATTCAACCCTCCGGCATACCTCAACCATCAATGCCCACGAGGCCTCAAAAGAATAGTCTATTAATAAGATTTACAATCCATTTTCCAAAAGAGTATTACAACACCTAAAGTTGTACAAATTATAACATAGTTCAATACATATGTTTAACCATCTACAAGCAACTAGAATCATAGCAAGCAAAAGTCCGTCTTATCACACAAATAAGTATCGCCTTCAACATGAGCCTCTAGCACAGGGTCAACCTCGGCCTCAACTGAAAAATTGTCATATAAAGGGATGAGCTACACTTAGCTGAGCGAGGATTAATGGTCTCCGGTGGGTTTTGCAAACAATTCAACATTTGAAAACCTTTCATGAAAACCTGATATACATCAGTGCAATTAAGTACAAGAATCAATACACAAGCAATAACACGTCACTCTACCCTCTGAGGTCCTCAAGGGCCCAAGCGAAGGTAGGTTTACCATATATCAAAGGATACAATTTTCCTTGCAGTTGTTGTAGTCGGCTGGCCTTGAATCAATCATCATCATTTTTCCTAACTCCAAACATTAGGTGATATCCGGATAATCACCGGGGACTATGGTAGTCGAGACCTACTGGTAGCCCATTGCTACCTAGGGCAAACGAACGCTGCCATACCCATAATTGTGGTTGCAACCATCACGCATGCAATCATTATCATGACAAGCAAGATATATGCATCAACGGGTAAAGGAGGCAACAAAGTGGGTTACCTCCGATCACATAATCATACTACCAATCTTTAACATATTCCAGTATATAAACATGTAAATAATTACAACATCTATCATTTAGAACTCGTATAGTCATGTAGACATGCAACAATCATAATACCTTGCATTTAGAACTTATAAGATGAAATGTGGAAGTCAATAAGGAAGGTTGATTCATCATACAAGTGTTTTCAATACTATTGCATTAGCTTAATTTAGGAGGTAAATTTTCCTACTTTCCCTAACTCCAATTAATCTGATTTATGTCTAAATTCGAAGCGTATCGAATGTAGATAACTTTAGAATCAAACGGAACTCAATTCAGAGTTGAAACGAATGAGATATGGCTTCTGCA
The DNA here is from genome assembly GCA_037974665.1 of Ehretia macrophylla. Classification (NCBI taxonomy): domain Eukaryota; kingdom Viridiplantae; phylum Streptophyta; class Magnoliopsida; order Boraginales; family Ehretiaceae; genus Ehretia; species Ehretia macrophylla. The sequence goes on along the minus strand of CM075782.1, from coordinate 62,823,787 downwards.
AAATCACTGCGCAAAGTTGTCAGTCATCCAGGCGCTAAGGCCTTAATCCGGTCGACCGGAAGAAGCAGGTAATGCCCGGATCGAAGCTTTCTGCCAGGTGTTGAGGCCTCTATCCGGGCGACCGGATAGGGGCTGTAACGCCTAGATAACTGCACGAAAAACACCAAAATTCTACCCAATTCACCTATACCACAACCAATCCATCTACCAACATACAAACAAGTTCTAAATGGCTACTAGGCATCATACAAGGCTTCAAACTCAACCAAATGCACCCCACATCAATGATCAACAACACCCAATAATTCTTGTTCTAGCTCTAAGCTCCACAACCTCAACACCCTCAACAACTCAATACACTTCTCAACAAGTTCAAATATACATATATATACCACATGTAAGCACCCAATCAAGCTCTAAACACAAGTATAATCATTGACCATGCTTAATGTATCTTGAAAAGCATTTGAAAAACAACCCTCACCTTTGCAAGAATTGGAGATGGAAGAAAATAGTTGTGAGATGCAAGAAAATGCTCAATATAGCTAGCAATGGCTTTTTCTCCTTTCCTTCTTCTTCTTTCTTCTTCTTTTCCTCTTTTCTTCTCTCCCTCTTTTCTCCCTCTTTGATTGTGTATGAGTGTGTGTGCAGGATTTTTGTGTGTGTGTAGAGTGTAATGTGTGTTTTGAGTGGGCAAGCATAGTAAAAATTAGGTGATCAAATATCTAGTGAGCCAAATTACAAGAGTGCCCTCCAACTATGTTGTGTACTACTAGTTTGCCATTTTGGTTAGTTTGCTACTAATTAGTTACTAGTCTTGCCGTATTTGAAGTACAATTAATCCCTACGACAAGTGAAACTCCATAATGCACAAAATTGAACATTTTGGCATGCAAAACGATGAATATGCATGTTGAATGTTGTTAAGGCATATTAATTGATGCTAATGCACATGAAATGATATAAATGTATTATAATTAGTGTAATTACGTATAAGCTCACGTGCTGGGTTTTACATCCTCCCCTCCTTAGAAGAATTGCGTCCTCACAATTTCTTCTTACCTTGAAAACAACTCCGGATATTGCTTCTCCGTTTGATCCCGAAACTCCCAGGTTACTTCCTCGATCCCGTGGTTGTTCCACAATACTTTTACCATAGGAATCTACTTTCTATGCAATTCACGTACTTGTTCATCTAAAATTTGCACGAGACTTTCTTCATAAGAGAGGTTCTCATGAAGTTATAGCGGTTCCGACTCCAAGATATGAGAAGGGTCGGGTTGATACTTTCTCAACATCGAGATATGGAACACGTCATGTATACTGGAAAGATTTGTTGGTAGACTCAATCGGGATGCTAACTTGCTAATTTTCTTCACAATCTCGAACAGTCCCACGTACCTCGGACTTAACTTGCCACCCTTACCATGCCGAATCAATCCCTTTCGAGGAGACAATTTAAGAAACACCTTATCACCCACTTCAAACTCTAAATCTCTTCTTCTTCTATTGGCATAACTTTTCTGCCTACTTTGACGGTGAGCATCCTTTTCCGGATCAATTGTACATTCTCTATTTTCTCTATCATATCTGGTAATAATGTAGGATCAATGGCTTTCATCTCACCAACCTCACTCCAATATAGAGGGGATCTACACTTCCGTCCGTACAAGGCCTTGTAAGGTGCCATGCCAATTGTTGCTTGATAGCTGTTGTTGTAGGCGAATTCTGCCAATGGCAATTGCTTTTCCCATGTTCCTCCAAAGTCCAATGCACAAGCTCGTAGCATGTCCTCCAAGATCTGAATGGTGCTTTCGGACTGCCCATCAGTTTGAGGATAGTAGGCTGTACTGAAACTCAACTTCGTCCCCAACGCCTCTTGAAACTTTTGCCAAAACCGAGATGTGACCCTTGGATCTCTGTCAGACACTATGCTCACGGGTACACCATGTAACTTCACAATGTTAGCTATATACAAATCAACTCGCTTCTCCAAGCTATCTGTCTTATTCATTGCGATAAAATGGGCTGTCTTCGTTAACCGATCCACGACCACCCAAACCGTATCACAACCTCGAGGTGACCTCGGTAACTCCGTCACGAAATCCATTGTTATGTGCTCCCATTTCCATTGTGGAATTTCTAAAGGTTGCAAAAGTCCTGTAGGTCTTTGATGTTCTGCCTTAACCCTTTGACATGTCAAGCAACGTGACACAAATTCAGCAATCTCCCGCTTCATGTTGTTCCACCAATAGAATTGTCTCAAATCTCGGTACATCTTTGTTTCTCCAGGATGTATTGTATACCTTGTGTTGTGAGCTTCTTTAAGTACCTTTCTCTTCAACTCTGGGTCATTTGGTATACAAACTCGGTTACAAAATCTCCACAATCCATCTTGTTGTTTGAAATCTGGATTGTCTTCTTTTATCTTCAAAAATTGTGGATCTTGTTGTTGAGCTTCCTGGATTTAAGATAACAATGATGATTGAATCATTAGATGAGCATTTACCCCTAACTTCGCCAAGCTTGCCTTTTGGCTCAACGCATCTACCACCACATTAGCTTTTCCAGGCACATAGTTGATGGTGCAATTGTAGTCCTCCAAGAGTTCCATCCATCTCCTTTGCCTCATGTTCAACTCTTTTTGAGAAAATAAATATTTCAAGCTTTTGTGGTCGGTGAAAATCTCGAACTTGCTTCCCCATAAATAATGTCTCAACTTTTTCAATGTGAATACTATCGCCGCCAACTCTAAATCATGTGTGGGGTAATTCACCTCATAGGGCTTCAACTTCCGAGAGGCATAAGCAATGACTTGACCATTTTGCATTAACATACATCCTAATCCCTCCTTTGAAGCATCACTGTAAATGACAAACCCTTGACTTCCCTCTGGCAATGCTAAGATAGGAATGGTTGTTAATCTCTTCTTCAACTCTTGGAAGCTATTTTCACACTTACCGTCCCATTTGAAGCTCACCTTCTTTTGTGCCAATCTTGTAAGAGGTCCTGCAATCTTTGAGAAATCTTTCACGAACCTCCTATAGTACCCAGCCAGTCCAAGAAAACTGCGCACCTCTGTAACATTCTCGGGTCTCTTCCACGACTGCACCACTTCAATCGTTGAAGGATCTATCGCTATCCCTGCTTGGGAGATTATATGCCCTAAAAAAACAACTTGTTGAAGCCAAAACTCGCATTTGCTAAACTTGGCATACAACTGATGTTCTCTTAACTTCTGTAACACCATATGTAAATGCTTCTCATGCTCCTCCTCTGTCTTGGAATACACCAAGATATCATCGATGAATATCACCACGAATTGATCCAAGTAAGGTTGGAACACTCTATGCATCAAGTCCATAAAGGCAGCAGGAGCATTTGTTAGTCCAAACGACATTACAACAAACTCATAATGCCCGTACCTTGTCCTAAAAGCTGACTTAGGCACATTTTCCTTTCTGATGCGAAGTTGATAATAACCCTGCCTCAAATCAAACTTTGAACAAACTTTGGCTCCTTGTAATTGATCAAATAGCTCATCTATTAATGGCAATGGATATTTGTTCTTAACAGTCACATGATTCAACCCTCGATAATCGATACATAGTCTCAAGGTGCTATCTTTCTTCTTCACGAACAATACTGGGGCTCCCTAAGGAGATGAACTAGATTGTACAAATCTTTTTTCTAGCAATCCTTGCAATTGAATCTTCAATTCTTGCAATTCAGTCAAGGCCATCCGATATGGTGCCTTTGAGATGGGTTGAGTACCCGGTAATACCTCAATTACAAAGTCAATCTCCCTCTTTGGTGGCAATCCCGTAATTCTTCTAGAAACACATCAACATATTTTTTCACCACTGGCACCTCTACAAGCCTAGCTTGATCAGTTGGCTTGTTAATCAAATAAGCCAAGTATCCACTGCATCCCTTCCTCATTAATTTCACAGCTTTGATAGAGGAAACAATAGCATTACTTGAAAAATCACCTCTACCTTTCACCTTAACCACAGGTTCACCCGGTACTTGCAATTTTACAACCTTCGTTTGACAATCTAGTTGGGCATAATTACAAGCTAACCAATCTATTCCCAATATGACATCATACTTTTGAAAAGGGAGTACAATGAGATCAACCAAAAACTCCCGGTCCTTTATTTGAATTTTACATCCTCTACATCCATATTTAGACACATGTTTGGTGCCCACGGGATTGCTAACTTCTACATGACATGATAAAGGTCCTACTTGCAGCTTGATGCGATGCACACATTGAGGTGAAATAAAAAAATGTATGGCTCTAGTATCAATAAGCATCGTTACTGGTTGTTGTAAAATTAAGAAAGTACCTTCAACCACGGCTACAACCTCTGGAATCTCCTCTTGATCAACAACATACACCCGGGCTTGGACTCTCTGCGCCAGTGCATTCCTAATGGCCTGATTTAGTGCACCACGATTCTGCTGTTTCAGACAATCCTTAGCAAAATGCTGATCACTTCCGCACCCCAAACACTTTCCCATTTTCTTCCAACACTGGGCCTCAACATGCCCCTTTCTACCACAATAACTACACACCACATTCTTAGCAACAGTAGCACTACCTGACGAACCACTAGCCGATTGAGTAATTGAAGCACTTGGTTATAGTCGGGTAGGAGCTGATCTAACTTGACTTTCGGCTGAATATGATCTCTGAGGTGCTTGTGACAACATTGGCCTCTTACTCACTTGACTTGGTCCCCCACGAGTATCCAATCTCCTCTTCTCAACTCGCGACGCCGAATCAACCATCTCGGCATAATCAGTGAAACGATGAGAAGCAAGAAAGTCATGAATTTTGGGCCTTAGTCCCCGAACAAAGTGTTTGATCCTTGCATTCTCTGTTTGGACCAATCCCGGCAAATACTTGGAGAGTTTGTGGAATTGGGCTTCATATTGCACCACCGATAAGCTTTATTGCCTCATAGTAAGGAACTCTTCTTCCTTTCTCTCTCGAGCCACCTCCGACACATAGTTGCCTTTGAAAGACCTCACAAAGTTAGCCCATGTTGTTGGGGTGCCATTTTGCTCCCAACGAGTCTTCTCATTTTTCCACCACTCCTCCGCATCTTTCTCTAACAAGAAGGTTGCAAAAGCCACCTTTTTCTCATCATTGTAATCCATGGCCACATAAATCTTCTCTACCTTGGCAAGCCAAGCCTCCGCCTTCTCACTGTCAGGCTCACCGAGGAACTTAGAAGGTCCATACCCTAGGAAGCCTTTCAATGTATCATCTCCATCACCTTGGTAGTTTTTGTTGTCATTGCCACCACCGTTGTTGTTATTATTATTAGTGTTAGTTGCAGCTGTTGCTGCTATGGCTGCTGCGATTGCTGCTTGTTGTTCCATAGCTCTACTCATGCGGTCTATCTCGGTTGCCATCATGTTAAACATGGCTATCCCAGGGTTGGCTGGGTCAACATTCCCTGTTCTTGGAGCTCCGGCATTTGCACGGGTGTTACGACCTGCCATCTATAGACATAGTACATGGACCATTGATGGTTATATAATATGCATGCCTTATGATATGAGATTAATGCAAATACATGTGTTAATAATGCTCCTACACCTATATTACACATAGACAAAAAAATATATCACGTTAAGCACATAAGTTCCTAAAAGTACTCCGACATATTCTCATCTCAAGTTTCCTACCCAATAACCAGGGGTTCTAAATCTAGCTTACGCCTAGCTAAATATCTAATCTCTGATACCACCTGAAGGTGTCACACCCCGAACCCGAACTCGTTGCCAAGACAAGGCCGGAACGTGACGTGAACTAGATAAATAACCTGTACAATCATTCATTCGTGACCTAAACATAAATAATAACCACAAGTGACTTCAAGAATGGTGCCCCAAAACTATTGGCACTAACATTCATTAACTTGATCATTCATATATTCAAGGCCTACATTCAACCCTCCGGCATGCCTCAACCATCAATGCCCACGAGGCCTCAAAAGAATAGTCTATTAATAAGATTTATAATCAATTATCCAAAAGAATATTACAACACCTAAAGTTGTACAAATTATAACATAGTTCAATACATATGCTTAACCATCTACAAACAACTAGAATCATAGCAAGCAAAATTCAGTCTCATCACACAAATAAGCATCGCCTTCAACATGAGTCTCTAGCATAGGCTCAACCTCGGCTTCACCTAAAAAATTGTTATATAAAGGGATGAGCTACACTTAGTTCAGCTAGGGTCAATGGTCTCCAATGGTTTTTGCAAACAATTCGACATTTGAAAACCTTTCATGGAAACCTGATATGCATCAATGCAATTAAGTACAAGAATCAATAAACAAACAATAACACGTCACTCTACCCTCCGAGGTCCTCAAGGGCCCAAGCGAAAGTAAGTTTACCATATATCAAAGGATACAATTTTCCTTGCAGTTGTTGTAGTCGGTCGGCCTTGAATCAATCATCATCATTTTTCCCAACTCCAAACATCAGGTGATATCCAGATAATCACCGGGGACTATGGTAGTCGAGACCTACTGGTAGCTCGTTGCTACCCAGGGGAAACGAACGCTGCCATACCCATAATTGTGGTTACAACCATCACGCATGCAATCATTATCATGACAAGCAAGATATATGCATCAACGGGTAAAAGAGGCAACAAAAGTGGGTTATCTCCGATCACATAATCATGCTACAAATCTTTAACATATTCCAGTATATAAACATGTAAATAATTACAACATCTTATATTTAGAACTCATATAGTCATGTAGACATGCAATAATCATAATACCTTGCATTTAGAACTTATAAGATGAAATGTTGAAGTCAATAAGGAAGGTTGATTCATCATACAAGCGTTTTCGATACTATTGCATTAGCTTAATTTAGGAGGTAAGTTTTCCTACTTTCCATAATTCCAATTAATCTGATTTTTATCTAAAATCAAAGCGTATCGAATGTAGATAACTCTAGAATCAAACGGAACTCAATTCGGAGTTGAAACGAATGAGATATGGCTTCCGCAAAATCATTGCGCAAAGTTGTCAGTCGTCCGGGCGCTGAGGCCTTAATCCGGTCGACCGGAAGAAGCAGGTAATGCCCGGATTGAAGCTTTTTGCCGGGCGTTGAGGCCTCTATCCAGGCTACCGGATAGGGGCTGTAACGCCCAGATAACTGCACGAAAAACACCAAAATTCTACTAAATTCACCTATACCACAACTAATCCATCTACCAACATACAAACAAGTTCTAAATGGCTATTAGGCATCATACAAGGCTTCAAACTCAACCAAATGCATCCCACATCAATGATCAACAACACCCAATAATTCATGTTCAAGCTCCAAGCTCCACAACCTCAACACCCTCAACAACTCAATACACCTCTCAACAAGTTCAAATATACATATATATATCACATGTAAGTACCCAATCAAGCTCTAAACACAAGTATAATCATTGACCATGCTTAATGTATCTTGAAAAGCATTTGAAAAACAACCCTCACCTTTGCAAGAATTGGAGATGGAAGAAAATAGTTGTGAGATGCAAGAAAATGCTCAATATAGCTAGCAATGGCTTTTTCTCATTTCCTTCTTCTTCTTTCTTCTTCTTTTCCTCTTTTCTTCTCTCCCTATTTTCTCCCTCTTTGATCGTGTATGAGTGTGTGTGCAGGATTTTTGTGTGTGTAGAGTGTATTGTGTGTTTTGAGTGGGCAAGCATAGTAGAAATTAGGTGATCAAATATCTAGTGAGCCAAATTACAAGAGTGCCCTCCAACTATGTTGTGTACTACTAGTTTGCCATTTTGGTTAGTTTACAACTAATTAGTTGCTACTCTTGACGTATTTAAAGTACAATTAATGCCTACGACACGTGAAACTCCATAATGCACGAAATTGAACATTTTGGCATGCAAAACGATGAATATGCATGTTGAATGTTGTTAAGGCATATTAATTGATGCTCATGCACATGAAATGATATAAATGTATTATAATTAGCGTAATTACGTATAAGCTCACGTGCTGGGTTTTACAAGACAACTTCGCTTCACGTAGAGGCTGGGCCCACAAACCGAGGGCTTGAGGTTTGGGACTAGGTCTCCGTCGCTCCGGTGCCCATAACTTTTGATTCGCAAGGAATTAAACGGTGCACAGCATTCCGTTGGAAAGCTGTCCGAGAGCTCTACGATGGGGGCAACAATCCTCCTCGACTACGCCTATTTTCGGAGCCCAAAATCGAACGTTTTCATAAGTTTCGAGACACTTTTCTTCTTTTGCGCTGTTTTTTCGTCCCGAATCGTGCTTCGTGAGCTGCGAAAAGGATGACAACCTAATCCATCACATTTCTATTACCGAATCCCATAGCACCTAGGGCAAGACAACTTCGCTTCACGTAGAGGCTAGGCCCACAAACTGAGGTCATGGGGCTTGGGGCCAGGTCTACATCGCTCTAGTGCCCACAACTTTTGATCCGTATGGAGTTACGTGGTGCACAGCATACCATTGGAAAGCTCTCCGAGAGCTCTATGACGGGAACTACAATCCTCCGCGGCTGCGCCTATTTTTGGAGCCCAAAATAGAACGTTTTCATAAGTTTCGGGACACTTTTCTTCTTCTGCGCTATTTTTTCGTCCCGGATCGTACGTCGTGAGCCGCGAAAAGGACGACAACCTAATCCATCACATTTCTATTACCGAATCCCGCGGCACCTTGGGCCAGACAACTTCGCTTCATGTAGAGACTGGGCCAACAAACCGAAGTCGTGGGGCTTGGGACCAGGTCTCCGTCGCTCCGATGCCCATAACTTTCGATCCGTAAGGAGTTACGCGGCGCACAGCATACCGTTGCAAAGCTCTCCGAGAGCTCTGCAATGGGGGTAGCAATCCTGCTCGGCTGCGCCTATTGTCAGAGTCCAAAATCGAACGTTTTCATAAGTTTCAGGACACCTTCCTTCTTTTGCGGCGGTTCTTCGTCTCGGAGTGTACGTCATGAGCCGCGAAAAGGACGACAACCTAATCCATCACATTTTTATTACCGAATCCCACGACACCTAGGGCAAGACAATTTCACTTCATGTAGAGGCTGGGCCCACAAACCGAGGGCTGGGGCTTGGAACCAGGCCTCTGTCGCTCCGGTGCCCATAACTTTTGATTTTTAAGGAGTTACGAGGCGCACCATACACCATTGGAAAGCTCTCCGAGAGCTCAACGACAAGGGTAGCATCTCTGCTCAGTTGCGCCTGTTTTTTGGAGCCCAAAATCGAACATTTTTATAACTTTTGGGACACTTTTCTTCTTTTGTGCTGTTTTTTCGTCCCGAATCGTACGTAGTGAGCTGCTAAAAGGACAACAACCTAATTCATCACATTTATATCACCGAATCCCACGACACCTTGGGCAAGACAACTTCGCTACACGTAGAAGCTAGGCCCGCAAACCAAGGGCGTGGGGCTTGGGACCAGATCCTGGTCGCTCTGATGCCCATAACTTTTGATCCATAAGGTGTTACACGGCGCACAGCATACCGTTGGAAAGATCTCCGAGAGCTCTATGACGGGGGCAGCAAGCCTTCTAAGCAGTGCCTGTTTTCAGAGCCCAAAATCGAACATTTTCATAAGTTTCGGGACACTTTTCTTCTTTTGCGCAGTTTTTTAATCCCGGATCGTACGTCGTGAGCTGCGAAAAGGACGACAACCTAATCCATCACATTTCTATTACCGAATCCCACGGCACCTTGGGCAAGACAACTTCACTTCACGTAGAGGCTGGGCCCACAAACCGAGGTCGTGGGGCTTGGGACTAGGTCTCCGTCGCTTCGGTGCCCATAACTTTTGATCCGTAAGGAGTTACGCTGCGCACAGCATACCGTTGGAAAGCTCTCCGAGAGCTCTACAACTGAGGCAGTAAGCCTGCTAAGCTGCGCCTATTTTTGGGCCCTAAAATCAAACATTTTCGTCAGTTTCGGTACACTTTTCTTCTTTTGCATTATTTTTTCATCCCAAATCGTATGTCGTGAGCCGCGAAAAGGGTGACAACCTAATCCATCACATTTCTATTACCGAATCCTGTGCGGTACCTTAGGCAAGACAACTTCACTTCACGTAGAGGCTGGGCCCACAAACTGAGGTCGTGGGGCTTAGGACCAGGTCTTCGTCGCTCCGGTGCCCATAACTTTTGATCCGTAAGGAGTTACGCAGTACACAGCATACCGTTGGAAAGCTCTTCGAGAGCTCTAAAATGGGGGTAGCAAGCCTGCTCAGTTGAGCCTATTGTCCAAGCCCAAAATCGAACATTTTTATAAGTTTCGGGACAGTTTTCTTCTTTTGCGCTGTTTTTTTATCTAGGATTATATGTCGTGAGCCGCAAAAAGGACGACAACCTAATCCATAACATTTCTATTACCGAATACCACGACACCTAGGGCAAGACAACTTTGTTTCACGTAGATGATGGGCCCACAAACCGAGAGCGTGGGGCTTAGGACAAGGTCTCTGTCGCTCTGGTGCCCATAACTTTTGATCCGTAAGGAGTTACGTGGCGCATAGCATACCGTTGGAAAGCTCTCCGAGAGCTCAACGACAGGGGTAACAACCTTGCTCGGCTGCGCTTGTTTTAGGAGCCCAAAATCGAACGTTTTCATAACTTTCGGGACACTTTTCTTCTTTTGCGTTGTTTTTTCAACCCGGATCATATGTAGTGAGCAGCAAAATGGACGACAACCTAATCCATCACATTTCTATTAACGAATCCCATGGCACCTTGGGCAAGACAATTTCGCTTCACGTAGAGGCTAGGCCCGCAAACTGAGGGCGTGGGGCTTAGGACCAGATCTCGGTCGCTCCGGTGCCCATAACTTTTGATCCGTAAGGAGTTATGCGGCGCAGAGCAAACCGTTGGAAAGCTCTCCGAAAGCTCTACGACGGAGGCAGCTATCCTGTTTGGCTGCGCCTGTTTTAGGAGCCCAAAATCAAACGTTTTCATCAGTTTCAGGACACTTTTCTTCTTTTGTGCTATTTTTTAATCCCGGACCGTATGTCGTGAGCTGCGAAAATGTTGACAACCTAATCCAACACATTTCTATTACCTAATCCCATGAAACCTTGGGCAAGACAACTTCCCTTCACGTGGAGGCTGGGCCCACAAACCGAGGGCGTGGGGTTTGGGCCCAGGTCTCTGTCGCTCCGGTGCCCATACCTTTTGCTCCGTCAGGAGCTACACGGCGCACAGCATATCATTGGAAAGCTATCCGAGAGCTCTACGACTGGGGCAGTAAACCTGCTCAGCTGCGCCAGTTTTCGGGCCCCAAAATCAAACATTTTCATCAATTTTGGGACACATTTCTTCTTTTGCGTTATTTTTTCATCAAGAATTGTACGTCGTGAGCGGGGAAAAGGGTGACAACCTAATCCATCACATTTCTATTACAGAATCAAGTGGCACCTTGGGCAAGACACCTTCGCTTCACGTATTGGCTGGGCCCATAAACCGAGGTTGTGGGGTTTGGGACTAGGTCTCTGTCGCTCCAGTGCCCATAACTTTTGATTTGTAAGGAGTTACGCGGCGCACAATATACCATTGGAAAGCTCTCCGAGAGCTCTGCGACGGGGGTAGCAAGCTTGCTCGGCTACCCCAGTTTTTGGAACCCAAAATCGAACGTTTTCATCTGTTTCAAGATATCTTTCTTCTTTTGCCCTGTTTTTTCATCCCGGATCGTACTTTGTGAGCCGTAAAAAGGACGACAACCTAATCCATCACATTTCTATTACCAAATCTCACGGCACATTGGGCAAGACAACTTCGCTTCCCATAGAGGCTTAGCCCACAAACCGAGGGCGTGGGGCTTGGGACCAGGTCTCCGTCGCTCCGGTGCCCATAACTTTTGATCCGTAAGGAGTTACGCGGCGCACAGCATACCGTTGGAAAGCTCTCCGAGAGCTCTAAGACGGGGGTAGCAAACCTGCTCGGCTCTACCAGTTTTTGGATCCCAAAATTGAATCTTTTCATAAGTTTTGGGACACTTTTCTTCCTTTTCACTATTTTTCGTCCCGAATCGTACATCGTGAGTCTCGAGAAGGACGAGAACCTAATCCACCACATTTATATTACCGAATCCCACGTCACCTAGGGCAAGACAACTTCGCTTCACGTAGAGGCTGGGCGCACAAACCGAGGACGTGGGGCTTGGGACCGGGTCTCTATCGCTTCGGTGCCCATAACTTTTGATCCGTAAGGAGTTACACGGCGCACAGCATACCGTTGGAAAGCTCTACGAGAGCTCTACGACGGGGACAGCAAGCCTGCTCGGCTGCGCCTATTTTTAGAGCCCAAAATTGAACGTTTTCATCTATTTTAGGATACTTTTCTTCTTTTGCCCTATTTTTTCGCCCCAGATCATACTTCGTGAGCCGTGAAAAGGACGACAACCTAATCCATCACATTTCTATTACCAAATCCTATGGCACCTTGGGCAAGACAACTTCGCTTCACGTAGAGGCTGGGCCCACAAACCGAGGGCATGGGGCTTGGGACCAGGTCTCCGTCGCTCTGGTGCCCATAACTTTTGATCCGAAAGGAGTTACGCAGTGCACATCATACCGTTAGAAAGCTCTTCGAGAGCTCTAAGACAGGGGTAGCAAGCCTGCTTAGCTCTGTCAGTTTTTGGATCCCAAAAGTGAACGTTTTCATAAGTTTCAGGGCACTTTTATTCTTTTGCGCTATTTTTTCGTCCCGGATCGTGCTTCGTGAGCCACGAAAAGGACAACAACCAAATCCATCACATTTCTTTTATTGAATCCCACAGCACCATTGTTAAGACAACTTCGCTTCACGTAGAGGCTGGGCCCACAAACCGAGGTCTTGAGGCTTGGGGCCAGGTCTACGTCGCTCCAATGCCCATAACTTTTAATTCATAAGGAGTTACGCGGAGCACAGCATACCGTTGAAAAGCTCTCCAGGAGCTCTACGACGGGGACTACAATCCTGCATAGTTGCGCCTATTTTCGGAGTCCAAAATCGAACCTTTTCATAAGTTTCGGGACACTTTTCTTTTTTTGTGCTATTTTTTCATCTCGGATCGTATGTCATGAGCCGCGAAGGGACAACAACCTGATCCATCACATTTCTATTTCCAAATCCCATGGCACCTAGGGCAAGACAACTTCGCTTCAGGTTGAGGCAGGGCCCACAAACCGAGGCCGTGGGGCTTGGGACCAAGTCTCCGTCGCTCCGGTGCCCTAAACTTTTGATCTGTAAGGAGTTACGCAGCGCATAGCATACCGTTGGAAATCTCTCCGAGAGCTCTACGATGGGGGCAGCAAGCCTGCTCGGCTATGCCTATTTTCGGAGCCCAAAATCAAACGTGTTCATAAGTTTCAGGACACTTTGCTTCTTTTGCGTTATTTTTTCGTCACGGATCGTCCATCGTGAGCCGCGAAAAGGACGATAACAAAATCCATCACATTTCTATTACCGAATCCCACGGCACCTAAGGCAAGACAACTTCGCTTCACGTAGAGGCTGGGCCCACAAACTGAGTGCGTGGGGCTTGGGACCAGTTCTCCGTCGCTGCGGTGCCCATAACTTTTGATCCGTAAGGAGTTACGAGGCGCACAACATACCGTTGGAAAGTTCTCCGAGAGCTCAACGACAAGGGTAGCAACCCTGCGTAGCTGAGCCTGTTTTTGGAATCCAAAATCGTACATTTTCATAACTTTTGGGACACTTTTCTTCTTTTGCGATGTTTTTCTGTCCCGGATTGTACGTCGTGACCCGCGAAAAGGACAAGAACCTAATCCATCACATTTCTATTACCGAATCCCACTACACCTTGGGCAAGACAACTTCGCTTCACGTAGAGGCTAGGCCCGCAAACCGAGGACGTGGGGCTTGAGACCAGGTCTCCGTCGCTCCGGTGCCCATAACTTTTGATCCGTAAGGAGTTACGCAGCGCACACCATACCGTTGGAAAGCTCTCCGTGAGCTCTACAATGGGAGTAGCGAGCAAGCATAGCTGCGCCTATTTTCGGAGCCCAAAATCGAACGTTTTCATAAGTTTTGGGACACTTTTATTCTTTTGCGCTATTTTTTCGTCACGGATCGTACGTCGTGAGCCGCAAAAAGGACGACAACCGAATCCACCACAATTTTATTACCGAATCCCACGACACCTAGGGCAAGACAACTTCACTTCACGTAGAGGCTAGGCCCACAAACCGAGGGCGTAAGGCTTGGGACCAGGTCTTCGTCGCTCCGGTGCCCATAACTTTTGATCCGTAAGGAGTTACGAAGCGCACAGCACACCGTTGGAAAGGTCTGCGAGAGCTCAACGACAGGGGTAGCAACCCTACACGGCTGCAGCTATTTTTGGAGCCCAAAATCGAACATTTTGATAACTTTCCGGATACTTTTCTTCTTTTGCGCTCTTTTTCCGTCCTGGATCATACGTCGTGACCCGCGAAAAAGACGAGAATCTAATCCATCACATTTCTATTACCGAATCCCACTGCACCTTGGGCAAGACAACTTCGCTTCACGTAGAGGCTAGGCCCGCAAATCGAGGGCGGGGGGCTTAGGACCAGATCTCGGTCGCTCTGGAGCCCATAACTTTTGATACGTAAGGAGTTACGTTGCGCACAACATACCGTTAGAAAGGTCTCCGAGAGATCTACGACGTAGGCAGTACACTTGCTCGGCTGCGTCTATTTTTGGAGCCCAAAATTAAACGTTTTCATAAGTTTTGGGACACTTTTCTTCTTTTGCGCTATTTTTTGGTCCGGGATCGTATGACGTGAGCCGCGAAAAAGATGACAACCTAATCCATCACATTTCTATTACCGAATCCCATGACACCTAGAGCAAGACAACTTCACTTCACGTAGAGGCTGGGCCCACAAATCGAGGGTGTAGGGCTTGGGACCAGGTCTTCGTCGCTCCGGTGCACATAACTTTTGAAATGTAAAGAGTCGCACGGCACATAGCATACCGTTGGAAAGCTATCCGAGAGCTCTACGACAAAGGCAGCAAGCCTGCTCGGCTGAGCCTATTTTTGGGCCCCAAAATCAAACATTTTCATCAGTTTCGGGAAACTTTTCTTCTTTTGCGTTATTTTTTCATCTTGAATCGTACGTCGTGAGCAGCGAAAAGGGTGACAACCTAATCCATCACATTTCTATTATCGAATCTCATGGCACCTTGGGCAAGACAACTTCGCTTCACGTAGAGGCTGGGCCCACAAACCGAGGTCGTTGGGCTTAGGACCAGGTCTTCGTCGCTCCGGTGCCCATAACTTTTGATCCGTAGGGAGTTACACGGCGTACAACATATCGTTGGAAAGCTCTTTGAGAGCTCTACGATCGGGGCAGCGAGCCTGCTCGGCTGTGCCAGTTTTTAGAGCCCAAAATCGAACGTTTTCATAAGTTTCGGGATACTTTTCTTCTTTTGCGCTGTTTTCTTGTCACGGATCGTACGTCGTGAGCCGCAAAAAGGACGACAACCTAATCCATCACATTTCTATTACCGAATCCCATGACACCTAGGGCAAGACAACTTCACTTCAAGTAGAGGCTGGGCCCACAAACCGAGGGTGTGGGGCTTGGGGCCAGGTCTTCGTCGCTCTGGTGCCCATAACTTTTGATCCGTAAGGAGTTACGAGGCGCACAACACACCGTTGGAAAGTTCGCCGAGAGTTCAACGACGGGGGTAGCAAGCCTGCTCAGTTGCATCTATTTTCGGAGCCCAAAATTGAACGTTTTCATAAGTTTTGGGACACTTTTATTCTTTTGCGCTGTTTTTTAATCCCGGATCGTACGTCGTAAGCCGAAAAAAGGACGACAACCTAATCCATCACATTTCTATTACCAAATCCCATGACACCTAGGGCAAGACAACTTCGCTTCACATAGAGGCTGGGCCCACAAACCGAGGGCGTGGGGTTTGGGGCCAGGTCTTCGTCGCTCCGGTGCCCCTAACTTTTGATCCGTAAGGAGTTACGAGGTGTACAACACACCGTTGGAAAGTTCGCCGAGAGTTCAACGACGGGGGCAGTAAGCCTGCTCAGCTGTATCTATTTTCGGAGCCCAAAATTGAACGTTTTCATAAGTTTCGGGACACTTTTCTTCTTTTGCGCTATTTTTTTAATCCCGGATCGTACGTCGTGAGCCGTGAAAAGGACAACAACCTAATCCATCACATTTCTATTACCGAATCGCATGACACCTTGGGCAAGACAACTTCGCTTCACGTAGAGGCTGGGCCCACAAATCGAGGTCATGGTGCTTGGGACCAGGTCTCCGTCGCTCCGGTGCCCTTGATCCGTAAGGATTTACGCTACGCACAGCATACCGTTGGAAAGCTCTCTGAGAGCTTTACAACGGGGGCAGCAAGCCTGCTCGGCTGTGCTTGTTTTCAGAGCACAAAATTGAACGTTTTCATCTATTTCTGGATACTTTTCTTCTTTTACCCTATTTTTTCATCTCGGATTGTACTTCGTGAGCCGTGAAAAAGGCGACAACCTAATCCATCATATTTCTATAACCAAATCCCATGGAACCTTGGGCAATACATCTTCGCTTCATGTATAGGCTGGGCCCACAAACCGAGGGCGTGATGCTTGGGACCAGGTCTCTGTTGCTCTGGTGCCCATAACTTTTGATCCGTAAGGAGTTACGCAGCGCACAACATATCGTTGGAAAGCTCTCCGAGAGCTTTACGACGGGGACACCAATTCTGCTATGCTGCGGCTATTTTCATAGCCCAAAATCTAACATTTTCATAAGTTTCAGGACACTTTTCTTCTTTTGCGCTACTTTTTCATCCTGGATCATACGTCGTGAGCCACAAAAAGGACGACATCCTAATCCATCACATTTCTATTACCGAATCCCACGGCACCTTGGGCAAGACAACTTCACTTCGCGTAGAGGCTAGGCCCGCAAACCGAGTGCGGGGGGCTTGGGACCAGATCTCGGTCGCTTTGGAGCCCATAACTTTTGATCCGTAAAGAGTTACGCTGCGCACAGCATACCGTTGGAAAGGTATCTGAGAGCTCTACGACAGGGGCAGCAAGCCAGCGCGGCTGCTTCTATTTTTGGAGCCCAAAATTCAACATTTTCATTAGTTTCGGGACTCTTTTCTTCTTTTGCGCTATTTTTTCATCTTGGATCGTATGACGTGAGCCGCGAAAAAGACGACAACCTAATTCTTCACATTTCTATCACCGAATCCCATGACATCTAGAGCAAGACAATTTCGCTTAACGTAGAGGCTGGGCCCACAAACCGAGGGCGTGGTGCTTAGGACCAGGTGTCCGTCGCTCCGGTGCCCATAACTTTTGAACTGCAGGGAGTCACACGGCGCATAACATACCTTTGGAAAGCTCTCTGAGAGCTCTACGACAGGGGCAAAAAACCTGCTCGGCTGCACTTATTTTCGGGCCCCAAAATCAAACATTTTCATCAGTTTTAGGAAACTTTTCTCCTTTTGCGTTATTTTTTCATCTCGAATCATTCATCGTGAGCCGCGAAAAGGGCGACAACCTAATCAATCACATTTCTATTACCGAATCCCATGGCACCTTGGGCAAAACAACTTCGCTTCACGTAGAGGCTGGACCCACAAACCGAACTCGTGCGGCATGGGACCAGGTCTCCGTCGCTCCAGTGCCCATAACTTCTGATCTGTAAGGAGTTACGCGGCGCACAACATACCATCGGAAAGCTCTTTGAGAGCTCTACGACGAGGACAGTAAGCCTGCATGGCTGTGCCAGTTTTCAGAGCCTAAAATCGAACATTTTTATCTATTTCAAGATACTTTTCTTCTTTTGCACTATTTTTTTTCCCAGGATCGTACTTCGTGGGCTGTGAAAAGGACGACACCCTAATCCATCACATTTCTATTGCAAAATCCCACTTCTCCTTGGGCAAGACAACTTGGCTTCACGCATAGGCTGGGCCCACAAACCGAGGGCGTGGGGCTTGGGACCAAGTCTCTGTCGCTCCGGTGCCCATAACTTTTGATCCTTAAGGAGTTTTGCGGTGCACAGCATACCGTTGAAAAGCTCCCCGAGAGCTCTATGACGGGGCAGCAAGCTTGCTCAGTAGCGCCTACTTTCTGTGCCCAAAATCGTACATTTTCATAAGTTTCGAGACACTTTTCTTCTTTTGCGCTATTTTTTCATCCTGGATCGTACGTCGTGAGCCGCGAAAATGACGACAACCTAATCCATCACATTTCTATTACCGAATCCCATGGCACCTTGGGCAAGACAAATTCGCTTCACGTAGAGGCTGGGCCCACAAATCGAGGGCGTGGGGCTTGGGACCAGGTCTCCGCCGCTCCGGTGCCCATAACCTTTGTTCCGTAAGGAGTTACGCAGCGCACAGCATACCGTTAGAAAGCTCTCTGAGAGCTCTACAACGAGCGCAACAAGCCTGCTCGGCTACGCCTATTTTCGGAGCCCAAAATTGAATGTTTTCATAAGTTTTGGGATACTTATCTTCTTTTGCGCTGTTTTTAGTCCCGGATCGTACGTCGTGATCTGCGAAAAGGACGACAACCTAATCCACTACATCTCTATTACCGAATATCACAGCACCTAGGGTAAGACAACTTCGATTCACATAGAGGCTGGGCCCACAAACCGAGGGCGTGGGGCTTGGGACCAGGTCTTCATCGCTCCGGTGCCCATAACTTTTGATCCGTACGAAGTTACGCGTCGCATAGCATACTGTTGGAAAGGTCTCCGAGAGCTCTACGTCAGGGGAAGCAAGCTTGCTCGGCCGCGCCTATTTTCGGTCCCAAAAATTGAACGTTTTCATCAATTTTAGGACACTTTTCTTCTTTTGCGTTATTTTTTCGTCGAGGATCGTACGTTGTGAGCCGAGAAAAGGACGACAACCTAATCCATCACATTTCTATTACCGAATCCCACGGTACCTTGGGCCAAACAACTTCGCTTCACGTAAAGGTTGAGCCCAGAAACCAAGGTCGTGGGGCTTGGGACCAAGTGTCGGTCGCTCCGGTGCCCATAACTTTTGATCCGTAAGGAGTTACGCTGCGCACAGCATACCGTTGGAAAGCTCTCCCAGAGCTCTATAAGGGGGGCAGCAAGCAAGCTCAGCTGTGCTTATTTTTAGAGCCCAAAATCGAACATTTTCATAAGTTTCATGACACTTTTCTTCATTTGCGCTGTTTTTCTGTCCCAGATCGTACGTCGTGAGCTGCAAAAAGGACGACAATCTAATCCATCACATTTCTATTACTGAATCCCATGGCACCTTGGGCAAGACAACTTCGCTTCACGTAGAGGCTAGGCCCGAAAACCAAGGGCGTGGGGCTTGGGACTAGATCTCAGTCGCTCCGGTACCCATAACTTTTGATACGTACAGAGTTACGCGGCGCATAGCATACAGTTGGAAAGCCCTCCAAGAGTTCTACGATAGGGACAACAATTCGGCTCGACTGCGACTATTTTCGAAGCCCAAAATCGAACATTTTCATAAGTTTTGGGACACTTTTCTTCTTTTGCACTATCTTTTGGTGCTGGATCATACGTCGTGAGCTGCAAAAAGGATGACAACCTAATCCATCACATTTCTATTACCGAATCCCATGGCACCTTGGGCAAGACAACTTCGCTTCACGTAGAGGCTAGGCCCACAAACCGAGGTCGTGAGGGCTTGGGACCAGATCTCGGTCGCTTTGGAGCCCATAACTTTTGATCCGTAAAGAGTTACGCTGCGCACAGCATACCGTTGGAAAGGTATCTGAGAGCTCTACGACGGGGGCAGCAAGCCTGCGCGGCTGCTTCTATTTTTGGAGCCCAAAATTCAACATTTTCATTAGTTTCGGGACACTTTTCTTCTTTTGCGCTATTTTTTCTTCTTGGATCGTATGACGTGAGCCGCGAAAAAGACGACAACCTAATTCTTCACATTTCTATTACCGAATCCCATGACATCTAGAGCAAGACAACTTCGCTTAACGTAGAGGCTGGGCCCACAAACCGAGGGCGTGGTGCTTAGGACCAGGTGTCCGTCGCTGCGGTGCGCATAACTTTTGAGCTGCAAGGAGTCACACGGCGCATAACATACCTTTGGAAAGCTCTCTGAGAGCTCTACGACAGGGGCAAAAAACCTGCTCGGCTGCACTTATTTTCGGGCCCCAAAATCAAACATTTTCATCAGTTTTAGGAAACTTTTCTCCTTTTGCGTTATTTTTTCATCTCGAATCGTTCATCGTGAGCCGCGAAAAGGGCGACAACCTAATCAATCACATTTCTATTACCGAATCCCATGGCACCTTGGGCAAAACAACTTCGCTTCACGTAGAGGCTGGGCCCACAAACCGAACTCGTGCGGCATGGGACTAGGTCTCCGTCGCTCTAATGCCCATAACTTCTGATGTGTAAGGAGTTACACGGCGCACAACATACCATCGGAAAGCTCTTTGAGAGCTCTACGACGGGGACAACAAGCCTGCATGGCTGTGCCAGTTTTCAGATCCTAAAATTGAACATTTTCATCTATTTCAAGATACTTTTCTTCTTTTGCACTATTTTTTTTCCCAGGATCGTACTTCGTGGGCTGTGAAAAGGACGACACCCTAATACATCACATTTCTATTGCAAAATCCCACTGCTCCTTGGGCAAGACAACTTGGCTTCAGGCAGAGGCTGGGCCCACAAACCGAGGGCGTGGGGCTTGGGACCAAGTCTCCGTCGCTCCGGTGCCCATAACTTTTGATCCTTAAGGAGTTTTGCGGCGCACAGCATACCGTTGAAAAGCTCACCAAGAGCTCTATGACGGGGCAGCAAGCTTGCTCAGTAGCGCCTATTTTATGTGCCCAAAATCGAACATTTTCATAAGTTTCGGGACACTTTTCTTCTTTTGCGCTATTTTTTGGTCCTGGATCATACGTCGTGAGTTGCAAAAAGGATGACAACCTAATCCATCACATTTCTATTACCGAATCCCATGGCACCTTGGGCAAGACAACTTCGCTTCATGTAGAGGCTGGGCCCACAAACCGAGGTCATGGGGGCTTGGGACCAGGTCTCTGTCGCTCCGGTGCCCATAACTTTTGATCCGTAAGGAATTATGCTACGCACAGCAAACCGTTGGAAAGCTCTCCGAGAGCTCTACAACGGAGGCAGCAAACTTGCTAGGCTGCACATGTTTTCAGAGCCCCAAATTGAACATTTTCATATGTTTTAGGATACTTTTCTTCTTTTACCCTGTTTTTTCGTCCCGGATCGTACTTCGTGAGCAGTGAAAAGGGCGACAACCTAATCCATCACATTTCTATTACCAAATTCCGTGGAACCTTGGGCAAGACATCTTAGCTTCACGTATAGGCTGGGCCCACAAACCGAGGGCGTGGAGCTTGGGACCAGGTCTCCGTCGCTCCAGTGCCCATAACTTTTGATCCGTAAGGAGTTATGCGGCGCATAGCATACCGTTGGAAGGCTCTCCGAGAGCTCTACGACGGGGATAACAATTCTACTCAGCTGAGGCTATTTTCGTAGCCCAAAATTGAATGTTTTCATAAGTTTCGGGACACTTTTCTTCTTTTGCGCTATTTTTCTGTACCGGATCATACGTCGTGAGCCGCGGAAAGGACGACAACCTAATCCATCACATTTCTATTACCGACTCCCATGGCAACTAGGGCAAGACAACTTCGCCTCACGTAGAGGCTGGGCCCACAAACCGAGGGCATAGGGCTTTGGACCAGGTCTCCGTCGCTCCGGTGCCCATAACTTTTGATCCGTAAGGAGTTACGCGGCGTACAGCATACCGTTGGGAAGCTCTTCGAGAGCTCTACGATGGGGGAAGCAAGCCTGCTCGGCTGCGCCTATTTTCAGAGCCCAAAATCCAACGTTTTCATACGTTTTGGGATACTTTTATTCTTTTGCGGTGTTTTTTCGTCACGGATCGTACGTCACAAGCCGCGAAAAGGACGACAATCTAATCCATCACATTTCTATTACCAAATCCCACAGCACCTTGGGCAAGACAACTTCGCTTCACGTAGAGGCTAGGCCCATAAAACGAGGTCGAGTGGCTTGAGACCAGGTCTCCGTCGCTCCGGTGCCTATAACTTTTGATCCGTAAAGAGTTACGTGGCACACAGCATACCGTTGGAAAGGTCTCCGAGAGCTCTACAATGGAGCAACAAGCTTACAAGCTTGCTGCGCCTATTGTCGGAGCCCAAAATCGAACGTTTTCATAAGTTTTGGGACGCTTTTCTTCTTTTGCGCTGTTTTTTCAACCCGGATCGTACGTCGTGAGCCGCGAAAAGGACGACAACCTAATCCATCACATTTCTATTACCGAATCCTAAGGCACCTAGGGAAAGACAACTTCGCTTCACGTAGAGGTTGGGCCCACAAACTGAGTGCGTGGGGCTTGGGACCAGGTCTCCGTCCCTCCGGTACCCATAACTTTTGATCCGTAAGGAGTTACGCTGCGCACAGCATACCGTTGGAAAGCTTTTCGAGACCTCTACAACAGGGGCAGCAATCCTGCTCAGCTGAGCCTATTTTTGGAGGCCAAAATCGAACGTTTTCATAACTTTTGGGACACTTTTCTTCTTTTGCGTTGTTTTTCAGTCCCGGATCGTACGTCGTAAGCCGCGAAAAGGACGACAACTTAATCCATCACATTTCTATTCCCGAATCCCTTGGCACCTTGGGCAAGACAACTTTGCTTCACGTAGAGGCTTGACCCACAAACCGAGGGCATGGGGCTTGGGACCAGATCTTCGTCTCTCCGGTGCCCATAACTTTTGATCCGTAAGGAGTTACGCGGCACACAGCATACCGTTGGAAAGCTTTTCAAGAGCTCTAAGATGGGGGTAGCAAGCCTGATCGGCTGCGACTATTTTTGAAGCCCAAAATCGAACATTTTCATAAGTTTCGGGACACTTTTATTCTTTTGCACTATTTTTTAGTCCCGGATCGTACGTCGTGATCTGCAAAAAGGATTACAACCTAATCCATCACATTTCTATTACTGAATCCCACGGCACCTTAGGCAAGACAACTTCGCTTCACGTAGAGGTTGGGCCCACAAACCGAGGGCATGGGGCTTGGGACAAGGTCTCCGTCGCTCCGGTGCCCATAACTTTTGATCTGTAAGGAGTTACGCTGCGCACAGCATACCGTTGGAAAGCTGTCCGAGACCTCTACAATGGGGTCAGCAAGCTTGCTAGGCTGCACTTGTTTTCAGAGCCCAAAATTGAACGTTTTCATCTATTTCAGGATACTTTTCATATTTTACCCTATTTTTTCATCCCGGATCGTACTTCGTGAGCTGTGAAAAGGGCGACAACCTAATCCATCACATTTCTATTACCAAATCCCGTGGAACCTTGGGCAAGACATCTTCGCTTCACGTACAGGCTGGGCCCACAAACCGAGGGTGTGGGGCGTGGGGCTTGGGACGAGGTCTCCGCCGCTCCGGTGCCCATAACTTTTGATCCGTAAGGAGTTACGCGGCGCACATCACACTGTTGGAAAGCTCTCCGAGAGCTCTAAAACGGGGACAGAAATTCTGCTCGGCTGCGGCTATTTTCGGAGCCCAATATTGAACATTTTCATAAGTTTCGGGACACTTTTCTTCTTTTGCGCTATTTTTTTGTCCCGGATCGTACGTCATGAGCCGCGAAAAGGACGACAACCGAATCCATCACATTTCTATTACCGACTCCCATGGCACCTAGGGCAAGACAACTTCACTTCACGTAGAGGCTGGCCCCACAAACCGAGGGCGTGGGGCTTTGGACCTGGTCTCCGTCGCTCCGGTGTCCATAACTTTTGATCCGTAAGGAGTTACGCAGCGCACAGCATACTGTTGGAAAGCCTTTCGAGAGCTCTAAGATAGGGGTAGCAAGCCTGCTCGGCCGCGACAATTTTTGAAGCCCAAAATAAAACATTTTCATATGTTTCGGGATACTTTTCTTCTTTTGCGCTATTTTTTCATCCCAGATCGTACGCCGTGAGCTGCAAAAAGGATGACAACCTAATCCATCACATTTCTATTACTGAATCCCACGGCACCTTGGGCGAGACAACTTCGCCTCACATAGAGGCTGGGCCCACAAACCGAGGGCGTGGGGCTTGGGACAAGGTCTCCGTCGCTCTGATGGCCATAACTTTTGATCCGTAAGGAGTTACCCTGTGCACAGCATACCGTTGGAAAGCTCTCCGAGAGCTCTACAACGGGGGCAGCAAGCTTGTTAGGCTGCACTTGTTTTCAGAGCCCCAAATTGAATGTTTTCATCTATTTTAGGATACTTTTCTTCTTTTACCCAGTTTTTTCGTCTCGGATCGTACTTCGTGAGCCATGAAAAGGGCGACAACCTAATCCATCACATATCTATTACCAAATCCCGTGGAACCTTGGGCAAGACATCTTCGCTTCATGTATAGGCTGGGCCTACAAACTGAGGGCGTGGAGCTTGAGACCAGGTCTCCGTCGCTCCGATGCCCATAACTTTTGATCCGTAAGGAGTTACGCGACGCACAGCATACCGTTGGAAAGCTCTACAATGGGGACAGTAATTCTGCTCGGCTGTGGCTATTTTCGGAGCCCAACATTGATCATTTTCATAAGTTTCGGGACACTTTTCTTCTTTTGCGCTATTTTTTCGTCCCGAATCATATGTCGTGAGCCGCGAAAAGGATGACAACCTAATCCATCACATTTCTATTACAGACTCCCATGGCACCTAGGGCAAGACAACTTCGCTTCACGTAGCGGCTGGTCCCACAAACCGAGGGTGTGGGGCTTTGGACGAGGTCTCCGTCGCTCTGGTGCCCATAACTTTTGATCCGTAAAGAGTTACGTGGCGCATAGCATACCGTTGGGAAGCTCTTCGAGAGCTCTACGACGGGGGAAGCAAGCCTGCTCGGTTGCATCTATTTTTAGAGCCCAAAATCCAATGTTTTCATGCGTTTTGGGACACTTTTCTTCTTTTGCGTTGTTTTTTCATCCCGGATCGTACATCGTGATCTGCAAAATGGACGACAACATAATCCATCACATTTCTATTACTGAATCCCTTGGCTCCTTGGGCAAGACAACTTCACTTCACGTAGAGGCTAGGCCCACAAACCGAGGGCGTCGGGCTTGGGACCAGATTTTGGTCTCTCCGGTGCCCATAACTTTTGATCCGTAAGGAGTTACGTGGTGCACAGCACACCGTTGGAAAGCTTTTCGAGAGCTCTAAGATAGGGGTAGCAAGCCTGCTCGGCCGCGACTATTTTTGGAGCCCAAAATCGAACATTTTCATAAGTTTCAGGATACTTTTCTTCTTTTGCGCTATTTTTTCATCCCGGATTGTACGTCGTGAGCTGCAAAAAGGATGACAACCTAATCCATCACATTTCTATTACCCAATCCCGTGGCACCTTGGGCAAGACAACTTCACTTCACGTAGTGGCTGGGCCCACAAACCGAGGGGCATGGGGCTTGGGAGAAGGTCTCCGTCGCACCAGTGCCTATAACTTTCGATCTGTAAGGAGTTATGCTGCTCACAACATACCGTTGGAAAACTCTCCAAGAGCTCTACGGCAAGGGCAGCAATCCTGCTCAGCTGCGCCTATTTTCGGAGCCCAAAATCAAACATTTTCATAAGTTTTGTGACGATTTTCTTCTTTTGTGCTGTTTTTTCATCGCTGATCGTACGTCGTGAGCCGCGAAAAGGACGACAATCTAATCCATCACATTTCTATTACCAAATCACATGGCACCTAGGGCAAGACAACTTCGCTTCACGTAGAGGTTGGGCCCACAAACTGAGGGCGTGGGGCTTGGGACCAGGTATCCGTCGCTCCGGTGCCCATAACTTTTGATCTGAAAGGAGTTACACGGTGCACAGCATACCGTTGGAAAGCTCTCCGAGAGCCCACAACGTGGGCAGCAAGCCTGCTCGGCTGCGCCTATTTTTGGAGCCCAAAATCGAACGTTTTCATATGTTTTGGGACACTTTTTTCTTTTGCACTATTTTTTCATCCCAGATCGTACGTCGTGAGCCGCGAAAAGGACGGCAACCTAATCCATCACATTTCTATTACCGAATTCCACGGCACCTTGGGAAGACAACTTCGCTTCATGTAGAGACTAGGCCCACAAACCGAGGGCGTGGGGCTTGGGACTAGGTCTCTGTCGCTACGGTGCCCATAACCTTTGATCTGTAAGAAGTTACGTGGCGCACAGTGTCATACCCCAACCCGACCTATGGAGGCTAGACTAGAGAATGACCTAATTCATTTATACTATTTCACATTCTTAGCCTTTCGTTATGATTTAATGCTTAACATTGGCCTAGAACCCCAAAAGTTTTTTCGAAAATCCAGCAGCATGACGGCTGTAATTGGGCTCTTTAGTTTGACCTAATTTTCTAAACGCCTCAAAACTTTCAATCGTTGATTCGATTCCAACTAAGATTCCTATTTTGTCATCAACCGATATGCCTACTAGTTTATCTTGAAAGTGTCATTTGGTTAATAAGCCTAGCTTGATAACTATGCTCCATTTATTCATTGAATTCCTGTTATGCAAGTACCTATCATCCTTTAGGGTACGGGTGAGTACCTAAGTGAAATTAGATAGAGTTAACTTAGTGGATTAATCATCTAGTGGTTTGAATGCCTACGATAACTACTATACGAGATAATGAAAGCAAATAACAAAATAAAAAGTTCGTCCGGTTATAGATAGTACAATCCCAAAATTAGACCCAAATTACAACGGGGTCATTTACAATACAACAACAAGCAACATAAGAAATAGTCTTCAAACAACATATCGTTCACAAAATGGCCATAGTCAAGTAAGGCACGTAAGGCAGATACTCATTCCAAGGAGTCATCGATAGGCACGTTATCCTCGGGTACCTATTCCTGGTCTTCTTCACCTAAGATGATAAGAGAGGGTGAATCCTTATGAACTCAGCGAGGGGGAACGAGAAATAAGTTTTGAAACTCATTTTCCAGTTCAACTTATGAAAACCCTTTGTAAGCATGATATATATCGCAAGTAAGTACATAATGTAATATAACAGTAAAAGAACACAATTAGCCGTCTTTCCTCCCCGAGGTCCTCTAGGAACCAAGCAAGAGTACTTATACACATAGTGAAAAGGATACGGTGAGCTTTTACTCTCAATTTACTTCCAGTACCAGTTGTTGCGGCCGACTTCAAATCATCCCCTTATCATGCCAAATGGGTGTACTCCGAATGTACCCCGAAATCCTACGACCCAACTCTCCGAGGAAGTCTAGCCCCCAAGCGAGAGAGGGAATTGGACAATGGTAGTCACGGTTGCACCGGCAAGCCCAATGCCGCCCGGTGTGCATGAACGCTACCACGCCAAAATGAAAGGTTGCAACCTTGTATGCAATGCACATTTATGACATTTAATATATCACATTAGGGGGACAACAAAGTAGGTTGCCTCTGAGCAGTCATAAGATTGCACATTGACAAGTAAACACGCGAGGCATGATATGACAGGTAATTTCACTTGTAAAGCACATGGAGTTATATGAATATTAAACGGGCAGCCATGTAACACATGTAAATCAAGTCATATAACTCATTTCAAAGTTCACGTAATCAAATAATAAGATTATACAACATGCAACGAAATCTACGTGGGACCGGGTGCAAGAAAGGCCTACTTGTCAACATGTAATCATCGGAATCACATTTAGGGCTATGAGGGCAACTACGGGCAGCCTACTAATCACATAATTAAACACGATATCCATAGGATCAACACTTCACGAGTTTACCTAGTCACTAGGGTCTCAATTCATGCTTACCCGTGCGATTAAGCCCCAAGTTGTCACGTAATTAAACTCAAGCCATGCATCGATTAATTAAAACACCCTCAAGCACTCAAAACAATCCACACAACATCCAAGTGCCACAATCCCAAGCATTTAATACAACAAGAGAAGTTACGATAATTTTCAAGGCATATCACTAGATGAAAACTCTACTGCAATGGTCTGTTTTCTCACAATCATTGGGACAAGTGGAAAATCTCCAATTCCAGTGAATAATATGTCAAATTAAAGCTTAAGGATTGAACTAAATCCAGAAACAAACCTTGCATCATTTGGAGTTCGGGTTCAAGAGTTATAGACAAAACCATTAGACTACGCAAAACTGTCCAGATTTGCATACATTTCAATACTTGTGGTTTTTGAGGACATTAGGGTCCAATTTAGCCTTAGTATATTTCTGACAAAAATGTCCAAAACTGAAAATTATAGCAGGAAAACAAATTTCATGAATTTTGGATATCATGTACTAAGTCAAAAACTGGTTCGTTCTACAAGGACAGTGAATCTGCCAAAACCTGCTTCATTTTCCCAGATTTTCTAGATTTGGACACCTTTCGATGTTTTGCCATTTTTGGGACCTTAGAGTCAAAATTAGCTTTGGCCTATTTCTATGAAAAATGCTCAGAACCGGCAAAAATAGTCACCTACCAATTTTCACGCATTTTGGAACATCATTTACCTGGTCAAAATCACTTCGCTCCAACAAGTCAGAAAGCTGCCAAATACGCGATTTCACCTATCTTCACATTTTAGCCAAATATCTTGTCATGCATGTTTACAAAAGCTTATGTACACACATATATCACAAGTACAGAGGTAAAAATAGACATTTAAAGGCATGCATGTGGTTTTTGAAAGCTTTCAAGGAAGTTTTAGCCCTCACCTTAGCAAGACAACAAAGAAGATGCACAAAACTCTTGATGATGCACAAGGTCATCCTTTTTCCTTGCTTAGCTGAGAGACAACTTGAAATTCTCTAATTTCCTAGCTTAGTAACCATATTCTTAGTATGTGCATGAGGTTAGAACAAAAAGAAAATGAAATGGGAGTTATCAAACTTACCTAAGCCGAAATGAAGGTTCTAAGGGCTTGCATGTGTGTTTTTTTGCATTCTAGCTTGCTTGGTCGAGTTCCTTGGTGGCTTGCATGTCTTGAAGAACCTTAGGATGAAGAACTTAAGCCATGGAGAGTGAAATAGCAGCTAGGACCGAGAGAGAGAGAGAAGAAATGAAAGAGTGAGAGAAAAATGAGAGAAAGAAAGAATGAATGAAAGAAAAATGAAAAGCTTGAAGAATGTGATGCTTGTGTCGGCCTAGGGCCTTGAAAAATTCAGAATTGTGTCTTCAAGGAGCATAATTTGAATCATCCTAGCATGGGCATTTGCATATGTCGAGATTTTGGGTGCATTGGGTAGGGTTTTGGGTTATGTTTTATACCTTGTGTCATAACTTGTCTAAGCATGAATCTTGAAATTGCAAAGCTTTTTCACATGCTCCTACATGGTCAGCCAAGGCTAAAAGAAAATTCTGAATTTTTGTCTTGTTTGAACATTATTTAATTGAGTGCTTGGAATATGCAAAAGAATAAAGAATAAAGAATAAGAATGTCTAGCTCTTGGTGCAATTTCGTCTTCTAGTGAGTTGAATTAGCATTTTAATATTAGTTAGTGGAGTTTGTAGGATTAATTAATGATCTAGTGCTTCGTGTAAGATGCTTTCTTGATTAACGTGAGGGCACGCTTTCCTAGGTTTAGGGCACGCACTACGAGGTAAGGCATGAACTAAGAGACAAATGCACATTTTTCAAGTAAATGCACGTAACCCTAAATGTATGCACGTAATTCAATGCAAGGCACACAAAATCTAACACGACTCTTAAACCTAGGTCAAGGCACGCAAATCTAGGTTAGTGCACACCAATCGAGGTATCGCACATAAATCAAAGTTAGGGCACGTAAATCGAGGATTAGGGCACACAATTCTAGGTCAAGGCACGTATGATGAGGCATGCATGAAAACCAAGACAGGGCACGTAATCTAAGGTCGGTCATATAATTCTGGGTCTAAGGCACGCAAATCGAGGTAACACACGTTATTCGGGATCGGGCCTCACACACAACATACCATTGGAAAGCTCTCCAAGAGCTCTACAACGCGCGCAACAAGCCTGCTCGGCTATGCCTATTTTCGGAGCCCAAAATTGAATGTTTTCATAAGTTTCGAGATACTTTTCTTCTTTTGCGCTGTTTTTCAACCTGGATTGTACATCGTGAGCCGCGAAAAAGACGACAACCTAATCTATCACGCCCCAACCTGGCCTATAAGGTTAGACTATGGTGTGATCTAAACGTTCAGAACATGTCACATACTTAACCATTTATGAACATTTAGCTCCTATCGTTTGAATCTAGACTCCAAAGTTTTTCGGAAATCCGGCAGCATGACAGCTGTAATTGGACTCTTTGGTTTGCCCTAATTCTCTAAACGCCTCAAAATTTTCTAATCTCAAGTTTCATTTCCAACTAGGATTACCATTTAACGTCAATTGAAACGCCTATTGGTTATCTCGATGTCTCGTTTGATTGTTTATCCTCGTTATAAAAGTACCTGTTGATCTTAGCTTAATAGTGAGTACCTGTTTAAGATTGGATAAGTTCATTTACTTAGTCCTTAACTAATACGTCATAACCTATGATAGATACTAGCGGTAATAATAGCAAAATGATCAAAGTAGTGTCTAGTGTCTGTCTAGCAATATCAGTACAAACCAAAATTAGACCCCAAATTACAACGGGGGTCTTTTACATTACAAATAGCAAGCAACATAAAAGAAATAGTCTTCAGGTAGGATAAAGTTCACAAGTAGTCATAATCACGCAAAGCACACATGCAATCACTCCAGGGATTCATCGTTAGGCACACCGTCCTCGGGTACCTGTTCTGGATCTTCATCACCTAAGATGATAAAAGAGGGTGAGTCCTTATGAACTCAGCGAGGGGGAACGTAGGTTTTGAAAATCAATTTCCGGTTCAACTTATGAAATCCTTTTGCAAGCATGAATATAACAATAATATAAGTACAGGAACAGAAATACCAGTCTTTCCTCCCCGAGGTCCTCTAGGAACCAAGTGAGAGTACTTATACACGCAGTAAAAAGGATACAGTGAGCTTTTGCTCTCAGATCAATTCCAGAATCAGTTGTTGCGGCCGACTTCAAATCATCCCCCAAACACGCCAGGTGGGTGTACTCCGGATGTACCCCGAAATCCTACGACCCAACTCTCCGAGGAAGTCTAGCCCCCAAGCGAGAGAGGGAATGGGACCATGGTAGTCACGGGTGCACCGGCAAGCCCGATGCCGCCCGGTGTGCGTGATCGCTACCATGCCGACAGGAAAGGTTGCAACCTTGTATGCAGTGCACATTTATGACATTAACATATCACGTTAGGAGGACAACAAAATAGGTTGCTTCCGGACAGTCATAAGATTGCACATTGATAAGTAAACAAGCAGGGCACGATAAAACAGGTAATTTCACTTGAAAGGCATATAGAGTTATATGAACATTAAATGGGCAGCCATGTAACACATGTAATTCCACACAATATCCAAATGATCAACACTTAGAAAAACTACCTAGTCATTAGGGTTTCCATTTCGTGAATATTCGTGCAATTTGAGCCTCAAACCAACTCAAAGTCAATCTCAAGTCATGCATCATTTAATTCAACATCCTCAAAAATTCAAAACAGTCCACACAACATCCCGAAGCTACAATCCCAAGCATTTAATTCAACAAGAGGAGTCACAACAATTTTTCTAAGCATAACACTAAGTGAAACCCTTACTGCAATAGGCTGTTTTCTCACAATCAATAGGATAACCAAAAAATCTCCAAATCCAGTTAATAAGATGTCAAATTAAATTTTAAGAAGTGAACTAAAATTAGAAACAAAATTTGCATCAATTGGAGTTCGGGATCATTAGATATAGCCGAAACAGTGGGATAGCACAAAACTGTCCAGATTTGCACACATTTCGATAATTGACATTTTTGAGGTCCTTAGGGTCAGATTTAGCCTTAGTCCATTTCTGACACAAATGTCCAGAACTGAAAAATATTGCAGCACACCAAATTTCATGAATTTTGGATATCATTTACTAAGTCAAATCTGGTTCGTTCTACAAGATCAGTGCATCTGTCAAAACCTGCTTCATTTTTCCAGATTTCCAGATTTGGACACATTTTAAAGATTTGCCATTTTGGGGACCTTAGAGTCAAAATTAGCTTTGGCCTATTTCTGTAACAAATGTTCAAAACTGGCAAAAATAGTCACCTACCAATTTTCTTGCATTTTAAACATCATTTTCCTGGCTAAACTTACCTCGAAACAAACTGGTCAGAGAGCTGTCAACAATCCGACTTCACCTATCATCACTTTCAAGCCAAGATCTTGCCATGCATGGTTGCAAAAGCTTATAAACGAACATATAACTCAAGTAAAGAAGCAAAGACATACATTTATGGGCATGCATGTGGATTTTTGAAGGATTTTCAAAAGGTTTTAGCCCTCACCTTAGCAATCAACCAAGAGGATGCACAAAAACGTGTTGAAGCAAAATTTTCTTCTTCTTCTTTGCCTAGCCGAGGTTCCAACTAGAGTTTCTCTATTTTTTCCTAGCTTAGTGACCAAGCTCTTAGTACATGCATGAGGTTAGAACAAGAAGAAAAGAAATGGAAGCCAAGAAACTTAGCTAGGGCCGAATAGAAGACTTCAAAGGACATGCATGTATGATTCTTGCATCCTAGATAGCTTGCTCGACTTTCCTTGCTTGATGCTTGTCTTGATTGACCAAAGTGTGAAGAAGATGAGCTATGGGAGGTGAGAACTCAGCCAAGGCCGAGAGAGAGAGAAGAATGAGAGGGAGAGAGAGAAGGTTGAGGAAGAAAGAAGAAATGACAAAAAAAAAATGATGGCTTTGCAAATTTTGAGCAAGTGGTCGGCCTTGGGCATAAAAATTCAGCCTTTTTGTGTCTTCAAGATGAAATTTAAAATGTTAGCATGGGCATAGGTGGTTTGGTTGAGCAAGGTGAGAAAATTGAGGTGGTTTTGAGCAATTTTTATGCATTTGTGTCATAGTTTGTCTAAGCATGCATGATTAATTGAATAATTGTTCAAACCTTGTGCAAAAGCCTTGGTATGGCCGGCCAAAGCATGTGCCAAATCTGAATTTTTGTCAACTATTGGAGTATTATTAAATTGTGTGTTGGAAGTGCAAAAAGAATAAGGAATAAAGAATGAAGAATGTTTAGTGTTTAGTGAACTTTTTGTCTTCTAGTGAGTTGAATTAGGATTATAATATTGATAGTGGATTTTGTAGGATTGTTTAATAGTCTAGTGCTTTGTGTAAGATGCTTTCTTGATTAGCATGAGGGCACGCTTTCATAGGTCTAGGGCATGCACTATGAGGTAGGACACGAACTACGAGACGAACACACATTTTTCAAGTAAATGCACGCTACCCTAAACGAATGCACGTAATTCAATGCATGGCACATAAAATGAACACAATTCTTAAACCTAGGTCAAGGCATGCAAATCTAGGTTAGGGCACACGAAACGAGGTATCGCACGCAAATCGGGGTCGGGCCTTACATCCTCCCCTCCTTAAAAGAATTTCGTCCCAATATTCAATATTACCTTGAAATAAAGCTGGATACTGCTGCTCCATCTGGTCTCGCCTTTCCCATGTTGCTTCTTCAATCCCATGATGATCCCACAGTACTTTCACCATTGGTATAGTTCTATTGCGCAACTCCCGATCCTGCTGGTCTAGGATCCAAATGGGCTTCTCCTCGTAAGACAAGTTCTCCCGAAGCTGCAACGGCTCTGGCTCCAAGATGTGTGACGAATCAGGATGATACTTCCGCAGCATCGAAACATGAAAGATGTTGTGAATATTGGAGAGGTTCTGGGGTAGCACTAGGCGATACGCCAACTTGCCAACCTTCTCAATTATCTCAAATGGTCCTACAAACCTCGGGCTCAACTTTCCACCCTTGCCATGTTTAATCAGTCCCCTCCGGGGTGATATCTTCAAGAACACCTTGTCGCCAACCTCGAACTCGAGACTTCGTCTTCGTCGGTCTGCATAACTCTTCTGCCTTCTCTGGGCGGTAAGCATCCGTTTCGGGATGAGGTGGATATTATCAACAGTCTTCATAAGTTCAGGTAAAAGGGTCGGGTCAAAAGTCTTCGTCTCACCTACTTCATCCCAGTAAGTTGGGGATCGACACTTACGTCCATACAGCGCCTCAAATGGGGCCATCCTTATAGTGGCCTGATAACTATTATTATAGGCGAACTCCGCTAAGGACAAATATTTCTCCCAACCTTTTCCGAAATCCAAAACACACGCCCTCAGCATAACCTCCAAAATCTAAATAGTCCTTTCCGATTGTCCATCAGTCTGAGGATGATAAGTCGTGCTGAAACTTAACTTCGTTCCCAAAGCTTCTTGCAATCTCTTCCAAAATCGGGAAGTAAAACGAGGATCCCTATCCGATACAATACTCACAGGCATCCTGTGCAATCTTACAATCTCTTCCACATACATATCTCCCAATTTCTCGGGACTATCCTCCTTGTTCATCGGTAAAAAGTGTGCCGACTTAGTCAATCTATCCACTATGACCCAAACGGCGTCATGACCCTTTTGCGATCTGGGCAAGTCCATAACAAAGTCCATAGTTATATGTTCGCATTTCCATTGAGGAATCTCCAATGGCTGAAGTAAACCTGCGGGTCATTGATGTTCCTCTTTGACTCTCTGGCAAGTCAAACACCGTGCCACAAACTGTGCAATTTCTCTTTTCATGTTATTCCACCAATAGTGTTGCTTCAAATCCCGGTACATCTTTGTTCCGCCAGGGTGAATAGTATATCTTGAATTATGGGCTTCCTCAAGAATCTTCTTTTTCAGCTCTGGCTCATTGGGAACACAAATCCGATTCCTAAACCTCCAAATACCATCATCATGAAACTTGAAATCCGCGTTGCTTTCTTTAATCTTTTGAAATTGTTGGTCATTCTGTTGATTCTTTCGTAACTCAGGCAACAAGGTCGATTGAACTTGCGTAGTGGCAAAAAGTAACCCTTTCC
This sequence comes from Ehretia macrophylla, assembly GCA_037974665.1. Classification (NCBI taxonomy): domain Eukaryota; kingdom Viridiplantae; phylum Streptophyta; class Magnoliopsida; order Boraginales; family Ehretiaceae; genus Ehretia; species Ehretia macrophylla. The sequence continues at coordinate 62,788,733 of CM075782.1, read as the reverse complement.
GAGTCAGTTGTGGCTTCCACAAAAATGCTTCCTCCAACAACTCCTGTACCTTGACTTCAAGTTTTGCCATGCTTGCTTTCCTACTTAAGGCATCTGCAACTACATTTGCTTTACCGGGCACATAATTGATTGTATAGTTATAATCATCCAAAAGCTCCATCCACCGCCTTTGCCTCATATTCAACTCCTTTTGAGAGAACAAGTATTTCAAGCTCTTATGATCAGTAAATACCTCAAACTTGTTACCCCACAGATAATGCCTCCATTTCTTGAGTGCAAACACAATAGTCGCTAACTCCAAATCATGCGTCGGGTAGTTCAACTCATACGGCTTTGGTTTCCTAGAAGCATAAGCAATCACTCTTCCATTTTGCATCAACACACAACCCAATCCTTCCTTCGAAGCATCACTATAGATTACAATACCTTGACTCCCTTCAGGCAATGTAAGAACAGGTGCGGTAGTCAATCTTTTCTTCAACTCTTGGAAGTTGTTCTCACACTTATCATCCCACACGAACTTTGTTTTCTTTTGAGTGAGCTTTGTAAGCGGTCCTGCAATCTTAGAGAAATCTTTCACAAATTTCCGATAATAGCCGGCTAGACCAAGAAAACTCCGAACCTCCGTAACATTTTCCGGCTTCTTCCAAGACATTACTGCTTCTATCTTTGCTAGATCCACCGCTATTCCCTCTTGGGATATGATATGCCCCAAAAACGCAATATGTTGCAACTAAAATTCACACTTGTTAAACTTTGCATACAAGTGATGCTCTCGAAGTTTTTGCAGTACCAACCTGTGCATCAAATCCATAAAAGCTGCAAGGGCATTAGTTAGTCCAAAAGGCATCACCACATATTCATAATGTCCATATCTCGTCCTGAAAGCCGTTTTAGGCACATCTTCCTTTTTGATCCGCAACTAATAATACCCTTGCCTCAAGTCGAGTTTCGAATACACTTTGGCTCCTTGCAGTTGATCAAATAACTCGTCGATCAGTAGAAGTGGGTATTTATTCTTGACAGTCACTTGGTTCAATCCTCGGTAATCGATGCATAGCCTCAACGTTCCGTCTTTCTTCTTTACAAATAGAACTGGTGCACCCCACGATAAAGAACTTGGTTGAACAAACCCCTTCTTCAACAATCCTTGTAATTGGTCCTTCAATTCCTGTAGCTTGGCCAGTGGCATACGATAGGGAGCTTTAGATATCAGCTGGGCGCCAGGCAGCAACTCTATAACAAACTCGATCTCCCGATTTGGGGTAAACCGGGTAATTCTTCTAGAAACACATCTGCATAGTCTTTGATCACTGGCATCTCCTCCAACTTAGCTTTGTCTGACGGCTTGTTGATAAGGTAAGCCAAGTATCCGCTGCACCCTTTCCTCAAGGACTTTACTACTTTTATAGATGAAATGATGGAACTCCTGGTGAAATCTCTTCGACCCATAACCTCCAGTATTGGTTGCTCAGGTACCCGGAACGTTATAATCTTCGCCTGGCAATCTAGTTGGACATGATGTTTTGCTAGCCAGTCCATCCCTAAAATGACCTCATATTCTCAGAAAAGGTAATACGATAAGATTGGCTGAGAATTCCCTATCCTTAATTTGGATTTTACATGCTTTACAAGCTGAGCTAGTTACAAGTTTAGAACCCATTAGAGTATCAACTTCTACTTCGTATGGCAAACATATAACTTTCAACTTCACACGTTCCACACATAAGGGAGTAATAAATGAATGAGTAGCACCCGGATCAATTAACACCCTAACAGGTTGATTCAGTATGAAGAATGTACCTTCAACAACAGCGGTCTCATCTGGAGTCTCCTCGCACTCAATAGCATAGGCTCGAGCCTGAACTCTAGGAATTGGAGTCTTGCCTCTAGCAGCTGGTTTACCTTGATTCTGCCCTGCCTGCCGTTTAGGGCAATCCTTGATCTGATGCTAATCACTGCCACATCTCATACATCGTCCTGACTTCCTCCAACACTGGGCCTCAGTATGCCCCTTCCTGTCACAATAAGAACAGCTGACGGACTGAGTAGCGGGTGAACTACCTGTGGATCCGCTGGCAGAAGAGGCTGATGGCGCTTTCGTCGGGCCATAGTTATTCATTGGCCTATTCTGGCTCGGGCCTTGATTCTGACTCTGACTCTAAAATTTTCTCTACTGACCTGGAGGCTGGTATGTTTTCTTGTTCGGCTGACTCGAACCGGCTCCGTCTAGTTTCCTCTTCTCAACTCGAGAGGCAGCAGCAAAGAGAGCAGAATAAGTATCGAAGTCATGAGAAGCTAACTGGTCCTGAATCTCTGGTTTCAATCCAGTAGTAAATTTCCACATCTTCTCCTCCGGAGTACTAACCATATATTGAGCATAACGGGACAGTCGATCAAAACGAGCCTCGTACTGGGCCACCGTCATGTTACCCTGGTCAAGTGCATGAACTCCTCAGCTCCCCTCTGCCTGGAGACTGCAGGTACATATTTCTCCTTAAATGCCTTAACGAAATTACCCCACAAGCGAGGTGTCTGATCAGTTTCCCACAGTGCTTCTACAGTGTGCCACCAATGCTCGACATCCCCGTGCAACAGAAATACAGCAAACTCCACCTTTTCTTCATTAGTATAATCAAGTGGCCTGAAAATCTTCTCGATCTCGGACAGCCAAGCCTCTGCTTTCTCATCATCAGCTTCCCCGTGGAATTTAGACGGGTGAAAGTCAAGGAACTCCCTCATTCTGCTATGTCTCCCGTGGTTACCCTCATTCCTGTTGTTGTTGTTATTGACTTCACGTGCATCCTGACGCTCCATCACTCGTGATACACGATCCATGGCATTCACTATCATATTAAACATAGCTATACCGGGATTAGTTTGATAGGCATCTCCAGTCTCTTGGGGTTCACCGCTCCTATTAGTAGTACGGGTCCTAGGGCCAGCCATCTATAGGCATAGATTACGATGCACAATTTATTGAAATATGACAATTAAGAATTTAATGCATAAGATATGCAACATAATATAGGTACAATTCTAGAAACATTTAAGGCATGTTAATCACTTAAACACATAGAACATAGAAGGCACATTTAATACTATCACTCAATAACATATAAACAAGTCATCCTAATTATCTTAGGGCTCTACCCACGGTCCGAGAGTTAAACCCGGCTTAAGCAATCTAGGCTCTGATACCATTCTTTTTCTAAGGTGTCACGCCTCAACCCGGCCTATAAGGTTAGACTAGGGTGTGATCTAAACGTTCAGAACATGTCACATACTTAACCGTTTATGAAGATTTAACTCCTATCGTTTGAGTCTAGACTCCAAAGTTTTCCAGAAATCCGGCAGCATGACGGCTGTAATTGGACTATTTGGTTTGCCCTAATTCTCTAAACGCCTCAAAATTTTCTAATCTCAAGTTTCATTTCCAACTAGGATTACCATTTAACGTCAATTGAAATGCCTATTGGTTATCTCGATGTCTCGTTTGATTGTTTATCCTCGTTATAAAAGTACCTGTTGATCTTAGCTTGATAGCGAGTACCTGTTTAAGATTGGATAAGTTCATTTACTTAGTCCTTAACTAATACGTCATAACCTATGATAGATACTAACAGTAATATTAGCAAAACGATCAAAGTAGTGTCTAGTGTCTGTCTAGCAATATCAGTACAAACCAAAATTAGACCCCAAATTACAACGGGGGTCTTTTGCATTACAAATAGCAAGCAACATAAAAGAAATAGTCTTCAGGTAGGATAAAGTTCACAAGTAGCCATAATCACACAAAGCACACAAATAGGCAATCACTCCAGGGATTCATCGTTAGGCACACCGTCCTCGGGTACCTGTTCTGGATCTTCATAACCTGAGATGATAAAAGAGGGTGAGTCCTTATGAACTCAGCAAGGGGGAACGAGAAATAGGTTTTGAAACTCATTTTCCGGTTCAACTTATGAAAAATCCTTTTGCAAGCATGAATATAACAATAATATAAGTACAGGAACAGAAATACCAGTCTTTCCTCCCCGAGGTCCTCTAGGAACCAAGCGAGAGTACTTATACACGCAGTAAAAAGGATACAGTGAGCTTTTGCTCTCAGATCAGTTCCAGAATCAGTTGTTGCGGCCGACTTCAAATCATCCCCCAAACACGCCAGGTGGGTGTACTCCATATGTACCCCGAAATCCTACGACCCAACTCTTCGATGAAGTCTAGCCCCCAAGCGAGAGAGGGAATGGGACCATGGTAGTCACGGGTGCATCAGCAAGCCCGATGCCGCCCGGTGTGCGTGATCGCTACCATGCCGACAGGAAAGGTTGCAACCTTGTATGCAGTGTACATTTATGACATTAACATATCACGTTAAGAGGACAACAAAGTAAGTTGCCTCCGGACAGTCATAAGATTGCACATTGACAAGTAAACAAGCAAGGCACGATAAAACATGTAATTTCACTTGAAAGTCATATAGAGTTATATGAACATTAAACGGGCAGCCATGTAACACATGTAATTCCACACAATATCCAAATGATCAACACTTAGCAAAACTACCTAGTCATTAGGGTTTCCATTTCGTGCATATTCGTGCAATTTGAGCCTCAAACCAACTCAAAGTCAATCTCAAGCCATGCATCATTTAATTCAACATCCTCAAACATTCAAAACAGTCCACACAACATCCCAAAGCTACAATCCCAAGCATTTAATTCAACAAGAGGAGTCACAACAATTTTTCTAAGCATAACACTGAGTGAAACCCTTACTGCAATAGGCTGTATTCTCACAATCAATAGGATAAACAAAAAATCTCCAAATTCAGTTAATAACATGTCAAATTAAAGCTTAAGAAGTGAGCTAAAATCAGAAACAAACCTTGCATCAATTGGAGTTTGATATCATTAGATATAGCCGAAACAGTGGGATATCACAAAACTGTCCAGATTTGCACACATTTCGATAATTGACATTTTTGAGGTCCTTAGGGTTAGATTTAGCCTTAGTCCATTTCTGACAAAAATGTCCAGAACTGAAACATCTCACAGCACAGAAAATTTTATGCATTTTTGATATCATTTACTAAGTCAAATCTGGTTCGTTCTACAAGGTCAGTGCATCTGTCAAAACCTGCTTCATTTTTCCAGATTTCCAGATTTGGACACATTTTAAATAGTTGCCATTTTGAGGACCTTAGAGTCAAAATTAGCTTTGGCCTATTTCTGCGAAAAATATTCAAAACTGGAAAGACTAGTCACCTACCAATTTTCATGCATTTTCCATATCATTTTCCTGGCTAAACTTACCTTGAAACAAACTAGTCACAGAGCTGTCAACAATCCGACTTCACCTATCATCACTTTCAAGCCAAGATCTTGCCATGCATGGTTGCAAAAGCTTATGAACGAACATATAACTGAAGTAAAAAAGCAAAGACATACATTTATGAGCATGCATGTGGATTTTTGAAGGATTTTCAAAAGGTTTTAGCCCTCACCTTAGCAATCAACCAAGAGGATGCACAAAAACTTGTTGAAGCAAATTTTTCTTCTTCTCCTTTGCCTAGCCGAGGTTCCAACTAGAGTTTCTCTATTTTTTCCTAGCTTAGTGACCAAGCTCTTAGTACATGCATGAGGTTAGAACAAGAAGAAAAGAAATGGAATCCAATAAACTTACCTAGGGCCGAATAGAAGACTTCAAAGGACATGCATGTATGATTCTTGCATCCTAGCTAGCTTGCTCGACTTTCTTTGCTTGATGCTTGTCTTGATTGACCAAAGTGTGAAGAAGATGAGCTATGGGAGGTGAGAACTCAGCCAAGGCCGAGAGAGAGAGAAGAATGAGAGGGAGAAAGAGAAGGTTGAGGAAGAAAGAAGAAATGACAAAAAAAAAATGACGGCTTTGCAAATTTTGAGCAAGTGATCGGCCTTGGGCATAAAAATTCAGCCTTTTTGTGTCTTCAAGATGAAATTTAAAATGTTAGCATGGGCATAGGTGGTTTGGTTGAGCAAGGTGAGAAAATTGAGGTGGTTTTGAGCAATTTTTATGCATTTGTGTCATAGTTTGTCTAAGCATGCATGATTAATTGAATAATTGTTCAAACCTTTTGCAAAAGCCTTGGTATGGCCAGCCAAAGCATGTGCCAAATCTGAATTTTTGTCAACTATTGGAGTATTATTAAATTGTGTGTTGGAAGTGCAAAAAGAATAAGGAATAAAGAATGAAGAATGTTTAGTGTTTAGTGAACTTTTTGTCTTCTAGTGAGTTGAATTAGGATTATAATATTGATAGTGGATTTTGTAGGATTGTTTGATAGTCTAGTGCTTTGTGTAAGATGCTTTCTTGATTAGCGTGAGGGCATGCTTTCCTAGGTTTAGGGCACGCACTACGTGGTAGAACATGAACTACGAGACAATCACACATTTTTCAAGTAAATGCACGCTACCTTAAACGAATGCACGTAATTCAATGCATGGCACATAAAATGAACACAATTCTTAAACCTAGGTCAAGGCACACAAATCTAGGTTAGGGCACATGAAACGAGGTATCGCACGTAAATCGGGGTCGGGCCTTATATAATCCACCACATTTCTATTACCGAATCCCACAGCACCTAGGGCACGACAACTTCGCTTCGCATAGAGGCTGGGCCTACAAACTGAGGGCTTGGGGCCTGTGACCAGGTCTCCATTGTTCCGGTGCTCATAACTTTTGATCCGTAAGGAGTTATGCGTCATACAGCATACCGTTAGAAAGCTCTTCGAGAGCTCTACGCCGAGGGCATCAAGCTTGCTCAGTTGCGCCTGTTTTCAGGCCCAAAAATCAAATGTTTTCGTCAATTTTGGGACACTTTTATTCTTTTGCACTGTTTTTTCATCCCGGATCGTACGTCGTGAGCCGCAAAAAGGATGACAACCTAGTCCATCACTGTGAGGCCCTACCTCGAATTGCGTGCGATACCTCGTTTCATGTACCCTAACATAGAATTGCATGCCTTGACCTAGGTTTAAGAGTCGTGTTTCGTTTTGTATGCCTTGCATTGAATTACGTGCATTCATTTAGGGTTGCGTGCATTTACTTGGAAAATGTGCATTCGTCTCGTAGTTCGTGCCTTACTTTGTAGTGCTTGCCCTAAACCTAAGAAAGTGTGCCCGCACGCTAATCAAGAGAGCATCTTACATGAAGCATTAGATTATTAATTAATCCTACAAATTCCACTAACTAATATTAAAATGCTAATTCAACTCACTAGAAGACGAAATTTCACCAAAAGCTAAACATTCTTATTCTTTATTCTTTATTCTTTTGCACATCCCAAACACACAATATAATAATGCTCAAAACATAACAAAAATTCAGATTGGAACACTAGCTTGGCCGACCACATGATGCATTTGACAAGAATTTGCATAATTCAAAAATCATACCTAGACAAGCCTATGACACAAAGCATAAAAAATAACCTAAAAACCTACCCAATGCACCACAACCTCGGCCCACTCAATTGCCTATGCTAAGATGATTCAAAATATGCTCTTCAAGACACAAATATCAGAAATTTTGAAGCCTTAGGCCGACACACTCACAAACACCAACACTTCATTCATTTCAAACTTCTCATTCTCTCATTTACACTCTCTTTCTCGGCCTTGGCTGCAATCTTAGTCTCCATAGCTTAAGCTCATCATTCTAAAGCTCACCAAGACACTCAAGAACCCTAGGAAGCTCGACCAAGCAAGCTAGAAGCAAAGAGACATGCATGCAAGCTCATAGAACACTCATTCGGCCCTAGGTAAGTTTGATAGCTTTTCTTCCATCTCCCTTTTGTTCTAACCACATGCACATACTAAGGACATGGTAACTCAGCTAGGAATTAAATAAATCAAACATTATCCCTCAGCCAAACAAGGAGAGAAGACCATTTGTGCATCTTCAAGAGTTTTGAGCATCATTTGTTGTCAATAGGCTAAGGTGAGGGTTAATCCTTTTTATTGCAGTGAGGGTTCACTTGGTTATATGCTTAGAAAAATTGTTGTAACTTCTCGTGTGGTATTAATTGCTTGGGATTGTGACATTGGGATGTTGTGTGGACTGTTTTGAGTACTTGGGGATGTTTGAATTAATTGATGCATGTCTTGAGATTGATTTTGAGTTGACTTAGGGTTTAATCACACGGGTAAGCACGAAATGGAAACCCTAATGACTAGGTAGTCTTGCTAAGTGTTGATCATTTGGATATTGTGTGGAATTATATGCTTAGTAGGCTGCCCGTAGATGCCCTTATAGTCTTAAATGTGATTTTGATTATTGCATGTTGACAACTAGGCTTTTCTTGCATCCGAGCCCACGTAGATGTTGTTGCATGTTATATAATCTTATTATTTGATTACGTGGACTTTGAATTGAGTTATATGACTTGATTTATGTGCGTTACATGGCTGTTCGTTTAATGTTCATATAACTCCATGAGCTTTTCAAGTGAAATTACTTGTCTATCCGTGCCTCGCTTGTTTACTTGTCAATGTGCAATCTTATGACTGTTCGGAGGCAACCTACTTTGTTGTCCTCCTAATGTGATATATTAAATGTCATAAATGTGCATTGCATATAAGGTTGCAGGCTTTCATTCTGCCATGGTACCGATCACGCACACCGGGAGTCATCGGGCTTGCTGGTGGACCCGTGACTACCATGGTCCCATTCCCTCTCTCGCTTGGGGGCTAGACTTCCTCGGAGAGTTGGGTCGTAGGATTTCGGGGTACATACGGAGTACACCCACTTGGCGTGTTATGGGGATGATTTGAAGTCGGCCGCAACAACTGATTCTGGAAATAAAATGGGAACAAAAGCTCACCGTATCCTTTTTACTATGTGTATAAGTACTCTCGCTTGGTTCCTAGAGAACCTTGGGGAGGAAAGATGGGTAATTGTGTTCCTTTACTTTTATTATTATTATTATGTACTTAATTGTATTATATTCATGCTTGCAAAAGGATTTTCATAAGATTGAACCGGAAAATGAGTTTCAAAACCTATTTCTCGTTCCCCCTCGCTGAGTTCATAAGGACTCACTCTCTTTTATCATCTCAGGTGAGGAAGATCAAGAACAGGTACCTGAGGACGATGTGCCTAACAATGATTCATTGGAGTGATTGCCTGTCCTATGTGCTTTTCTTGATTTATGGCCATTTGTGAAAACTGTGCTACTTGTAGACTGTTTCTTTCATGTTGCTTAATGTTGTAATGTAAACGACTCCTGTTGTAATTTGGGGTCTAATTTTGGTTTGTACTAATATTTCTAGACAGTCACTAGATACTGCTATGGTCGTTTTGCTTTTATTATCGCTAGTAGCTATAATAGGATTATGAAGTATTAGGTAAGGGCTAAGTAAGATGAACCATCCAAACCTTAAACAGGTACTCGCTATTAAGCTAAGATCAACAGGTACTTTTGTAACGAGGATAAACAAACAAACGAGACATAGCATCATGCTAGGTTATAAATCAAATGAGACGTCGAAATAACCAATAGGCAATTCAAATGATGTTAAATGGTAATCCTAGTTGGAAACGAAATTGAGATTGAAAAAATTTGAGGCGTTTAGAGAATTAGGCCAAACCAAAGAGCTCAATTACAGCTACTATGCTGCCAGTTTTCTGGAAATTTTGGAGTTTAGGCCAAAAACATTAAGTGTGAAATCTTCATAAACGGTTAAGTACGTGATATGACTTGAATGTTTAGATCACACCCTAGTCTAACCTTATAGGCCAGGTTGGGGCGTGATACCTTATAACTAGAATGGTATCAGAGCTTAAATTGCTTAAGCCGGGTTTAATTCTCGGACCGTGGGTAGAGCCCTAAGATAATTAGGATGACTTGTTTATATGTTATTGTGTGATAATGTTAAATGTGCCTTCTATGTTTTATGTGTTTAAGTAATTAACATGCCTTAATTGTTTCTAGAATTGTATCTATATTATGTTGCATATCTTATGCATTAAATTCTTAATTGTCATATTTCAATAAATTGTGCATCGTAATCTGTGCCTATAGATGGCTATCCCTAGTACCCGTACTACTAATAGGAGCGGTGAACCCCAAGAGACCGGAGATGCCTATCAAACTAATCCCGGTATAGCTATGTTTAATATGATGGCGAATGCCATGGATCGTGTATCACGAGTGATGGAGCGTCAAGATGCACGTGAGGCCAACAACAACAACAACAAGAATGATGGTAACCATGGGAGACATAGCAGAATGAGGGAGTTTCTTGACTTTCGCCCATCCAAATTCCACGGGGAACGGATGATGAGAAAGCAGAGGCTTGGCTGTCCGAGATCGAGAAGATTTTCAGGCCACTTGATTATACTGTTGAAGAAAAGGTGGAGTTTGCAGTGTTTCAGTTGCACGGGGATGCTGAACATTGGTGGCACACTGTGGAGGCACTGTGGGAAACTGATCAGACACCTCGCTTGTGGGGTAATTTCGTTAAGGCATTCAAGGAGAAATATCTAACTGCAGTTTCCAGGCAGAGGCAGATTGAGGAGTTCATGCACTTGACCCAGGGTAACATGATGGTGGCCCAGTACGAGGCTCGTTTTGACCGACTATCCCATTATGCTCAATATATGGTTAGTACTCTGGAGGCGAAGATGTGGAAATTTACTACTGGATTGAGGCCAGAGATTCAGGACCAGTTGGCTTCTCATGACTTCGATACCTATTCTGCTATCTTTGCTGTTGCTTCTCGAGTTGAGAAGAGGAAACTAGATGGAGCCGGTTCGAGTCAGCCAAATAAGAAATCATACTAGCCTCCAGGTCAGCAGAGAAAATTTCAAAGTCAGAGTCGTAGTCAGGGCCAGAGCCAGAACAGACCAGTGAATAACCGTGGCCCGACGAAAGTGCCATCAGCCTCATCTGCTCGCGGATCCACAAGTAGTTCACCTGCTACTCAGTCCGTCAGCTATTCTTATTGTGACAAGAAGGGGCATACCGAGGCCTAGTGTTGGAGGAAGTCAGGACGATGTATGAGATGTGGCAGTGATCAAACCAGCTGCTAGAGACAAGACTCCAATTCCTAGAGTTCAGGCTCGAGCTTATGCTATTGAGTACCAGGAGATTTCAGATGAGACCACTATTGTTGAAAGTACATTCTTCATATTGAATCAACCTGTTAAGGTGCTAATTGATCTGGGTGCTACTCATTCATTTATTACTCCCTTATGTGTGGAACGTGTAAAACTGAAAGTTGTATGTTTTCCATACGAAGTAGAAGTTGGTACTCCAATGGATTCTAAACTCGTTACTAGCTCAGCTTGTAAAGCATGTAAAATCCAAATTAAGGATAGGGAATTCTCAGCCAATCTTATTGTATTACCTTTTCAAGAATATGAGGTCATTTTAGGGATGGACTGGCTGGCAAAACATTATGTCCAACTAGATTGCCGGGCGAAGATTATAGCGTTCCGGGTACTTGGTCAACCAATACTGGAGGTAATAGGTCGAAGAGATTTCACCGGGAGTTCCATCATTTCATCTACAAAAGCAGTGAAGTTGTAACACCCCGATCCCTCTCGAGATCGGGAGTTCTATCAATCAATCTAATCACAACCTAAATCCAAACCCGGGCATAATTTTCAGGGAAAACTGACGGAGTCTCCCCTGTTTCTAGGCAAAATATAAAACCTGCAATAGCATTTAAATGGACCAACGCCGTGTCCAACCATACAAAACTTCCTCAAGGCCATCAGAGCCTCGGTTTTCAACAATTAAACTCAGCAGGTATACATACATTTCCAATTTAAAAGCTAACCTATCTCTTTTCATTTTTGACCAGTACATTCAAACTAGACAATTAAACCATACTAAGCTACTGCATAAAATAAACTATCATGCCATTCTAACTCTTTTTCCTTTGGACATTACAAACATGCATTGAAGATAAGCTATGCTAACTGATTACATAAACTAGCTTATCAATTCACCTCAACTACTTAGCTAAATTTAAATTACATTTCTTTTAGCAATAAATACCTACAACATATGAAAACATATATCTTTACAACTTCGACACTCAAGCCACATAGGCACGCAAGACAACTCTTCAGGCAACGAACTTTCACGAAATCACGAACTTTCCAGCTAACATGACATTTCCTGAAATGTGGTGGTGAGGAGTGAGTATACACAACACGTATACTCAGTGAGGGCGAGACAGATATCGAATTGGAGAGAAAGAAAGTCGTGCAATGCAAATAAGACAGTTAAGCAATATAACTGATAAATAAGCAACCAAGACAAACAATCAATACAATAAGCAAATATTGAAAGCATTAACACAACCATGCAAAGTTATACGACACTTTAAAGGCTATGGTTCACTCATACGAGCAATGTACCATTTCACGAGCGATACATCAATCTCGAGCTTGATGTTGACAACGATGACAATAAGCGCGCAATCACCTTATAACACCAGTTTGGAATACCCCGGAAGTATCCATCAATTCTACGACCCAAATCTCCCTGGGAGGCAACCCAAGCGAGAAAGGGAATAGCAGCGGAGCTAGAGCAACCAACACTGGCAACCCGAGGCTACCCAGAGAGGCCCATCACTCACGCGCGAGACACTATGCAATGCAAGGCTCGATACAAGGCAATAAACGAGCGATAGCACAACAATACAAACTAGTGACAACAAACGAGATAACAAGCAATCACAATCAATACTAATATTCAACTAACTTTTCAAGCATAACAAGCAATAATAAGCAACAATAACACCAATTAAACAAGTATACCAAGCAACCCTAAGCATTCTATAGGCATAATATCAAGATAACAAGCAAAATCACAAATTGGCCCCAACTATCAAAACATTACCATTTCCAAACGAGCCACGAGTTCTGGAAACCGACTTCGCCAATCCTCCTAGGTCATCATAAGGCACGTCTAAGGACCCCGAAACCCTACTTTACCCTAGAATTCGCGCAAAGCCCCAATTTCCCCCTTTGCTCGTTTGAACTACGACTATACCAACCAAACACCCAACCAACGCCATAATCGCACCAAAAGTGCTTCCATGGCCTTCTGAAACAATGTCAACACACAAAATGAGAAAACGCCAAACTTGACCTAAACGACCCCGACTTTCACTAAGCCCTTTTTCTTATTTTTTTCATTACGCAACCTAAAAAAATCATGCATTTAGACATTCTAGCATACCTAACACATTTCTACATCAACAGACAGCATAACAGCGCAACTTTACCGTTTCAAGGGTTTACTATTCACTAATTACTATTCATTAATCAATTTAAATTGCAATTTTGATTTTCAACCGCAGAAAATGCTAAAAAGCTATAAATACATGTTCTACAATCAACAAGGAACATTCTTTAAGCAACAAAACGATTAAAACAACAATCTACGCATAAGTTCTAAAAATCAAAGTTTAGACATACATTTTTCAAATGCGCAAATAACGATGAAACCCTCACCTTAGACGCTACTAGACGCTAGGAAAACCACGTTGGATGCCTCGGAAAGAACCCCGTGCAAGCTCACGCGAAGATTTGAAGATTTGAAGGTTGAAATCTTTATTTTTCTTTTTCTCCTATGGTTTTGGCCCTTTCTATTTTTTTCCAGATTTTCGCATGTTTTGTAATGTATTATGCATATATAAGATGACAAGTTGAAATCGTCAAAGCTTCGGTCAACCCGCTAAACCAAAACAACTATGCGCGACCTTACGAAAATGGCCATAACTTCTTCTAGAAAACTCCAATTCACGAACGGTTTGAAGCCTCAGAAACTAGACTCATAGAGCTTTCCAACCATATATAATTTGCTACCTAACTCTTTCCCAATTGGTTCAGATTTAATTCCAAAATTGACCCAAAATTTGACTAACTTAACATTGCATTTTTTTATTTCTAATCCCAAGTTTGCCCTTTATTAAACATTTCAAAAATTTTCACATTGTCCTAGTTGGTCAATGTAGATGAAAAGTCAACTAGTTTAGTCAAAGAAGATGAAAGGTCAATAAAATGCAATTTAAATGAACTTTAAATGCTATTAAATATATGCCAGGTTCGGGGTATCACATCCTTCCCCCCTTAAAACAATTGCGTCCTCGCAATTCTTCTTCTAATAGAACTCTGCATCCACCGAAATCCAACTCTGACTAATCTTCTTCAACTGCTGAGCAAGTATATTAATGAAGATAACCAATAGGGAAGTTTAAGAAGAAATTCCAAGTAGTAATGCCGAATAAAGGCTCAAATGTAGATACCGCACAAGAATCCCGTTGACACGAATACCGAAAAAGAATAAAATTTCAACCAAAAGTGCCGAGATAATACCAATAAAGACTAAAGCAAAGTTACTGTAGATGTCATTAATACCACACAATAATGACAAGAAGAATACCCCACGCACGAATCTCCAATAGAAGTCTAACTTTTACTGCCCGAGAATCCCCAAGCAAAAAGCCAAATAAAGGCCCAATCAAAGGTTCCATCTAGAGGTCCAAAGAATTACCCCGCTGGTCATGAATTTCATAGAAGAATTCCCTGTTAAGAGTGCTGGAAAAAATAATAAGAAACCCAATCAAATATACTTCAAAAGTTCCTAAGAAGCCTTCCAAACAATAACCCCATAGGACAACCAATTAGATTCCAAGTATCGCTATCAAATGCTGAGAAGAAGGTCTAAGGAATAGAAGAGAAAATATAATGTGCCCAATAAGACAACCAAGTTGAATAACAAACATAGCTTCCCAGATGGATGAAAACTCCAAGGATAAACACCGAACTGGTGAACAATATACCGAAACCAAACTCTGAGGCCTCTTCACTGTTTGCCAAGTGAGAACTTCATACAACCTTGCTAAAAAGGAAAATACCAATAGAACGCCCAATAAGAATTTCAAAGAATACCATAAGTAGTATTATACAATAAGTCTGATAGGAACTCCAGATACCAAACCTACTGAGGAACACTAAAAAAGATATCCAAAACAATGCTCCAATAAGAAAGTAGCCAAGTTTGCCAATAAGTAAATACTAAATAATTGGCCACTGAGAATTCTATAAAATACCATTGAAGAATTTCCAATCAGGAATGCCAGTATCACACCAATAAAGACCGAGACACATATGCCATAGATAATACCATACAGTAAGTCCGATTGAGATCCCAATAGCCAAGTCCACCGAGAAGTGCCATCAAAAGATTCCAAAGAATACCCAATAAGAAAACCAAAGAATGCTCTCCAAAGAACAGCCAAATATAACCTTAAAAGAAAACTACTCTTTCACAGCTGTTAAGCACAGAAGAGGACCCTAGAGATTCGCCAATAACCGAGCTCCAAAAGCAAACACCAACTTCCAAATCAAGGCTAGTTAAATGCCATTCATTTCCTGCCAATCCATACACCTTGGAAGGCCAGATGTGAACCACTTCTTTAGGGGAGGAAGAGGACTTACTTACCATTTCCATAGGACATGTATGAATGCCAATATATCACAGTTATACACATGCCTTAAACTATTATGCAAGCAAGTTTACAAAATAGTTTATTCAACAAAGTCACTCAAGCACGGCAATCAAGTCAAGCACAACATAATCAATTCAAATCACGGCATAGCTAATTCAAGACATTCTAATACACACATTACAAGCAATACTCCAAGCAAATAACAATCCACGAGATCAATTCGATTCACGATGCCAATTCAATAGGTTAATTCAATGCACAACTAGACACTTCACTTTACTTAACACACAATTAACACATAACACATAACTATATCACATAGGAGCACACTTTCAATTTAAGACACACAACCTCACATACAAGCATACACTTTCAGGACACGCTTAACAAGCACACATTCAAGGCTCACTACCCACCAGACCGAGGACCCTGTCCCGGCTTATGAGCTAAACAAGCTCTGATACCACCTGTAACACCCCGATCCCTCTCGAGATCGGGAGTTCTATCAATCAATCTAATCACAACCCAAATCCAAACCCGGGCATAATTTTTAGGGAAAATGGACGGAGTCTCCCCTGTTTCTAGGCAAAATATAAAACCTGCAATAGCATTTAAATGGACCAACGCCGTGTCCAATCATACAAAACTTCCTCAAGGCCATCCGAGCCTCGGTTTTCAACAATTAAACTCAGCAGGTATACATACATTTCCAATTTAAAAGCTAACCTATCTCTTTTCATTTTTGACCAGTACATTCAAACTAGACAATTAAACCATACTAAGCTATTACATAAAATAAACTATCATGCCATTCTAACTCTTTTCCTTTGGACATTACAAACATGCATTGAAGATAAGCTATGCTAACTGATTACATAAACTAGCTTATCAATTCACCTCAACTACTTAGCTAAATTTAAATTACATTTCTTTTAGCAATAAATACCTACAACATATGAAAACATATATCTTTACAACTTCGACACTCAAGCCACATAGGCACGCAAGACAACTCTTCAGGCAACGAACTTTCACGAAATCACGAACTTTCCAGCTAACATGACATTTCCTGAAATGTAGTGGTGAGGAGTGAGTATACACAACACGTATACTCAGTGAGGGCGAGACAGATATCGAATTGGAGAGAAAGAAAGTTGTGCAATGCAAATAAGATAATTAAGCAATATAACTGATAAATAAGCAACCAAGACAAACAATCAATACAATAAGCAATTATTGAAAGCATTAACACAACCATTCAAAGCTATACCACACTCTAAAGGCTATGGTTCACTCATACGAGCAATGTACCATTTCACGAGCGATACATCAATCTCGAGCTTGATGTTGACAACGATGACAATAAGCGCGCAATCACCTTATAACCCCAGTTTGGAATACCCCGGAAGTATCCATCAATTCTACGACCCAAATCTCCCTGGGAGGCAACCCAAGCGAGAAAGGGAATAGCAGCAGAGCTAGAGCAACCAACACTGGCAACCCGAGGCTACCCAGAGAGGCCCATCACTCACGCGCGAGACACTATGCAATGCAAGACTCGATACAAGGCAATAAACGAGCGATAGCACAACAATACAAACTAGTGACAACAAACGAGATAACAAGCAATCACAATCAATACTAACATTCAACTAACTTTTCAAGCATAACAAGCAATAATAAGCAACAATAACACCAATTAAACAAGTATACCAAGCAACCCTAAGCATTCTATAGGCATAATATCAAGATAACAAGCAAAATCACAAATTGGCCCCAACTATCAAAACATTACAATTTCCAAACGAGCCACGAGTTCTGGAAACCGACTTCGCCAATCCTCCTAGGTCATCATAAGGCACGTCTAAGGACCCCGAAACCCTACTTTACCCTAGAATTCGCGCAAAGCCCCGATTTCTCCCTTTGCTCGTTTGAACTACGACTATACCAATCAAACACCCAACCAACGCCATAATCGCACCAAAAGTACTTCCATGGCCTTCTGAAACAATGCCAACACGCAAAACGAGAAAATGCCAAACTTGACCTAAACGACCCCGACTTTCACTAAGCCCTTTTTCTCATTTTTTTCATTACGCAACCTAAAAAAATCATGCATTTAGACATTCTAGCATACCTAACACATTTCTACATCAACAGACAGCATAACAGCGCAACTTTATCGTTTCAAGGGTTTACTATTCACTAATTACTATTCATTAATCAATTTAAATTGCAATTTTGATTTTCAACCGCAGAAAATGCTAAAAAGCTATAAATACATGTTCTACAATCAACAAGGAACATTCTTTAAGCAACAAAACGATTAAAACAACAATCTACGCATAAGTTCTAAAAATCAAAGTTTAGACATACATTTTTCAAATGCGCAAATAACGATGAAACCCTCACCTTAGACGCTACTAGACGCTAGGAAAACCACGTTGGATGCCTCGGAAAGAACCCCGTGCAAGCTCACGCGAAGATTTGAAGATTTGAAGGTTGAAATCTTTATTTTTCTTTTTCTCCTATGGTTTTGGCCCTTTCTATTTTTTTCCAGATTTTCGCATGTTTTGTAATGTATTATGCATATATAAGATGACAAGTTGAAATCGTCAAAGCTTCGGTCAACCCGCTAAACCAAAACAACTATGCGCGACCTTACGAAAACGGCCATAACTTCTTCTAGAAAACTCCAATTCACGAACGGTTTGAAGCCTCAGAAACTAGACTCATAGAGCTTTCCAACCATATATAATTTGCTACCTAACTCTTTCCCAATTGGTTCAGATTTAATTCCAAAATTGACCCAAAATTTGACTAACTTAACATTGCATTTTTTTATTTCTAATCCCAAGTTTGCCCTTTATTAAACATTTCAAAAATTCCCACATTGTCCTAGTTGGTCAATGTAGATGAAAAGTCAACTAGTTTAGTCAAAGAAGGTGAAAGGTCAATAAAATGCAATTTAAATGAACTTTAAATGCTATTAAATATATGCCAGGTTCGGGGTATCACAGAAGTCCTTGAGAAAAGGGTCTAGCGGATACTTAGCTTACCTTATCAACAAGCCGTCGGACAAAGCTAAGTTGGAGGAGATGCCAGTGATCAAAGATTATGCGGATGTGTTTCCAGAAGAATTGCCCGGTTTACCCCCAAATCGGGAGATCAAGTTCGTTATAGAGCAACTGCCTGGCTCCCAGCCGATATCTAAAGCTCCCTATCGTATGGCACCGGCCGAGCTACAAGAATTGAAGGACCAATTGCAAGGATTATTAAAGATGGGGTTTGTTCCACCAAGTTCTTCACCGTGGAGTACACCAGTTCTATTTGTGAAGAAGAAAGACGGAACGTTAAGGCTATGCATCGATTACCGAGAATTGAACCAAGTGACTGTCAAGAATAAATACCCACTTCCCCTGATCGACGAGTTATTTGATCAACTCCAAGGAGCCAAAGTGTATTCGAAACTCGACTTGAGGCAAGGGTATTATCAATTGCGGACCAAAAAGGAAAATGTGCCTAAAACGGCTTTCAGGACTAGATATGGGCATTATGAATATGTAGTTATGCCTTTTGGACTAACTAATGCCCCTGCAGCTTTTATGGATTTGATCCACAGGGTGTTTCAACCCTACTTGGACCAATTTGTGGTGATCTTCATTGATGATATTTTGGTATACTCGAAATCTGAGGCGGAGCATGAGCAATATCTGCGGTTGGTACTGCAGAAACTTCGAGAGCATCAATTGTATGCAAAGTTTAGTAAGTGCGAATTTTGGTTGCAGTAGATTGCATTTTTTGGGCATATTATATCCCAAGAGGGAATAGCGGTGAATCCAGCAAAGATAGAAGCAGTGATGTCTCGGAAGAAGCCGGAGAATGTTACGGAGATTCGGAGTTTTCTTGGTCTAGCCGGCTATTATCGGAGATTCGTGAAAGATTTCTCTAAGATTGTAGGACCGCTTACAAAGCTCACTCAAAAGAAAACAAAGTCCGTGTGGGATGATAAGAGTGAGAGCAGTTTCCAAGAGTTGAAGAAAAGATTGACTACCGCACCTGTTCTTGCATTGCCTGAAGGAAGTCAAGGTTTTGTAATCTATAGCGATGCTTCGAAGGAAGGATTGGGTTGTGTGCTGATGCAAAATGGAAGAGTGATTGCATATGCTTCTAGGAAACCAAAGCCGTATGAATTGAACTACCCGACGCATGATTTGGAGTCAGCGGCTATTGTGTTTGCACTCAAGAAATGGAGGCATTATCTGTGGGGTAATAAGTTTGAAGTATTTACCGATCATAAGAGCTTGAAATACTTGTTCTCTCAAAAAGAGTTGAATATGAGGCAAAGGCGGTGGATGGAGCTTTTGGATGATTATAACTGCACAATCAATTATGTGCCCAGTAAAGCAAATGTAGTTGCAGATACCTTAAGTAGAAAAGCGAGCATGGCAAAACTGGAAGTCAAGGTGCAGGAGTTGTTGGAGGAAGCATTTTTGTGAAAACCACAATTGACTCGGAAATGGTTACTTTTTGCCACTACACAAGTTCAATTGACCTTGTTGTCTGAGTTACGGGAGGCTCAACAGAAAGACCAACAATTTCAGAAGATTAAAGAAAGCAATGCAGATTTCAAGTTTTCATGATGATGGTATTTGGAGGTTTAGGAATCGGATTTGTGTTCCCAATGAGCCAGAGCTGAAAAAGAAGATTCTTGAAGAAGCCCATAATTCAAGATATACTATTCACCCTGGCGGAACAAAGATGTACTGGGATTTGAAGCAACACTATTGGTGGAATAACATGAAAAGAGAAATTACGGAGTTTGTGGCACGGTGTTTGACTTGCCAGAGAGTCAAAGCGGAACATCAACGACCCGCAGGTTTACTTCAGCCGTTGGAGATTCCTCAATGGAAATTGGAACATATAACTATGGACTTTGTTATGGACTTGCCCAGATCACAAAAGGGTCATGACGCCGTTTGGGTCATAGTGGATAGATTGACTAAGTCAGCGCACTTCTTACCGATGAACAAGGAGGATAGTCCTGAGAAATTGGGAGATATGTATGTGGCGGAGATTGTAAGATTGCACGGGATGCCTGTGACTATCGTATCGGATAGGGATCCTCGTTTTACTTCCTGATTTTGGAAAATATTGCAAGAAGCTTTGGGAACGAAGTTGAGTTTCAGCACGGCTTATCACCCTCAGACTGATGGATAATCGGAGAGAACTATTCAGATTCTGGAGGATATGCTGAGGGCGTGTGTTTTAGACTTCGGGAAAGGTTGGGAGAAATATCTATCTTTAGCGGAGTTCGCCTATAATAATAGTTATTAGGCCACTATCGGGATGGCCCCATTTGAGGCGTTGTATGGATGTAAGTGTCGATCCCTAATTTACTGGGATGAAGTAGGTGAGACGAAGACTTTTGACCCGACCCTTCTACCCAAACTTATGAAGACTATTGATAACATCCACCTCATCCGGAAACGGATGCTTACCGCCCAGAGCAGGCAGAAGAGTTATGCATACCAACGGAGGCGGAGTCTCGAGTTCGAGGTTGGCGACAAGGTGTTCTTGAAGATATCACCTCGGAGGGGACTGATTAAGCATGACAAGGGTAGAAAGTTGAGCCCGAGGTTTGTAGGACCATTTGAGATAATTGAGAAGGTTGGCAAATTGGCGTATCGCCTAGTATTACCCCAGAACCTCTCCAATATTCACGATGTCTTTCATGTTTCATTGCTGCGGAAGTATCATCCTGATCCGTCGCATATCTTGGAGCTAGAGCCGTTGCAGCTTCGGGAGAACTTGTCTTACGAGGAAAAGCCCATTTGGATCCTAGACCAGTAAGATCGGGAGTTGCGCAACAAAACTATACCAATGGTGAAAGTGCTGTGGGATCATCATGGAGTTGAAGAA
Organism: Ehretia macrophylla; assembly: GCA_037974665.1. Classification (NCBI taxonomy): domain Eukaryota; kingdom Viridiplantae; phylum Streptophyta; class Magnoliopsida; order Boraginales; family Ehretiaceae; genus Ehretia; species Ehretia macrophylla. The sequence goes on along the minus strand of CM075782.1, from coordinate 62,767,296 downwards.
GCAACGTGGGAAAGGCGAGACCAAATGGAGCAGCAATATCCAGCTTTATTTCAAAGGTAATATTGAATTTCGGGACGAAATTCTTTTAAGGAGGGGAGGACGTGAGGCCCGATCTCAATTTGCGTGCGATACCTCATTTCGTGTGCCCTAATCTAGATTTGCGAGCCTTGACCTAGGATTGAGAATTGTGTTCGTTTTATGTGCTATGCATTGAATTATGTGCATTCATTTAGGGTTGCATGCATTTACTTGAAAAACATGCATTCATCTCGTAGTTCGTGTCCTACCTCGTAGTGCGTGCCCTAGAACTAGGAAAACGTGCCCTCACGCTAATCAAGAAAGCATCTTACACAAAGCACTAGACTATGAAATAATCCTACAAACTCCACTATCAATATTATAATCCTAAATCAACTCACTAGAAGACAAAAATTCACTAAACACTAAGCATTCCTTATTCTTTTTGCACTTCCAAAACCCAATTAAATAATACTCCAATAGATGACAAAAAAATCAGAATTTATTTAGCCTTGGCCGAGCACTATGAGGTGTCTTTGCATGCATGCTCAATTCAAATTGGTTCTAGACAAGTTATGACAAAAACACTTATCAAATGCATAAAAAAATTGCTCCAAACCTCCTCAATTCTCCACCTTGCTCGACCAAACACACCTTGCCCATGCTAGAAATTTTAAATTACACCTTGAAGACACAAAAAGGCTGAATCATCAAGCTCAAGGCCGACCAAATGCTTGAAGAAATGCAAAAGCTTCACTCTTTGTCATTCTTTGTCATTTCTTCTTTTTTCCTCTCATCTTCTCTCTCTCCCTCTCATTTTTCTCTCTCTCTCTCGGCCTTGGCTGAGTTTCTCACCTTCCTAGCTCATCTTCATCATCCTATTTTTATTCAAGGCAAGCCCAAGCAAAGGAACTCAACCAAGCTAGCTAGGTTGCAAGAAAACTCACATGCAAGCTCTTGAGTCTTCATTTCGGCCCTAGGTGAGTTACTAAGCTTCCATTTCTTTTCTTCTAGTTCTAACCACATGCATGTACTAAGATTTTGGTCACTAAGCTAGGAAAAATAGAGAAAACCAAGTTGGAACCTCGGCTAGGCAAAGAAGAAGAAGAAAATTGTGCTTCAACAAGTTTTTGTGCATCTTCTTGTTGATTTGCTAAGGTGAGGGCTAAAACCCTTTGAAAATCCTTCAAAAATCCACATGCATGCTCTTAAATGTATGTCTTTGCTTCTGTACTTGAGTTATATGTTCGTTCATAAGCTCCTTCAACCATGCATGGCAAGATTTTGGCTTGAAAGTGATGATAGGTGGAGTCGGATTATGTGACAGCTCTCTGACCTGTTGTTTCGAGGTGAGTTTGGCTAGGAAAATGATGTTACAAATGCATGAAAAGTGGTAGGTAACTATTTTGGCCAGTTTTGAACATTTTTCGTAGAAATAGGCCAAAGCTAATTTTGATTCTAAGGTCCTCAAAATGGCAAATCTTTGAAATGTGTCCAAATCTGGAAATCTGGAAAAATGAAGCAGGTTTTGGCAGATGCACTGACCTTGTAGAACGAACCAGATTTGACTTAGTACATGATGTCAAAAATTCATGAAATTTGGTATGATGCTAGATGTTTCAGTTCTGGACATTTTTTTCAGAAATGGACTAAGGCTAAACAGACCCTAAGGACCTCCAAAACGTCAATTATTGAAATGTGTGCAAATCTGGACAGTTTTGTGCTATCTCACTGTTTCGGCTATAACTAATGATCCCCAACTCCAATTGATGCAAGGTTTGTTTCTGATTTTATTTTACTTCTTAAGCTTTAATTTTACATCTTATTCACTGGAATTGAAGATTGTTTGCTTATCTTAATGATTGTGGGAAAACAGCCTATTTCAGTGACGGTTCACTTGGTTATATGCTTAGAAAAATTGTTGTAACTTCTCGTGTGGTATTAATTGCTTGGGATTGTGACATTGGGATGTTGTGTGGACTGTTTTGAGTACTTGGGGATGTTTGAATTAATTAATGCATGGCTTGAGATTGATTTTGAGTTGACTTAGGGTTTAATCACACGGGTAAGCACGAAATGGAAACCCTAATGACTAGGTAGTCTTGCTAAGTGTTGATCATTTGGATATTGTGTGGAATTATATGCTTAGTAGGCTGCCCGTAGATGCCCTTATAGTCCTAAATGTGATTTTGATCATTGCATGTTGACAAATAGGCTTTTCTTGCATCCGAGCCCACGTAGATGTTGTTGCATGTTATATAATCTTATTATTTGATTACGTGGACTTTGAATTGAGTTATATGACTTGATTTATGTGCGTTACATGGCTGTCCGTTTAATGTTCATATAACTCCATCAGCTTTTCAAGTGAAATTACTTGTCTATCTGTGCCTCGCTTGTTTACTTGTCAATGTGCAATCTTATGACTATTCGGAGGCAACCTACTTTGTTGTCCTCTTAATGTGATATATTAAATGTCAAATGTGCATTGCATATAAGGTTGCAACCTTTCATTCTGGCATGGTAGCGATCACGCACATCGAGCGGCATTGGGCTTGCCGGTGCACCCGTGACTACCATAGTCCCATTCCCTCTCTCGCTTGGGGGCTAGACTTTCTCGGAGAGTTGGATCGTGGGATTTCGGGGTACATCAAGAGTACACCCACTTGGTGTGTTATGGGGATGATTTGAAGTCGGCTGCAACAACTGATTCTGGAAATGAACTGAGGGAAAAAGCTCACTGTATCCTTTTTACCATGTTTTTAAGTACTCTCGCTTGGTTCCTAGAGAACCTCGGGGAGAAAAGACGGGTAATTGTGTTCCTTTACTTTTATTATTATTATTATGTACTTAATTGTGTTATATTCATGCTTGCAAAAGGATTTTCATAAGATTGAACCGGAAAATGAGTTTCAAAACCTATTTCTCGTTCCCCCTCGCTGAGTTCATAAGGACTCACCCTCTTTTATCATCTCAGGTGAGGAAGATCAAGAACAGGTACATGAGAACGATGTGCCTAACGATGATTCCTTGGAGTGATTGACTGTCCTATGTGCTTTGCTAGATTTATGGCCATTTTTGAAAACTGTGCTACTTGAAGACTGTTTCTTTCATGTTGCTTAATGTTGTAATGTAAAAAACCCCCGTTGTAATTTGGGGTCTAATTTTGGTTTGTACTAATATTTCTAAACAGTCACTAGATACTGCTATGGTCGTTTTGCTTTTATTATCGCTAGTAGCTATAGTAGGATTATGAAGTATTAGGTAAGGGCTAAGTAAGATGAACCATCCAAACCTTAAACAGGTACTCGCTATTAAGCTAAGATCAACAGGTACTTTTGTAATGAGGATAAACAAACAAACGAGACATAGCATCATGCTAGGTTATAAATCAAACGAGACGTTGAAATAACCAATAGGCAATTCAATTGATGTTAAATGGTAATCCTAGTTGGAAATGAAATTGAGATTGAAAAAATTTGAGGCGTTTAGAGAATTAGGCCAAACCAAAGAGCTCAATTACAGCTGTTATGCTGCCGGTTTTCTGGAAATTTTGGAGTTTAGACCAAAAACATTAAGTGTGAAATCTTCATAAACGGTTAAGTACGTAATATGACTTGAATGTTTAGATCACACCCTAGTCTAACCTTATAGGACGGATTGGGGCGTGACAGCTGCGCCAGTTTTTCGGCCCAAAAATTGAACGTTTTCATCAGTTTTAGGACAATTTTCTTTTTTTGCGCTGTTTTTTCTTCCCAGATCGTATGTCGTCAGCCGCAAAAAGGACGACAACCTAATCCATCACATTTCTATTATCGAATCCCACGGTACCTTGGCCAAGACAACTTCGCTTCACGTAGAGACTGGGCCCACAAACCGAGGTCGTGGGGCTTGGGACCAGGTCTGCGTCGCTTCGGTGCCCATAACTTTTGATCCGTAACGAGTTATGCAGTACACAGCATACCGTTGGAAAGCTCTCCGAGAGCTCTACATCGGGGGCAGCAAGCCTGCTCGGCTGCGGCTTTTTTTAGGACCAAAAATTGAACATTTTCATCAATTTTGGGATAATTTTTTTCTTTTGCACTGTTTTTCAGTCCTGGATCGTACGTCGTGAGCCATGAAAAGGATGACAACCTAATCCATCATATTTCTATTACCGAATTCCACGGCACCTTGGGCAAGACAACATCGCTTCACGTAGAGGCTGGGCCCACAAATCGAGGTCGTGGGGCTTGAGACTAGGTCTTCGTCCCTCCGGTGCTGATAACTTTTGATCCGTAAGGAGTTACCCGGCACACAACATACTGTTGGAAAGCTCTCCGAGAGCTCTACGACGGGGGCAGCAAGCCTGCTCAGCTGCGCCTATTTTCGAAGCCCAAAATCGAACGTATTCATAAGTTTCGGGACGCTTTTCTTATTTTGCTCTGTTTTTTCATCCCGGATCGTACGTCGTGAGCCGCGAAAAGGACGACAACCTAATCCATCACATTTCTATTACCGAATCCCATGGCACCTTGGGCAAGACAACTTCGCTTCACGTAGAGGCTGGGCCCACAAACCGAGGTCGTGGGGCTTGGGACCAAGTATCCATCCCTCTGGTGCCCATAACTTTTGATCCGTAAGGAGTTACGCGGCGCACAACATACCGTTGAAAATTTCTCGGAGGGGTCTACGACAAGGACAACGAGCTTGCTTGGCTGAATTTGTTTTCAGAGCCCAAAGTCGAACGTTTCCATAAGTTTTGGGACACTTTTTTTCTTTTGCGCTGTTTTTTCGTCTCGGATCGTACGTCGTGAGCCTCGAAAAAGACGACAACCTAATCTATCACATTTCTATTACTGAATCCCATGGCACCTAGGGCAAGACGACTTCGCTTCACGTAGAGGCTGAGCCTACAAACTGAGGGAGTGGGGCTTGGCACCAGGTCTCCGTCGCTCCGGAGCCCATAACTTTTGATCCGTAAGGAGTTACGCGGCGCACAGCATACCGTGGGAAAGCTCTCCAAGAGCTCTACGACAGGGGATGCAAGCCATCTCGGCTGCATCTTTTTTCGGTCCTAAAAGTTGAATGTTTTCATCAGTTTTGGGACAATTTTCTTCTTTTGCGCTGTTTTTCTGTCCCGGATAGTACGTCGTGAGCCATGAAATGATGACAACCTAATCCATCACATTTCTATTACCGAATCCCACAGCACCTTGGGCAAGACAACTTCGCTTCACATAGAGGCTGGGCCCACAAACCGAGGTCGTGGGGCTTGGGACCAAGTATCCATCCCTCTGGTGCCCATAACTTTTGATCCGTAAGGAGTTACGCGGCGCACAACATACCGTTGAAAATTTCTCGGAGAGCTCTACGACAAGGACAACAAGCTTGCTTGGCTGAATTTGTTTTCAGAGCCCAAAGTCGAACGTTTCCATAAGTTTTGGGACACTTTTTTTTCTTTTGCGCTGTTTTTTCGTCTCGGATCGTACGTCGTGAGCCGCGAAAAAGACGACAACCTAATCTATCACATTTCTATTACTGAATCCCATGGCACCTAGGGCAAGACAACTTCGCTTCACGTAGAGGCTGAGCCTACAAACTGAGGGCGTGGGGCTTGGGACCAAGTCTTCGTCGCTCCGGAGCCCATAACATTTGATCCGTAAGGAGTTACGTGGCGCACAGCATACCGTGGGAAAACACTCCGAGAGCTCTACGACGGGGGCCGCAAGCCATCTTGGCTGCGCCTTTTTTCGGTCCCAAAAGTTGAACGTTTTTATCAGTTTTGGGACAATTTTCTTCTTTTGCGCTGTTTTTCTGTCTCGGATCGTACGTTGTGAGCCACAAAAGGATGACAACCTAATCCATCACATTTCTATTACCGAATCCCACAGTACCTTGGGCAAGCCAACTTCGCTTCACGTAGAGGCCGGGCCCACAAACCGAGGTTGTGGGGCTTGGGACCAGGTCTCCGTCGCTCCGGTGCCCATAACTTTTGATCCGTAAGGAGTTACGCGGTGCATAGCATACCGTTGGAAAGCTCTCCGAGAGCTCTACGACGGGGGCAGCAAGCTTGCTCAGCAGCGCCTACTTTCTGAGCCCAAAATTGAATGTTTTCATAATTTTTGGGACACTTTTCTTCTTTTGCGCCGTTTATTCGTCCCGAATCGTACGTCGTGAGCCACAAAAAGGACAACAACCTAGTCCATCATATTTCTATTACCGAATCTCATGGCACCTAGGGCAAGACAACTTCACTTCACGTAGAGGCTGGGCCCACTAACCGAGGGTGTGGGGCTTGGGACCAGGTCTCTGTCGCTCCAGTGCCCATAACTTTTGATCCATAGAGAGTTACGCGGCGCCCAGCATACCGTTAGAAAGCTCTCCGAGTGCTTTACGACAGGGGCAGCAAGCAGGCTGTGCTTATTTTTGGGCCCCAAAATCGAAAGTTTTCATCAGTTTTGGGACACTTTTCTTCTTTTGTGCTGTTTTTTCGTCCTGGATCATACTTCATGAGCCTTGAAAAGGATGACAACCTAATCTATCACATTTCAATTACCAAATCCCACAGCACCTTGGGCAAGAGAACTTTGCTTCACGTAGAGGCTGGGCCCACAAACCGAGGGCATGGGGCTTGGGACCAGGTCTCCGTCGCTTCGGTGCCCATAACTTTTGATCCGTAAGGAGTTACGTGGCGCACAACATACCATTGGAAAGCTCTCCGAGAGCTTTACGACGGGAGAGGCAAGCATGCTCAACATCGCCTATTTTGGAGCTCAAAATTGAACGTTTTCATAAGTTTTGGGACACTTTTCTTCTTTTCCAATGTTTTTTCGTCCCTAATCATACGTTGTGAGCTGCGAAAAGGATGACAACCTAATCCATCACATTTCTATTACCGAATCTCATGGCACCTTGGGCAAGACAACTTCGTTTCACGTAGAGGCTGGGCTTACAAACTGAGGTCGTGGGGCTTGGGACCAGGTCTCCGTCGCTCTAGTGCCTATAACTTTTGATCCGTAAGGAGTTACGCGGTGCACAGCATACCGTTGGAAAGCTCTTCGAGAGCTCTACAATGGGGGCAACATGTCTGCTCGGTTGTTCCTATTTTTGGAGCCCAAAATTGAACGTTTTCATCTGTTTCAGGATACTTTTCTTCTTTTGCCCTGTTTTTTCATCCCGCATCGTACTTCGTGAGCCGTGAAAAGGGCGACAACCTAATCCATCACATTTCTACTACCAAATCCCACGGCACCTTTGGCAAGACAACTTTGCTTCATGTAGAGGCTGGGCCCACAAACCGAGGGCGTGAGGCTAGGGACCAGGTCTCCGTCGCTCCGGTGCCCATAGCTTTTGATCCGTAAGAAGTTACGCGGCGCACAACATACGGTTGGAAAACTCTCCGAGAGCTCTACAACGGGGTAGCAAGCTTGCTAGGCTACGCCTATTTTCGGAGTCCAAAATTGAACGTTTTCATAAGTTTCGGGACACTTTTCTTCTTTTGCGCTATTTTTTCGTCCCGGATTGCACGTCGTGCGCTGCGAAGAGGACGACAACCTAATCCATCACATTTCTATTACCGAATCCCACATCACCTTGGGGAAGACAACTTCACTTCACATAGAGGCTGGGCCCACAAACCGAGGGTGTAGGACTTGGGACTAGGTCTCCGTCGCTCCGGTGTCCATAGCTTTTGATTCATAAGGCATTACGTGGCGCAAAGCATACCGTTGGAAAGCTCTCCGATAGTTCTACGACAGGGGCAGCAAGCCTACTCACCTGCGCCTATTTTCGGAACCCAAAATCGAATGTTTCATAAGTTTCGGGTCACTTTTCTTCTTTTGCACTTTTTTTCCTTCCGGGATCGCATGTCGTGAGCTGCGAAAAGAACGACAACCTAATCTATCACATTTCTATTACCGAATCCCACGGCCTAAAATCGAATGTTTCATCTGTTTCAAGATATTTTTCTTCTTTTGCCCTTTTTTTTAATCCCGGATCACACGTCATGAGCTGCGAAAAGGACGACAACCTAATCCATCACATTTCTATTACCGAATCCCACGGCCCCTTGGGCAAGACAACTTCACTTCACGTAGAGGCTAGGCCTGCAAACCGAGTGCGTGGGGCTTGGGACCATATCACGGTCACTCCGATGCCCATAACTTTTGATCCGTAGGGAGTTACACGGCGCATAGCACACCGTTGGAAGGCTCTCCGAGAGCTCTACGACAGAGGCAGGAAGCCTGCTCAGTTACGCCTATTTTCGGAGACCAAAATCAAATGTTCTCATTTATTTTAGGATACTTTTCTTCTTTTGCCCTATTTTTTCGTCCTGGATCGTACTTCATGAGCCGCAAAAAAGATGACTACCTAATCCATCATATTTCTATAACCGAATCCCACGGCACCTTGGGCAAGACAACTTCATTTCACGTAGAGGCTAGGCCCACAAACCGAGGGCGTGGGGCTTGGGACCAGGTCTCCGTCGCTCTAGTGCCCATTACTTTTGATCCGTAAGGAGTTACGCGGCGCATAACATACCGTTGGAAAGCTCTCTGAGAGCTCTACAACGGGGGTAGCAAGCCTGGTCGGCTACGCTTGTTGTCGAAGCCTAAAATTGAACATTTTCATAAGTTTAGGGACACTTTTCTTCTTCGCGCTATTTTTTCATCCTGAATCGTACGTTGTGAGCTGCGAAAAGGACGACAACCTAATCCATCACATTTCTATTACCGAATCCCACGACACCTTGGGTAAGACAACTTCACTTCACGTAGAGGCTGGGCCCACAAACTGAGGTCGTGGGTCTTGGGACTAGGTCTCCGTCGCTCCGGTGCCCAAAACTTTTGATCCGTAAGGAGTTACGTGGTGCACACTATACCGTTGGAAAGCTCTCCAAGAGAACTATGAAAGGGGCAGTAAGCTTGCTCGGCTGTGCCTGTTTTCGGAGCCTAGAATCAATCGTTTTCATAAGTTTCGGGATACTTTTCTTCTTTTACGCTGTTTTTTCGTCCCAAATCATACGTCGTGAGCCACGAAAAGGACGACAACCTAATCCATAATATTTCTATTACCAAATCCCACGGTACCTAGGGCAAGACAACTTCGCTTCACGTAGAGGCTGGGCCCACAAACCGAGGGCATGGGGCTTGGGACTATGTCTCCGTCGCTCCGGTGCCCATAACTTTTGATTTGTAAGGAGTTACGCGGTGCACATCATACCGTTGGAAAGCTTTCCGAGAGCTCTACGATTGGGGTAGGATGCCTGCTAGGCTGTGCCTGTTTTCAGAGACCAAAATCGAATGTTTTCATAAGTTTTGGGATACTTTTCTTCTTTTGCAATGTTTTTTTGTCCCGGATCGTACGTTGTGAGCCGCGAAAAGGATGATAACCTAATCCATCACATTACTATTACCGAATCCCACGGCATCTTGGGCAAGACAACTTCGCTTCACGTAGAGGCTGGGCCTACAAACTGAGATAATGGGGCGTAGGACCAGGTCCCCGTCGCTGTGGTGCCCATAACTTTTGATTCGTAAGGAGTTACGTGGCGTACAACATACAGTTGGAAAGCTCTCCGAGAGCTCTACGATTGGGCAACAAGCCTGCCAAGCTGCGCCTGTTTTTAGAGCCCAAAATCGAACGTTTTCATAAGTTTTGAGATAATTTTCTTCTTTTGCGTTGTTTTTCCATCGCGGATCGTACATCGTGTACCGCGAAAAGGACGACAACCTAATCCATCACATTTCTGTTACTGAATCCCACGGCACCTTGGGCAAGACAACTTCGCTTCATGTAGAGGCTCGGCCCGCAAACCAAGGGCGTGGGGTTTGGGACCAGATCTCAATCGCTCCGGTGCCCATAACTTTTGATCCGTAAGGAGTTACGTGGCACACAGCATACCGTTGGAAAGCTCTTCGAGAGCTCTATGACGGGGCTACAAGCCTGTTCGACTGCGCCTATTTTCGGAGCCCAAAATTGAACGTTTTCATCTGTTTCAGGATACTTTTCTTCTTTTGCCCTATTTTTTCGTCGCAGATCGTACTTCATGAGCCGTGAAAAGGACGACAACCTAATGCATCACATTTCAATTACCAAATCCCACGGTACCTTGGGCAACACAACTTTGCTTCACGTAGAGGCTGGGCCCACAAACTGAGGGCGTGGGGCTTAGGACCAGGTCTCCGTCGCTCCGGTGCCCATAACTTTTGATCCGTAAGGAGTGACGTGGCCCACAAAATACCGTTGGAAAGCTCTCCAAGAGCTATGTAATTGGAGCAGCAAGCCTACTCAGCTGTGCCTATTTTCAGAGCCCAAAATCGATCATTTTCATAAGTTTCGGGACACTTTTCTTCTTTTGCGCTGTTTTTTCATCCCGAATCATGCGTCGTGAGCTGCGAAAAGGACGACAACCTAATCCATCACATTTCTATTATCGAATCTGACAGCACCTAGGGCAAGAAAACTTCACTTCACATAGAGGCTGGGCCCACAAACCGAGGGCATGGGGCTTGGGACCATGTCTCCGTCGCTCCGGTGCCCAAAACTTCTGATCCGTAAGGAGTTATGCGGCACACAACATACCGTTGAAAAGTTCTCTGAGAGCTCTACGATAGGGGCAGCATGCATGCTAGGCTGCGCCTGTTTTCAGAGCCCAAAATCGAACGTTTTCATAAGTTTCGGGATACTTTTCCTCTTTCGCACTATTTTTTCGTCCCGGATTGTACCACGTGAGCCGCAAAAAGACGACAATCTAATCCATAACATTTCTATTATCGAATCCCATGGAACCTAGGGCAAGACAACTTCACTTCACGTAGAGGCTGGGCCCACAAACCGAGGGCGTGGGGCTTGGGACTTTGTCTTTGTCGCTCCGGTGCCATAACTTTTTATCTGTAAGGAGTTAGACGACACACAACATACCGTTGGAAAGCTTTTCGAGAGCTCTACGATGGGTGCAGCATGCCTGCTAGGCTGCGCCTATTTTTAGAGACCAAAATTGAATGTTTTCATAAGTTTTGGGATACTTTTATTCTTTTGTAATGTTTTTTCGTCTCGGATCGTACCTTGTGAGCCGCGAAAAGGACGATAACCTAATCCACCACATTAGTATTATCGAATCCCACGGCACCTTGGGCAAGACAACTTCACTTCACGTAGAGGCTGGGCCTACAAACCGAAGTCATTGGGCTTGGGACCAGGTCTCTGTCGCTCCGGTGCCCATAACTTTTGATCCGTAAGGAGTCACGCGGCGTACAGCATAAAGTTGGAAAGCTCTCCGAGAGCTCTACGAAGGGGGTAGTAAACCTGCTCGGCTGCGCCTATTTTTGGAGCCCAAAATAGATCATTTTCATAAGTTTTAGGACACTTTTTTTCTTCTGTGTTGTTTTTCCGTCCCGAATCGTACATCGTGTGCCGCGAAAAGGACGACAACATAATCCATCACATTTCTATTACCAAATACCACGACACCTAGGGCAAGACAACTTCGATTCACGTAGAGACTGGGCCCACAAACCGAGGGCGTGGGGCTTGGGACCAAGTGTGATAACCCAAACCCGCCATGCATTTAATGGCATTTAATTGCATTTAATTAAGTGTCATCTTAAATGTTAGGGTTTAATTGCATTTGATTACATGCTTATATTAACTTATTCAATTGTATCTTAACATTAACTTCATAATTCTTTAAAATACTCTAGAAATAATTAAATTGATTATTTTTAAATGAATATTGATTATTTTGATTGTTTTGATTATTTTAATAATCGATTTTAATTGTCTTGCATTAAAATTACTCGGTTTTCAAATAATGAGAAAAATAACTTCGTGCCGGAGTAGGTTTTAAACTATTCTACTATTCTACTTTTCAAAAATTATAGTTTTCGATTAGTGTTCATCATTTGATTAGCGATCGTTTATTGACCATCCGATCATAGCATTTCGAAAATGAGAGTTAGAGAAATATTCTTCGGACTTAGTGAAAAGTGTTTTAGCTTAATTTAACTAGTTTTAGTTGGTTTTCATTTAATTGCATTGTTTTAACTTGAATTAGATTAAATGGCATCAAAATAAGCTTATTTGACCAATTTTCACTTAAGATTGTCTTTGTAAAATGACCAAAATGCCCTTTGTCATCTTTTAAATAATAAAACAAGGCAAAAATCAAATAAAACAAATTGCAAAATGCCCATTTTGTCCTTGCCATGGCCGAAACTCTCCAAGAGGAAAAAAAAGATTTTGTTTCCATTTTTCTTGTGCAATCGTGCGTGGAATTGCTCGGGGGTCATGGCTCGGGTCCTTGCTAGTCTTTGTCTTCAATCTCTGTGAGGGTTTTCACTCTTTTGTGCATTTAAATTCGAATTTTATTTTTGTTTCAAAATTTTAGATTTGATATATAATGTGTTATAATGCCTGTAATTGCTTGATATAACTTCCTTTGAGTTCGTAGAGCATTGTTTGATAGTTATTTAGCAATTTTTACGGTCGAAATTGCGTATTTGAAATTGGGGAAAAATAATAAATAGTGAATTTTGAATAGTAAACCCTAGAATTCCAGATTTTGATCCGAATTGCGATTGCTTGATTTGGATAGGTGCTATTAGTGATAGAAAGATAAAATGTGCAATAAAAACGGAATGGCCTTTGTTAAAATTAGAAATTAGACAATGAAACAAAAAGGGGATGTTTGACCAAAAGTTGACCATGCTCGAATTGAGTTAGGGGTTTTGCTATTGAGGGCATGGAAGCACTTTTGGTGCTGTTGTGGCATTGATTGAATGACCGGTTAGCATAGCTATAGTTCAAACGCAGTAGGCGGACTTTCGGGCCTCGGGTGAGAAAGTGAAGTTTAGTGACATAGAAACGTGTTTTGTAGTGCCTAAGTGAATGTAGTGAAATTGGTTTCCTAATCCCGTAGCTCGTTTGCTCGTAATTGCCTTTAGAAGTTAGAGATTGAATAATGATATTTGTTGTTTGCGTGGTTGAACTGGTGTGACTTGTTTAATTGGTGTTCTTGTTGCTATGAATGATAGTTATGCTTGAAAAGTTAATTGAATGCTAGTGTTGATTGTAAATGCTTGATATCTCGTTTATCGCCACTAATCTATATTATTGTGCTATCGCTCGTATATTGCTTGTATCTTGTATTGCATTGCATAGTGTCAGGCGTGTGAGTGATGGGCCTCTCTGGGTAGTCTCGGGCTGCCAGTGTTGGTTGCTCTAGCTCCGTGTCCTATTTTCATTCTCGCTTGGGTTGCCTCCCAGGGAGATTTGGGTCGTAAAATTGATTGGATACTTCCGGGGTATTCCAAACTGAAGTTATAAGGTGGTTGCGCGCTTATTGTCATCGTTGTCAACATCAAGCTCGAGATTGATGTAATGCTCGTGGAATCGAATCGAATAGTACATTGCTCATATGAGTGAACCATAGCCTTCAGAGTGTGGTATAGCTTTGAATGGTTGTGTTAATGCTTTTATTAATTGCTTATTGTATTGATTGTTTATTTTGATTGCTTACTTGTCAGTTATATTGCTTAACTGCCTTATTTGCATTGCACGACCTTCTTTCTCTCCACCTCGATATCTGTCTCGTCTCACTGAGTATACGTGTTGTGTATACTCACTCCTCACCACCACATTTTAGGAAATGCCATGTTTGCTGGAAAGTTCGTGATTACGTGAAAGTTTGTGCTTGAAGAGTTGTCTTGCGTGCTATGTGGCTTGAGTTGTCAAAGATTCAAAGATGTATGTTTCATGTGTTGTTTGTATTTATTGTTAAAAAAGAATGTAAATTAAGTTTTATTAGGTTATTGAAGTGATTTGAAAAGCTAGCTTATGTATTCAGTTAGTATAGTTTAACTTCAATGCATGTTTGTAATGTCCAAACGAAAAGAGTTAGAATGGTATGATAGTCTAATTTATGCAATAGGTTAGTATGGTTTAATTGTCAAAGGTGAGAAGAGATAGGTTAGCATTTAAACTGGAAATATATATTTACTTGTGTTCGCTTGTTGAGAACCAAGGCTCGGATGGCCTTGAGGTATTTGAATGGTTGGACACGGAGCTGGTCCACTTATATGCTATTACAGGTTTTACATTTTGCCTAGAAACAGGGGGGACTCCGTCCGTCTTTCCTTAAAAATTTTGCCCGAGTTTGGAATTGGGTTATGATTAGATTGATTGATAGAACTCCCGGTCTCGAGAGGGATCGCGGTGTTACAAGTTGTATTAGAGCTTAGCTAGCTCATAAGCCGGGACAGGGTCCTTGGTCTGGTGGGTAGTGACCCTTGAATGTGTGCTTGTTAAGTGTGTCTTGAAAGTGTATGCTTGTATGTGAGATTGTGTGTCTTGACTTGAATGTGTGTACCTATGTGATATAGTTATGTGTTATGTGTTAAGTGTTTCTCAAGTAAAGTGAAGTGTCTAGTTGTGTATTGAATTGGCATCGTGAATCGAATTGATCTCGTGAATTGTTATTTGCCTGAAGTATTGCTTGTAATGTGTGTATTAGAATGTCTTGAATTGGTTGTGCCGTGATTTGAATTGATTATGTTGTGCTTGACTTGATTGTCGTGCTTGAGTGACTTTGTTGAATAAATTGTTTTATAAACTGTTTTATAAACTTGCTTGCATAATAGATTAAGGCATATATGTATAAATGTGATATCTTGACATTCATACATGTCCCGTGGAAATGGTAAGAAAGACTTCTTATGTGGATTGACGGGAATGAGTAGTATTTGACTAGCCTTGATTTGGGAGTTGGTGTTTGCTCTTGGAGCTCGGTTATTGGCGAAAGAGTAGCTTTCTTTTGGGGTTCTATTTGGCTGTTCTCTAGAGCATTCTTTGGTTTTCTTATTGGGTATTCTTTGGAACTTTTGTTGGCACTTCTCGGTGGACTTGGCTATTGGGGTTTCAATCGGATTTACTGCAAGGTATTATCTATGGCATTTGTGTCTCGGTCTTTATTGGTATGATACTGGCATCCCTTATTGAAAATTCTTCAATGGCATTCTCTAGGATCCTTAGTGGCCATTTATTTAGTATTTACTTATTAGGCAAACCTGGCTACTTTCTTACTGGAGCATTGTTTGGGTATTTTCTTTGGCATCCCTCAGTTGGTTTGGTAATGGGAATTCCTATCGGACTTATTGTGTAGCATTACTCACGGTATTCCTTAGAATTCTTATTGGGTATTCTACTAGTATTTTTCCTTATTGGCATTTATTGGAAGATCCTACGCTTGGAATTCTGCTTGGACTTATAATCTTGTATTGTTTACGGCTTCTCCTTCAGCCTTTCCACTCAGGGGAAATCTATACTTGCTGTTTTATTAAGATGTTGCGGTAGGGAATCAGTGATTGGAGGATTTCATTTAGAGATTGGCCTTTGGTATTCTTCTCTATATACTTTTACAGAACTTTCAGCTAGGTCTACTTGCAGTAATCAGCACTGCATGAGGTGCATTTGCTCTGGCTATCTTTTAACTTTCTTATTTGGTACTTGTTAGACTTCTATTGGAGATTCGTAAATAGGGTATTCCAACGGTATTCTTCTTGCAATTAATATGTGGTATTGATATCATCTACAGTATCTTTGCTTTAGTCTTTGTTGGTATTATCTCGGCGCTCTTGGTTGGAATTCTATTCTTCTCCGGTATTCGTGTCAACGGGATTCTTGTACGGTATCTACATTTGAGCCTTTATTCGGCATTACTACTTGGAATTTCTTCTTAAACTTCCCTATTGGTCTTCTTGTTTAATATACTTGCTCAGCAACAGATGAAGATTAGTTAGAGTTGGGTTCAGTGGATGCAGAGTTCTATTGGAAGAAGAATTGCGAGGACGCAATTGTTTTAAGGGGGGAAGGATGTGATAACCCAAACCCAGCATGCATTTAATTGTATTTAATTAAGTGTCATCTTAAATGTTAGTGTTTAATTGCATTTGATTACGTGCTTATATTAACTTATTCAATTGTATCTTAACATTAACTTCATAATTCTTTAAAATATTCTAGAAATAGTTAAATTGATTATTTTTAAATGAATATTGATTATTTTGATTGTTTTGATTATTTTAATAATCGGTTTTAATTGTCTTGCATTAAAATTACTCGGTTTTCAAATAATGAGAAAAGTAACTCTGTGTCGGAGTAGGTTTTAAACTATTCTACTATTCTACTTTTCAAAAATTATAGTTTTCTATTAGTGTTCATCATTTGATTAGCGATCGTTTATTGACCGTCTGATCATAGCATTTCAAAAATGAGAGTTAGAGAAATATTCTTCGGACTTAGTGAAAAGTATTTTAGCTTAATTTAACTAGTTTTAGTTGGTTTTCATTTAATTGCATTGTTTTAACTTGAATTAGATTAAAAGGCATCAAAATAAGCTTATTTGACCAATTTTCACTTAAGATTGACTTTGCAAAATGACCAAAATGCCCTTTGTCATCTTTTAAATAATAAAACAAGGAAAAAATAAACAAAACAAATTGCAAAATGCCCATTTTGTCCTTGCCATGGCCGAAACTCTCCAAGAGGAAAAAAAAGATTTTGTTTCCATTTTTCTTGTGCAATCGTGCGTGGAATTGCTTGGGGTTGTGGCTCGGGTCCTTGCGGGTCTTGGTCTTCAATCTCTGTGAGGGTTTTCACACTTTTGTGCATTTAAATTCAAATTTGATTTTTGTTTCAAAATTTTAGATTTGATATATAATGTGTTATAATGCCTGTAATTGCTTGATATAGCTTCCTTTGAGTTCGTAGAGCATTGTTTGATAGTTATTTAGCAATTTTTACGGTCGAAATTGCGTATTTGAAATTGAAAAAAATAATGAATAGTGAATTTTGAATAGTAATCGTAGAATTTCGGATTTTGATCCGAATTGCGATTGCTTGATTTGGATAGGTGCTATTAGTGATAGAAAGATAAAATGTGCAATAAAAATGGACCGGCCTTTGTTAAAATTGGAAATTAGACAATGAAACGAAAAGGGGCCGTTTGACCAAAAGTTGACTGTGCTCGAATTGAGTTGGGGGTTTTGCTATTGAGGGCATGGAAGCACTTTTGGCGCTGTTGTGGCGTTGATTGAATGACCGGTTAGCATAGTTGTAGTTCAAACGCAGTAGGTGGACTTTCGGGCCTCGGGTGAGAAAGTGAAGTTTAGTGACATAGAAAC
This sequence comes from Ehretia macrophylla, assembly GCA_037974665.1. NCBI lineage: Eukaryota > Viridiplantae > Streptophyta > Magnoliopsida > Boraginales > Ehretiaceae > Ehretia > Ehretia macrophylla. The sequence continues at coordinate 62,750,116 of CM075782.1, read as the reverse complement.
GTGCTTTGTAGTGCCTAAGTGAATGTAGTGAAATCGGTTTCCTAATCTCGTAGCTCATTTGCTTGTAATTGCCTTTGGAAGTTAGAGATTGAATAGTGATATTTGTCGTTTGCGTGTTTGAACTGCTGTTACTTGTTTAATTGGTGTTCTTGTTGCTATGAATGATAGTTATGCTTGAAAAGTTAATTGAATGCTAGTGTTGATTGTAAATTCTTGATATCTTGTTTATCGCCACTAATCTGTATTGTTGTGCTATCGCTCGTATATTGCTTGTATCTTGTATTGCATTGCATAGTGTCAGGCGCGTGAGTGATGGGCCTCTCTGGGTAGTCTCGGGCTGCCAATGTTGGTTGCTCTAGCTCCGTGTCCTATTCCCATTCTCGCTTGGGTTGCCTCCCAGGGAGATTTGGGTCGTAGAATTGATTGGGTACATCCGGGGTATTCCAAACTAAAGTTATAAAGTGGTTGCGCGCTTATTGTCATCGTTGTCAACATCAAGCTCGAGATTGATGTAATGCTCGTGGAATCGAATCGAATGGTACATTGCTCGTATGAATGAACCATAGCCTTCAGAGTGTGGTATAGCTTTGAATGGTTGTGTTAATGCTTTTATTAATTGCTTATTGTATTGATTGTTTATTTTGATTGCTTACTTGTCAGTTATATTGCTTAACTGCCTTATTTGCATTGCACGACCTTCTTTCTCTCCACCTTGATATCTGTCTCGCCCTCACTGAGTATACGTGTTGTGTATACTCACTCCTCACTACCACATTTCAGGAAATGCCATGTTCGCTGGAAAGTTCGTGATTACGTGAAAGTTCGTGCTTAAAGAGTTGTCTTGCGTGCTATGTGGCTTGAGTTGTCAAAGATGCAAAGATATATGTTTCATGTGTTGTTTGTATTTAGTGTTAAAAAAGAATGTAAATTAAGTTTTATTAGGTTATTGAAGTGATTTGAAAAGCTAGCTTATGTATTCAGTTAGTATAGTTTAACTTCAATGCATGTTTGTAATGTCCAAACGAAAAGAGTTAGAATGGTATGATAGTCTAATTTATGCAATAGGTTAGTATGGTTTAATTGTCAAGCTTGAATGTACTTGTCAAAGATGAGAAGAGATAGGTTAGCATTTAAACTGGAAATGTATATTTACTTGTGTTCGCTTGTTGAGAACCAAGGCTCGGATGGCCTTGAGGTGTTTGAATGGTTGGACATGGTGCTAGTCCACTTTTATGCTATTACAGGTTTTACATTTTGCCTAGAAACAGGGAAGACTCCGTCCGTCTTTCCTTAAAAATTTTCCCCGGGTTTGGAATTGGGTTGCGATTAGATTGATTGATAGAACTCCCGGTCTCGAGAGGGATCGGGGTGTTACATCAAGTCTCTGTCGTTCCGGTGCCCATAACTTTTGATCCGTAATGAGTTACGTGGCGCACAACAAACCGTTGGAAAGCTCTCCGAGAGCTCTACGGTGGGGGCAACAAGCCTGCTAGGCTGCGCCTATTTTCATAGCCCAAAATCGAACGTTTTCATAAGTTTTGGGATACTATTCTTCTTTTGCGCGGTTTTTCCGTCCAGGATCGTACGTCGTGTGCCGCGAGAAGGACGACAACCAAATCAATCACATTTCTATTGCCGAATCCCACAGCACCGTGGGCAAGACAACTTTGCTTCACGTAGAGGCTAGGCCCGCAAACCGAGGGCGTGGGTTTTGAGACCAGATCTCGGTTGTGAAGCCCGACCCCGAATTGCGTGCGATACCTCGTTTTGCGTGCCCTAACCTAGATGTGCGTGCCATGACCTAGGTTTGAGAATTGTATTTAGTTTGTGTGTCTTGCATTGAATTTCGTGCATTCATATAGGGTTACGTGCGTTTACTTGAAAAACATGCGTGCGTCTCGTAGTTCGTGTCCTACCTCAAAGTGCGTGCCCTAAACCTAGGAAAGCGTGTCTTCACGCTAATCAAGAAAGCATCTTTCACGAAGCACTAGACTATTAAACAATCCTACAAAATCCACTAACAATATAATAATCCAAATTCCTTTCACTAGAAGACAAAAATGCACCAAAAACAAACATTCTTTATTCTTTTTGCATTATTCTTTTTTGCACTTCCAAGATACAATTAAATAATGCTTAAGATGACAAAAATTCAGCCAATTCATTAGCTTTGGCCGACCACTAAGAGCATTGGTCTAACAATTGCATATTTTATTCATAGTCTTAGTCAAACACTTAGCATGATGCATTAAAAAATTGCTCAAATTGCACCCAATTTCTTCACCATTCTCGACCATAGCATTTTGCCCATGCTTAACATTTCAAATTAAAGAATTTTGAAGACACAAAGCTGAAAATGGGCTGCCCAATGCCGACATACTCCTCAAAATTGCCAAGACCTTCATTTCTTTGTCATTTCTTTCATTTCCTCTCACAAACTCTCTCTCCTCTCATTCTTCTCTCTCCATTTCGGTCCTTGGCTGAAATCTCATCATCTTTGTTCATCTTCATCACACCTTGGTCGAACAAGGCAAGCAAACCATCAAGAAAACCAAGCAAACAAGCTAGAGTTCGAAAATTTCTCTTGCATGCGCATTTGAAGCTCCATTTCGGCCTAGGTGAGTTACTAAGCATCCATTTCTTTTCTTCATAGTTTAACATGATGCTTGTGCTAAGAGTTTGAACATTAAGCTAGGAAAAATAGAGAAAAACTAGTGAGGTTCTCGGCTAAGCAAGGGAAAGGAGAAGGTTTGAGCTTCAACAAAGGGTCTTGAGCATTTTGTGGTTGATTGCTAAGGTGAGGGTTAAAAGCTTTTGAAAACTCTTTGAAATTTCACATGCATGTTCACAAATGAGTATATTTGCTTCTGTACTTGAGTTATGTGGTCGTCCATGAGCTTAAACAACCATGCATGGCAAGAACTTGGCTTGAAAATGATGCTAGGTGAAGTCGAATTTATGTGACAGCTCTCTGACCAGTCTGTTCGAGGTAAGTTTAGCTAAGCCAATGGTGTTGAAAATGCTTGAAAATTCGTGGGTGACTGGTTTGGGCAGTTTTGAACATTTTTCCCAGAAATAGGTCGAAGCAAATTTTGACTCTAAGGTCCTCAAAATGGCAAATCATTAAAATGTGACCAAATCTGGAAATCTGGAAAAATGAATCAGGTTTTGGCAGATGCACTGACCTTGTGGAACGAACCATATTTGACTTAGTAAATGTTGTCCAAAATGCATAAAAATTATTGTTCTGCTAGATTTTTCAGTTCTGGACAACTTTGTCAGAAATAGACCAAAGCTAAAAATGAATCTAAGGACCTCAAAAACGTCATTTTCTGAAAAGTGTGCAAATCTGGACAGTTTTGTGTTACCTCACTGTTTCGGTTATAACTAATGATTCTGAACTCCAATTGATGCAAGGCTTGTTTCTAATTTTAGATAACTTCTTAAGCTTTAATTTGACATCTTATTCACTGAATTTGGAGATTTTTTGATTATCCCATTGATCATGAGAAAACAGCCTATTGCAGTGAGTGTTCCACTTAGCTATGTGCTTGGAAAACTATTGTAACCTCTTTTGTGGCACTAGTTGCTTGGAATTGTGGTGTTGGAATATTATGTGGACTGTTTTAAGCACTTGAGGATGTATGAATTGAATGATGTATGACTTGGGAATAATGTTAAGTTGGCTTAGGGTTTGATCGCACGATTATGCATGAAATGGAAACCCTAATGATTAAATATTCTTGCTAAGTGTTAACCATTGGATATTGTGAGGAAACTGTACGTTGCGTGGGCTGCCCGTAAATGTTTTATAACTTTAAAAGTGATCTTGACCATTGCATGTTGACAAATAAGCTTTTCTCGCATTTGAACCCTTGTTGATATCACTACATGTTGAGTAATCTTATCACTTGATTGCGTGGACTTTTAATGAGTTATATGGCCTGTTTTACATGTGTTACATGGCTGCCCGTTTAATTTCCATATAACTCTATATGCCTTTCAAGTGAAATTTCCTGTCCTATCTTGTCCTGCCTGTTTATCTGTCAATGTGCAATCTTATGACTGTCCGGAGGCAACCTACTTTGTTGTCCTCCTTCTGTGATATATATTACCTGTCATAAATGTGCATTGCATACAAGGTTGCAACCTTTCCTGTTGGCATGGTAGTGATCACGTACGCCGGGCGGCATCGGGCTTGCCGGTGATACCGTGACCACCATGGTCCCATTCCCTCTCTCGCTTGGGGGCTAGACTTCCTCAGAGAGTTGGGTCGTAGGATTTTGGGGTACATTCGGAGTACACCCACCTGGTGTGTTTGGGGAATGATTTGAAGTCGGCCGCAACAGTTGATCCTGGATCTGATCTGAGAGCAAAAGCTCACCGTATCCTTTTTATTATATGTATAAGTACTCCCGCTTGGATCCTAGAGAACCTCGGGGAGGAAAGACTGGTATTCCTGTTTCTGTATTTGTATTTCTGTACTTGTACTTCTGTTGTATTCATGTTTGAAAAAGGGATTTTCATAAGTTTAACCGGAAAATGAGTTTCAAACTTATTTCTCGTTTCCCCCTCGCTGAGTTCATAAGGACTCACCCTCTTTCATCATTTCAGGTGAAGAAGAACAGACACAGGAACCCGAGCTCAATGTACCTAATGATGAACCTCTGGAATGATTGCTTGTTATCGTTGTTTTGCTTGAACGTGACTTCTTGTGAACTTTTGTTACTTAAAGACTATTTCCCTTATGTTGTTGTTGCTTGTGATGTAAAAGACCCCCACTGTACTTTGGGGTCTAATTTTGGGTTGTACGTAATTTAAGTAGACTGATACTAGACATGGCACTACTATGATCGTTTTGCTTTTACTACCGCTAGTATCTATCACAGGTTATGATGCTTAGTTAAGAAATAGGTTAATGAACTTATCCAATCTTAGCAGGTACTCGCTAATAAGCTAAGATCAACAGGTATATTTTGAAATGAGGATAAATGAACAAACGAGACATAGTATCATGTTAGGTTATAAATTAAACGGGACGTCGAATTAACCAATAGGCAATTCAATTGATGGAATAATAGTAATCTTAGCTGGAATTGAATTTGAAATGGTAAATTTTGAGGCTGTTAGAAAATTTAGGTCAAAACAAAGTGCTCAATTACAGCCGTCATGCTGCCGAATTTTCGGAAAGTTTTGGAGTCTAGAATAAAACGTTAAGTGTTAAACCTCCTAGAATGATTAAGAATGTGAAAGGACTTGATTGTTTAGATCACACCCTAGTCTGACCTTTATAGGCCGGGTTGGGGCGTGACATCGGTCGCTCCGGTGCCCATAACTTTTGATCCGTAAGGAGTTACGTGGCACACAGCATACCGTTGGAAAGCTCTTCAAGAGCTCTACGACGGGGCGGTAAGCCTGCTCGACTGTGCCTATTTTCGGAGCCCAAAATTGAACGTTTTCATTTGTTTCAGGATACTTTTCTTCTTTTGCCCTATTTTTTCATTCCGGATCGTACTTCGTGTGCCGTGAAAAGGGCGACAACCTAATCCATCACATTTCAATTACCAAATCCCACGGTACCTTAGGCAAGATAACTTCGCTTCACGTAGAGGTTGGGCCCACAAACCAAGGGCGTGGGGCTTAGGATCAGGTCTCCGTCGCTCCGGTGCCCATAACTTTTGATCCGTAAGGAGTTACGCGGCACACAGTATACCGTTGGAAAGCTCTCCGAGAGCTCTACGACGGGGGCAGCAAGCCTACTTAGCTGCGCCTATTTTCGGAGCCCAAAATCCTATCAAATATTTCACATTTTCTATTTATCAATCATTTTCATAAGTTTCGGTACACTTTTCTTCTTTTGCTCTATTTTTCATCTCGAGTCGTACGTCGTCAGCCGTGAAAAGGACTACAACCTAATCCATCACATTTCTATTACCGAATCCTACATCACCTAGGGCAAGACAACTTCGCTTCACGTAGAGGCTGGGCCCACAAACCGAGGTCGTAGGGCTTGGGACCAGGTCTCCGTTGCTCTGGTGCCCATAAATTTTGATCTGTAAGGAGTTACGCGGCGTACAACATTCCTTTGGAAAGCTCTTCGAGAACTCTACGACAGGGGCAGCAAGCCTATTTGGCTGTACCTATTTTCGGAGCCCAGAATCAATCATTTTCATAAGTTTTGGGACACTTTTCTTCTTTTGCGATGTTTTTCCGTCCCGAATCGTACGTCGTGAGCCGCGAAAAGGACGACAACCTAATCCATCACATATCTATTACCGAATCCCATGGCACCTAGGGCAAGACAACTTCGTTTCACGTAGAGGCTGGGCCCACAAACCGAGGACGTGGGGCTTGGGACCATGTCTCCGTCGCTCCGGTGCCCATAAATTTTGATTTGTAAGGAGTTACGCTGCGCACAACATACCGTTGGAAAGCTCAACAAGTGCTCTACGATGGGGTCAGCATGCCTGCTAGGCTGCGCCTATTTTCAGAGCCCACAATCGAACGTTTTCATAAGTTTTGGGATACTTTTCTTCTTTTGCGCTATTTTTCTGTCCCGAATCGTACGTCATGAGCCGTGAAAAGGACGACAACCTGATCCATCACATTTCTATTACCGAATCCCACGGCGCCATGAGCAAGATAACTTCGCTTCACGTAGAGGCTAGGCCCGTAAACCGAGGGCGAGGGGTTTGGGACCAGCTCTCGGTCGCTCTGGTGCCCATAACTTTTGATCCGTAAGGAGTTACGTGGCACACAGCATACTGTTGGAAAGCTCTTCGAGAGCTCTATGATGAGGCTGTAAGCCTGCTTGACTGCGCCTATTTTCGGAGCCCAAAATTGAACATTTTTATTTGTTTCAGGATACTTTTCTTCTTTTGCCCTATTTTTTCATTCCGGATCGTACTTCGTGTGCCGTGAAAAGGGCGACAACCTAATCCATCACATTTCAATTACCAAATCCCACGGTACCTTAGGCAAGATAACTTCGCTTCACGTAGAGGCTAGGCCCACAAACCAAGGGCGTGGGGCTTAGGATCAGGTCTCCGTCGCTCCGGTGCCCATAACTTTTGATCCGTAAGGAGTTACACGGCGCGCAGCATACCATTGTAAAGCTCTACGAGAGTTCTACAATGTGGGCAGCAAGCCTCCTCTGCTGTACCTTTTTTTGGAGCCTAAAATCCTATCAAATATTTCACATTTTCTATTGTACAATCATTTTCATAAGTTTCGGTACACTTTTCTTCTTTTGCTTTGTTTTTTCATCCCGAATAGTACGTCATCAGCCGCGAAAAGGACGACAACCTAATCCATCACATTTCTATTACCGAATCCTACATCACCTAGGGCAAGACAACTTCGCTTCACGTAGAGGCTGGGCCCACAAACCGAGGACGTGGTGCTTGGGACCAGGTCTCCGTTGCTCTGGTGCCCATAACTTTTGATCTGTAAGGAGTTACGCGGCGTACAACATTCCTTTGTAAAGCTCTCCGAGAGCTCTACGACAGGGGCAGCAAGCCTATTCGGCTGTACCTTTTTTCGGAGCCCAGAATCAATCATTTTCATAAGTTTTGGGACACTTTTCTTCTTTTGCACTGTTTTTCCGTCCCGAATCGTACGTTGTGAGCCGCGAAAAGGACGACAACCTAACCCATCACATATCTATTACCGAATCCCATGGCACCTAGGGCAAGACAACTTCGTTTTACGTAGAGGCTGGGCCCACAAACCGAGGACGTGGGGCTTGGGACCATGTCTCCATCACTCCGGTGCCCATAAATTTTGATCTGTAAGGAGTTACGCTGCGCACAACATACCGTTGGAAAGCTCAACAAGAGCTCTACAATGGGGGCAGCATGCCTGCTAGGCTGCGCCTATTTTCAGAGCCCACAATCGAACGTTTTCATAAGTTTTGGGATACTTTTCTTCTTTTGCGCTATTTTTCTGTCCCGAATCGTACGTCATGAGCCGTGAAAAGGACGACAACCTGATCCATCACATTTCTATTACCGAATCCCACGGCGCCATGAGCAAGACAACTTTGCTTCATGTAGAGGCTGGGCCCGCAAACTGTGGGCGTGAGGCTTGTGACCAGGTATCCGTCGCTCTGGTGCCCATAACTTTTGATCCGTAAGGGGTTACGTGGCGCACAACATACCGTTGGAAAGCTCTTTGAGAGCTCTATGACTTCGGCAACAAGCTTGCTCGGCTGCGCCTCTTTTCGAAGCCCAAAATCAAATGTTTTCATCAGTTTTGGGACACTTTTCTTCTTTTGCCCTGTTTTTTCGTCCCGGATCGTACCTCGTGAGCCGTGAAAAGGACGACAACCTAATCCATCACATTTCAATTACCGAATCCTACGGCACTGTGGGGAAGACAACTTCACTTCACGTAGAGGCTTGGCCCACAAACCGAGGTCGTGGGGCTTGGGACCAAGTCTCTGTCGTTCCGGTGCCCATTACTTTTGATTCACAAGGAGTTACGCGGCGCACAGTATGAGGCCTGACTTCGATTTGCGTGCGATACCTCGTTTTGTGTGCTCTAACCTAGATTTACGTGCCTTGACCTAAGTTTAAGTATTGTGTTTCGTTTTGTGTGTCTTGCATTGAATTATGTGCATACATTTAGGGTTACGTGCATTTACTTGGCAAAAGGGCATTCATCTAGTAGTTCGTGCCTTACCTCGTAGTGCATGCCCTAAACCTAGAAAAGCGTGCCCTCACGCTAATCAAGAAAGCATCTTACACGAAGTACTAGATCATTAATTAATCCTATAAACTCCACTAACTACTATTAAAATGATAATTCAACTCAGTAGAAGACGAAATTGCACCAAAAGCTAGACATTCTTATTCTTTATCCTTTATTCTTTTGCATCTTCCATGCACTCAATTAAATAATGCTCAAACAAGAAAAAAAAAATCAGATTTAAGCTACCCTTGGCCGACCATGAGAAGGACTTTGTGCATGCCTTGCATAATTTAAAATTAAACCTAGACATTCTATGACAAGCTAATGACACAAAACATAAAAAAATGACTCAAAAACCCTACCCAATGCATCAAAATCTCGACACCCTCAAATTGCCCATGCTAGACATTTCAAATTATGCTCCTTGAAGACACAAATTCTGAATTTTGCAAGCCCTAGGCCGAAACATGCATCAACTCCTCAAGCTTTTCATTCTTTCTCTCATTTTCTCTATTTCTCTCATTCTTTCTCTCATTTCTTCTCTCTCTCTCTCGGGCCTAGTTGCAATTGTAGACTCCATAGCTTAAGCTCATCATCCTAAGGTTCTTCAAGACATGCAAGTCACCAAGAAACTCGACCAAGCAAGCTAGAAGCAAAGGAACATGCATGCTAGCTCTTAGAATCTTTCATTCGGCCCTTAGGTATGTTGTTAGCTTCCATTTCATTTTCTTTGGGTTCTAACCACATGCACCTACTAAGGACTTGGTAACTAAGCTAGGAATTAGAGAATCTCAAGTTGTCTCTCGGCTAAGCAAGGAGAAAAGTCGATCTTGAGCATCATCAAGAGTTTTGTGCATCTTCATTGTTGTCTTGCTAAGGTGAGGGCTAAAACTTCTTTGAAAAGCTTTCAAAAACCACATGCATGCCTTTAAATGTCTATCTTTACCTCTGTACTTGTGATATATGTGTGTACATGAGCTTTTGTGAGCATGCATGGCAAGATATTTGGCTAGAATGTGAAGATAGGTGAAATCCCATAAATGGACAGTCTTCTGACTTGTTGGAGCGAAGTGATTTTGACCAGGTAAATGATGTTCAAAATGCATGAAATTTTGTAGGTGACTAGTTTTGATCGTTCTGAGAATTTTTCATAGAAATAGTCCAAAGCTAATTTTGACTCTAAGGTCCCCAAAATGGCAAAACATTGAAAGGTATCCAAATCTGGAAAATCTGGGAAAATGAAGCAGGTTTTGGCAGATTCACTATCCTTGTAGTACGAACCATTTTTGACTTAGTAAATGATATCAAAAATGCATGAAATTTGGTGTGCTACTAAAATTTTCAGTTCTGGACATTTTTCCAGAAATAGACTAAGGATAAATATGACCCTAAGGTCCTCAGAAACGACAAGCATTGAAATGTGTACAAATCTGGACAGTTTTGCGTAGTCTCACGGTTTTGGCTATAACTCTTGAACCCGAACTCCAAATGATGCGAGGTTTGTTTCTGAATTTAGTTCACTCCTTAAAATTTAATTTTTCATTTTGTTCACTGGAATTGGAGGTTGTTTGCTTGTCTCAATGATTGTGAGAAAACAGACCATTGCAGTGAGGTTTCCATCTAGTGATTTGTTTTGAAAATTATTGTAACTTCTCTTGTTATATTAAATGCTTGGGATTGTGGCACTTGGATGTGGTGTGGACTGTTTTGAATGCTTGAGGGTGTTTTAATTAATCGATGCATGGCTTGAGTTTAAATTACGAGATAACTTGGGGCTTAATCGCACGGGTGAGCATGAATTGAAACCCTAATGACTAGGGAAACTCGCTAAATGTTGATCCTATGGATGTCGTGTTTAATTATGTGATTAGTAGGCTGCCCGTAGTTGCCCTTGTAGCCCTAAATGTGATTCCGATGATCACCTATTGACAAGTAGACCTTTCTTGCACCCGGTCCCACGTAGATGTCGTTGTATGATGTATAATCTTATTATTTGATTGCGTGAACACCGAAATGAGTTATATGACTTGATTTACATGTGCTACATGGCTGCCCGTTTAATATTCATATAAATCTATGTGCTTTACAAGTGAAATTACTTGTCATATCGTGACTCACGTATTTATTTGTCAATGTGTAATCTTATGACTGCTCGGAGGCAACCTACTTTGTTGTTCTCCTAATGTGATATATTAAATGTCATAAATGTGCATTGCATATAAGGTTGCAACCTTTCATTCTGGCGTGGTAGCATTTCATGCACACCGGGCGGCATCGGGCTTGCCGGTGCAACCATGACTACCATTGTCCAATTCTCTCTCTTGCTTGGGGGCTAGACTTCCTCAGAGGGTTGGGTCGTAGGATTTTGGGGTACATCCGGAGTACACCCATTTGACGTGATAAGGGGATGATTTGAAGTCGGCCGCAACAACTGATACTGAAAATAAACTGAGAGCAAAAGCTAACCGTATCCTTTTCACTATGTGTATAAGTACTCTCACTTGGTTCCTAGAGGACCTCAGGGAGGAAAGTCGGGTAATTGTGTTCTTTTACTTTTATATTACATTATGAACTTACTTGTGATATATGTCATGCTTGCAAAGGGTTTTCATAAGTTGAACAGGAAAAAGAGTTTCAAAACTTATTTCTCGTTCCCCCTCGCTGAGTTCATAAGGACTCACCCTCTTTTATCATCTCAGGTGAAGAAGACCAGGAACAAGTGCCCGAGGACAACGTGCCTTTTGATGATTCCTTGGAATGATTGCTTGCCCTACGTGCCTTTCTTGACTATGGCCATTTTGTGAACAATATGTTGTTTGAAGACTATTTCTTATGTCGCTTGTTGTTGTATTGTAAATGACCCCCGTTGTAATTTGGGCTCTAATTTTGGGTTATACTGTTCACAACTAGTTAGAGACTCTTATGGTCGTTTTGCTATCGCTACTGGTTAGTATCTATCACAGGCTTATGAAGTATCAGGTAAAGGATTAAGTAAAATAAATCTATCCAATCTTAAGCAGGTACTCATCGTTAAGCTAAGATCAACAGGTACTTTTGTAACAAGGATTAATAAACAAACGAGACATAGTATCATGCTAGGTTGTTAATCAAACGAGACTTCGAGATAACTAGTAAGCGTTTCAATTGGTGATAAATAGTAATCTTAGTTCGAAATGAAATTGAGATTGGAAATTTTGAGGCGTTTAGAGAATTAGGTCAAACTAAAGAGCCCAATTACAGCCGTCATGTTGCCGGTTTTCTGAAGAATTTGTGGAGTTTAGACTAAACGTTAAGTGTTAAACTTTCATGAACGATTAAGTACGTGATATGACTCGAATGTTTAGATTACACCCTAGTCTAACCTTTATAGGTCGGGTTGGGGTGTGACACACAGCATACCATTGGAAAGCTCTCCAAGAGCTCTACAACGGGGGTAGCAAGCCTGCTCGGCTGCACCTATTTTCAGAGCCCAAAATCGAACGTTTTCATCTGTTTTAGGATATTTTTCTTATTTTGCCCGGTTTTTTCGTCTTGGATCGCACTTCGTGAGCCATGAAAAGGAAAACAACCTAATCCATCACATTTCAATTACCAAATCCCATGGTACCTTGGGCAAGACAACTTCGATTCACGTAGAGGCTGGGCCAACAAACCGAGGGCGTGGGGCTTGGGACTAGGTCTCCGTCGCTTCGGTGCCCATAACTTTTGATTCGTAAGGAGTTACGCGGCGCACAGCATACCGTTGGAAAGCTCTCCGAGAGCTCTACGACGGGGGCAGCAATCTTGGTCGGTTGCGCCTAGTTTCGGAGCCTGAAATTGAACGTTTTCATAAGTTTCGGGACACTTTTCTTCTTTTGCGCTATTTTTTTCGTCCCGAATCGTACGTCGTGAGCCGCGAAAATGATGACAACATAATCTATCACATTTCTATTACCGAATCCCACGGCATCTAGGGCAAGACAACTTCGCTTCACGTAGAGGCTGGTCCTACAAACCGAGGGCGTAGGGCTTGGGACCATGTCTCCGTCTCTCCGGTGCCCATAACTTTTGATCCATAAAGAGTTACACGGCGCACAGCATACCGTTGGAAAGCTATCCGAGAGCTCTACGACGAGGGTAGCAAGTCTGCTCGGCTGCGCCTATTTTTGGAGCCCAAAATTGAACGTTTTCATCTATTTCTAGATACTTTTCTTCTTTTGCCCTGTTTTTTTGTCCTGGATAGTACTTCGTGAGCCGTGAAAAGGACGACAACCTATTACGTCACATTTCTATTACCAAATTCCACGGTACCTTGGGAAAGACAACTTTACTTCACGTAGAGGCTAGGTGCACAAACTGAGGGCGTGGGGCTTGGGACAAGGTCACCGTTGCTCCGGTGCCCATAACTTTTGATCCGTAAGGAGTTACCTAGCACATTGTATACCATTGGAAAGCTCTCCAAGAGCTCTACAACGGGGGCAGCAAGCCTACTTTGCTGCGCTAATTTTTTGAGCCCAAAATCGAGCATTTTCATAAGTTTCGGGATACTTTTCTTCTTTTGCGCTATTTTTTCGTCCCGGATTGTACGTCGTGAGCTGCAAAAAGGACGATAACCTAATCTATCACATTTCTATTACTAAATCCCATAACATCTTGGGGAAGACAACTTCGCTTCACGTAGAGGCTAGGCCCGCAAACCGAGTACGTGGGGCTTAGGACCAGATCTTGGTTGCTCCAGTGCCCATAACTTTTGATCCGTAAGGAGTTACGCGGTGCACCGCATATCGTTGGAAGGCCCTCCGAGAACTCTACGAGGGGAGCAGCAAGCCTGCTCGGCTGCTACTATTTTCGGAGCCCAAAATTGAACGTTTTCATCTATTTCAGGATACTTTTATTCTTTTGTCCTGTTTTTTCGTCCCGGATCATACTTCGTGAGCTGTGAAAAGGACGACAACCTAATCTATCACATTTCTATTACCAAATCCCACGGTTCCTTCGGCAAGACAACTTTGCTTCACGTAGAGGCTTGGTACACAAACCGAGGGCGTGGGGCTTAGGACCAGGTCTCTGTCGCTTCGGTGCCCATAACTTTTGATCCATAAGGAGTTACACGACGCACAGCATACCGTTGGAAAGCTCTCCGAGAGATTTATGATAGGGGAGGAAAGCCTACTCAGCTGCACCTATTTTCGGATCCCAAAATTGAACGTTTTCATAAGTTTTGGGACACTTTTCTTCTTTTGCGCTGTTTTTCCGTCCCGAATCATACGTTGTGAGCCGCGAAAAGGACGACAACCTAATCTATCACATTTATATTACCAAATCCCATGGCACCTTGGGCAAGACAATTTCGCTTCACGTAGAGGCTGGGCCCACAAACCAAGGTCGTAGGGCATGGGACCAGGTCTCCGTCGCTTCGGTACCCATAACTTTTGATCCGTAAAAAGTTACGCGGTGCACAGCATACCGTTGGAAAGCTCTCCGAGAGCTCTATGACGGGGGTAGCAAGCCTGCTCAGCTGCGCCTATTTTTGGAGCCCAAAATCGAACGTTTTCATAAGTTTCGAAACACTTTTCTTCTTTTGCGCTATTTTTCTGTCCGGAATCGTACGTCGTGAGACACGAAAAGGATGACAACCTAATCCATCACATTTCTATTACCGAATCCCATGGCACCTAGGGCAAGACAACTTCGCTTCACGTAGAGGCTGGGCCCATAAACCGAGGGCGTGGGGCTTGGCACTATGTCTCCGTCATTCAGGTGCCCATAACTTTTGATCCGTAAGGAGTTACGCAGCGTACAGCATACCATTGGAAAGCTCTCCGAGAGTTCTACGACGGGGGCAACAAGCTTCCTTGGTTGCACCTATTTTCGGAGCCCAAAACTGATCATTTTCATAAGTTTCGGGACGGTTTTCTTCTTTTGTGCTGTTTTTCCGTCCCTAATCGTACGTCGTGAGCCGCGAAAAGGACGACAACTTAATCCATCACATTTCTATTACCGAATCCCACTGTACCCAGGGCAAGACAACTTTGCTACACGTAGAGGCTGGGCTCATAAACCGAGGGCGTGGGGCTTGGGACCACGTCTCCGTCGCTCCGGTGCCCATAACTTTTGATCCGTAAGGAGTTACGCGGCGTACAACATACCGTTGGAAAGCTCTCTGAGAGCTCTACGACGGCGGCAGCATACCTGCTAGGCTGCGCCAATTTTCAGAGCCCAAAATCAAACGTTTTCATAAGTTTTGGGATTCTATTCTTCTTTTGTGCTGTTTTTTCATCCCAGATCGTACGTCGTGAGCCACGAAAAGGACAACAACCTAATCCATCACATTTCTATTACCGAATCCCACTGCACCTTGGGCAAGACAACTTCGCTTCATGTAGAGGCTGGGCCTACAAACCGAGGTCATGGGGCTTGGGACCAGGTCTCCGTCGCTCCGGTGCCCATAACTTTTAATCCGTAAGGAGTTACGCGGCGTACAACATACCGTTGGAAAGCTCTCTGAGAGCTCTACGACAGTGGCAGCATACCTGCTAGGCTGCGCCAATTTTCAAAGCCCAAAATCAAACGTTTTCATAAGTTTTGGGATTTTATTCTTCTTTTGTGCTGTTTTTTCATCCCAGATCGTACGTCGTGAGCCGCGAAAAGGACGACAACCTAATCCATCACATTTCTATTACCGAATCCCACTGCACCTTGGGCAAGACAACTTCGCTTCATGTAGAGGCTGGGCCTACAAACCGAGGTCATGGGGCTTGGGACCAGGTCTCCGTCGCTCCGGTGCCCATAACTTTTGATCCGTAAGGAGTTACGTAGCACACAGCATACCGTTGGAAAGCTCTTCAAGATCTCTACGACGGGGGCAGCAAGCCTGCTCGGATGCGCCTATTTTCAGAGCCCAAAATCGAACATTTTAATAAGTCTCGGGATACTTTTCTTCTTTTGCGCTATTTTTTCATCCCGGATCGTACGTCGTGAGCAGCGAAAAGGACGATAACCTAATCCATCACATTTTTTTTACCGAATCCAATGACACCTAGGGCAAGAAAACTTCGCTTCATGTAGAGGCTGGGCCCACAAACTGAAGGCGTGGGGCTTGGGACCATGTCTCCGTCGTTCAGGTGCCTATAACTTTTGATATGTAAAGAGTTACGTGGTGCAAAACATACCGTTGGAAAGCTCTCCGAGAGCTCTACAATGCGGGTAGCAAGCTTCCTAGGTTGTGCCTATTTTCAGAGCCCAAAATCGAACGTTTTTATAAGTTTCAGGATACTTTTCTTCTTTTACGCTATTTTTTCGTCCAGGATCGTACGTCATGAGCCGCGAAAACGTTGACAACCTAATCCATCACATTTCTATTACCGAATCCCACGACACCTAGGGCAAGGCAACTTCGCTTCACGTAAAGGCTGGGCCCACAAACCAAGGGTATGGGGCTTGGACATGTCTCCGTCGTTCAGATGCCCATAACTTTTGATCCGTAAGGAGTTACGTGGCAAAAAACATACTGTTGGAAAGCTCTCCGAGAGCTTTACGATGGGGGCAGCAAACTTGCTAGGCTGTGCCTATTTTCGGAGCCCAAAATCGAACATTTTCATAACTTTCAGGATATTTTTCTTCTTTTGCACTGTTTTTCCGTCCCAGATCGTACGTCGTGAGACGCGAAAAGGACGACAACCTAATCCATCACATTCCTATTACCGAATCCCACTGCACCGTGGGTAAGACAACTTCGCTTCACGTAAAGGCTAAGCTTGCAAACCGAGAGCGTGTAGCTTTGTGAGGCCTGACCTCGATTTGCATGCGATACCTCGTTTCGTGTGCGTAACCTAGATTTGCGTGCCTTGACCTAGATTTAAGAATCGTGTTTCATTTTGTGTGGCTTGCAATGAATTACGTGCATTCATTTAGGGTTGCGTGCATTTACTTGGGAAACGTGCATTCATCTCGTAGTTCATGTCTTGTCTCGTAGTGCGTGCCCTAAACCTAAGAAAAGCGTGCCCTTATGCTAATCAAGAAAGCATCTTACACGAAGTACTAAATCATTAATTAATCCTACAAATCCCACTAACTAATATTAAAATGTCAAGTCAATGCACTAGAAGACAAAATTGCACCAAAAGCTAGGCATTCTTTATTCTTTATTCTTTGCATATCCCAAACACACAATAAAATAAGCCTTGAACAAACAAAAAAATTAGATTCTAGCTATGCCTTGGCCAACCACCTTGTGTGCTTTGTGCTTGCTTTGCATAATTCAAATTGAACCTAGACAATTCTATGACAACTAATGACACAAAGCAATAAAAAAATAGCTCAAAAACTCTACCAAGCTCCACCAATCTCGACATAAGCTCCTTGCCCATGCTAAACACTTCAAATGATGCTTCTTGAAGACACAAAAATATGAATTGCAAAGCTCAAGGCCGACATATGCTTCAAACCTTGCAAAAGCTTTCATTTTTCTTTCATTTCTCTCATTTCCTCTCATTCTTCTCTCTCCCTCTCATTCTTCTCTCTCTCTCTCGGCCTTAGCTTAATATTGTAGACTCCATAGCTTATCTTCATCACTCCATGGTTTATCAAGGCATGCAAGAAGCTAGGGAGCTCGACTAAGCAAGCTAGGTTGCAAGAAACACACATGCAAGCTCATTGAACCTCCATTTCGGCTTAGGTGAGTTTGCTAGCTTCCATTTCTTTTCTTCTTGTTCTAACCACATGCACCTACTAAGAACTTGGTTACTAAGCTAGGAAACTAGAGAAAAATCGAGTGGTGTCTCCGCTAAGCAAGGAAAAAGGTCAACTTTGTGCTTCACCAAGAGTCTTGTGCATCTTCTTGTTGTTTTGCTAAGGTGAGGGCTAAAACTTCTTGAAAATCTTTCAAAAAACCACATGCATGCCCTTAAATGTTTATCTTTACTTCTGTACTTGAGATATATGTGTGTTCATGAGCTTTTATAAACATGCATGGCAATATTTTCGGCTAGAATGTGATGATAGGCGAAATTGTGTATGTGACAACTCTCTGTCTTGTTGGTGCGAGGTGATTTTGGCTAGGTAAACGATGTTGAAAATTCATGCAAATTGGTAGGTAACTAGTTTTGCCAGTTTGGAAAAATATATCCAAATCTGGAAAGTCTGGAAAAATGAAGCAGGTTTTGGCAGATTCACTGACCTTGTAGAACGAACCAGTTTTGACTTAGTAAATGACATCCAAAATGCATGAAATTTGGTGTGATGCTAGAGTTTTCAGTTATGGACATTTTTGTCAGAAATGGACTAAGGCTAAATCTGACCCTAAGGCCCTCAAAAATGACATGTACTGAAATGTGTGCAAATCTGGACAGTTTTGTGCAGTCTCACTGTTTTGGCTATAATTATTGAACCCGAACTCCAAATGATGCGAGGTTTGTTTCTGAATTTAGTTCACTCCTTAAGATTTAATTTGAAAAATTATTCACTGGAATTGGATATTGTTTGCTTGTCTTAATGATTGTGAGAAAACAGTCCATTGCAGTGAGGGTTTCACTAGTGATATGCTTGGAAAAATTATTGTAGCTTCTCTTGTTGTATTAAATGCTTGAGATTGTGGCATTGGATGTTGTGTGGACTGTTTTGAATGCGTGAGGGTGTATGAACTAATTAATGTGTGGCTTGAGTTTTATTTTGAGTTGACTTGGGGCTTAATCGCACGGGTAAGCATGAATTGAAACCCTAGTGACTAGGTAATTTTACTAAGTGTTGATCCTATGAATATCATGTTTAATTATATGATTAGTAGGCTGCCCGTAGTTGCCCTTGTAGCCCTAAATGTGATTTTGATCATTACTTGTTGACAAGTAGGCCTATCTTGCACCCGGACCCATGTAGATGTCGTTGCATGTTGAATAATCTTGTTATTTGATTACGTGAACTTCGAAATGAGTTATATGACTTGATTTACATGCGTTACATGGTTGCCCGTTTAATGTTCATATAACTCCATGTGCTTTTCAAGTGAAATTACTTGTCATATCGTGCTTCGCTTGTTTTCTTGTCAATGTGCAATCTTATGACTGCTCGGAGGCAACCTACTTTGTTGTCCTCCAAATGTGATATATTAAATGTCATAAATGTGCATTGCATACAAGGTTGCAACCTTTCATTCTGGCGTGGTAGCATTCACGCACACCGGGCGGCATCGGGCTTGCCGGTGCAACCGTGACTACCGTTGTCCAATTCCCTCTCTCGCTTGGGGGCTAGATTCCATCGGAGAGTTGGGTCATAGGATTTCGGGGTACATCCAGAGTACACCCATTTGGCGTGATAAGGGGATGATTGAAGTCGACCGCAACAACTGATATTGATATGAACTGAGAGCGAAAGTTCACCGTATCCTTTTCACTATGTGTATAAGTACTCTTGCTTGGTTCCTAGAGGACCTCGGGGAGGAAAGACGGGTAATTGTGTTCCTTTACTTTTATATTATTGTTATGTACTTATTTGTGATATATTCATGCTTGCAAAAAGGGTTTTCATAAGTTGAACCGGAAAATGAGTTTCAAAACCTATTTCTTGTTCCCCCTCGTTGAGTTGATAAGGACTTACTCTCTTTTATCATCTCAGGTGAAGAAGACCAAGAACAGGTACCCGAGGACGACGTGCCTAATGATGATTCATTGGAATGATTGCCTGTCCTATGTGCTATGCCTGATTATGGCCATTTGTGAACACTATGCTGCTTGAAGACTATTTCTTTTCATGTTGCTTGATGTTTGTAATGTAAAAGACCCCCGTTGTAATTTGAGGTCTAATTTTGGCTTGTACTGATAATAACTTGATAGACACTACTATGGTCATTTTGCTATCGTTACTGGCTAGTATCTATCATAGGATTATGAAGTATCTGGTAAGGACTAAGTAAAATGAACCTATCCAATCTTAAGCAGGTACTCATTGTTAATCTAAGATCAACAGGTACTTTTGTAATGAGGATTAACAAACAAACGAGGCATAGTATCATGCTAGGTTATTAATCAAACGAGACATCGAGATAACTAGTAGGCGTTTCAATTGATGGTAAATAGTAATCTTAATTGGAAATGAAATTGGAGGCATTTAGAGAATTAGGTCAAACCAAAGAGCCCAATTATAGCCGTTATACTTACCGGTTTTCCAGAAAATTATGGAGTTTAGGTTAAAACGTTAAGTATTAAACTTTCATGAATGGTTAAGTACGAGATATGACTTGAATGTTTAGATCACACCCTAATCTAACCTTTATAGGCCGGGTTGGGGCGTGACAGGCTTGGGACCAGATCTCGGTCGCTCCAGTGACCATAAATTTTGATCCGTAAGGAGTTACGCGGTGTATAGCATACCGTTGGAAAGATCTCCGAGAGCTCTACGATGGGGGCAGTATGCCTGCTAGGCTGCGCCTATTTTTAGAGCCCAAAATCAAACGTTTTCATAAGTTTCGAGATACTTTTCTTCTTTTGTGTTGTTTTTCCGTCCCGGATCTTATGATGTGAGCCGCGAAAAGGACGACAACCTAATCCATCACATATCAATTACCAAATCCCACGGTACCTTGGGCAAGACAACTTCGCTTCACTTAGAGGCTAGGCCTACAAACCGAGGGCGTGGGCCTTGGGACCAGGTCTCTGTCGCTCCGGTGCCCATAACTTTTGATCCGTAAGGAGTTACGTGGCGCACAACATACCGTTGGAAAGCTCTCCGAGAGCTCTACGACGGGGGCAGCATGCCTGCTAGGCTGCGCCTATTTTCAGAGCCCAAGATCGAACGTTTTCATAAGTTTCGGGATACTTTTCTTCTTTTGCGCTGTTTTTTCATCCCGGATCGTACTTTGTGAGCCGCGAGAAGGACGACAACCTAATCCATCACATTTCTATTACCGAATCCCATGGCACCTTGGGCAAAACAACTTCGCTTCACGTAGAAGCTGGGCCTACAAACCGAGGTCGTGGGGCTTGGGACCAGGTCACCGTCGCCCCGGTGCCCATAACTTTTGATCTGTAAGGAGTTACGCGGCGCACAACATACCGTTGGAAAGCTCTTCGAGAGCTCTACGACGAGGGCAGCAAGCTTGCTCGGCTGTGCCTGTTTTCGGAGCCCAAAATCAAACATTTTCATAAGTTTCAGGACACTTTTCTTTATTTGTGCTGCTTTTCCGTCCTGAATCGTACGTCGTGCGCCGCGATAAGGACGATAACCTAATCTATCACATTTCTATTACCGAATCCCATGACACCTAGGGCAAGACTACTTCGATTCACATAGAGGCTGGGCCCATAAACCGAGGGCGTGGGGCTTGGGACCATGTCCCCGTCGTTCAGGTGCCCATAACTTTTGATCCATATGGAGTGACGTGGCGCAAAACATACCGTTGGAAAGCTCTCCAAGAGCTCTACGATGGGGGCAGCAAGCTTGCTAGGCTGCGCCTATTTTCAGAGACGAAAATCGAACGTTTTCATAAGTTTCAGGATACTTTTCTTCTTTTGTGCTATTTTTCTATCCCGGATCGTACGTCGTGAGCCGCGAAAAGGACGACAACCTAAACCATCACATTTCTATTACCGAATCCCACAGCACCGTGGGCAAGACAACTTCTCTTCACGTAGAGGCTAGGCCCGCAAACCGAGGGCGTGTGGCTTGGGACTAGATCTCGGTCGCTCCAGTGCCCATAACTTTTGATCCGCAAGGAGTTACGCGGCGCACAACATACCGTTGGAAAGCTCATGATAGCTCTACGACGGGGGAAGCAAGCCTGCTCGGCTGTGCCTATTTTCAGAGCCCAAAATTGAACGTTTTCGTCTATTTTAGGATACTTTTCTTCCTTTGCCCTATTTTTTCATCCTGGATCATACTTCATGAGCCGTGAAAAGGATGACAACCTAATGTATCACATTTCAATTACGAAATCCCATGGTACCTTGGGCAAGACAACTTCGCTTCACGTAGAGGCTGGACCCACAAACCGAGGGTGTGGGCCTTGGGACCAGGTCTCCATCGCTTTTGTGCCTGTAAGTTTTGATCCTTAAGGAGTTACGCGACGCACAACATACCGTTGGAAAACACTCGGACAGCTCTACGACGTGGGCAGCAAGCCTGCTCGGCTCGCCTATTTTCGGGGCCCAAAATCGAATGTTTTCATTAGTTTCAGGATACTTTTCTTCTATTTGCGCTGTTTTTTCATCCCGAATCGTACGTCGTGAGCTGCGAAAAGGACGACAACCTAATCCATCACATTTCTATTACTGAATCCGATGGCACCTTGGGCAACACAACTTCACTTCACGCAGAGGCTGGGCCCACAAATCAAGGTCGTGGAGCTTAGGACCAGGTCTCCGTCGCTCCGGTGCCCATAACTTTTGATCCGTAAGGAGTTACGCGGTGTACAGCATACCGTTGGAAAGCTCTCCGAGAGCTCTAAGATAAGGGTAGCGAGCCTACTCGACTGTGCCTATTTTCGGAGCCCAAATTCGATCGTTTTCATAAGTTTCGGTACACTTTTCTTCTTTTGCGCTGATTTTCTGTCTCGAATTGTACGTCTTGAGCAGCGAAAAGGATGACAACCTAATCCCTCACATTTCTATTACTGAATCCCATGGCTCCATGGGCAAGACAACTTTGCTTAACGTAGAGGCTAGGCCAGCAAACCGAGGGCATATGGCTAGGGACCAGATCTCTGTTGCTTCGGTGCCCATAACTTTTGATCCGTAAGGAGTTACGAAGCGCACAACATACCGTTGGAAAGTGCTTCGAGAGCTCTACGACGGGGGCAGCAAGCCTGCTCGGCTGCTCCTGTTTTCAGAGCCCAAAATCGAACGTTTTAATAAGTTTCGGGACACTTTTCTTCTTTTACACTGTTTTTCAGTCCCAAATCGTACGTCGTGAGCCGCGAAAAGAACGATAACCTAATCCATCACATTTCTACTGCCGAATCCAACGACACCTAGGGCAAGACAACTTCGCTTCACGTAGAGGTTGGGCCCACAAGCCGAGGTCGTGGGGCTTGAGACCATGTCTCCGTCGTTCAGGTGCCCATAACTTTTGATCCGTAAGGAGTTACGTGGTGTAAAACATACCGTTGGAAAACTCTTCGAGAGCTCTACGATGGAGGCAGCAAGCCTGCTCAGCTGTGCCTATTTTCAGGGCCCAAAATTGAATGTTTTCATTAGTTTCGGGACACTTTTCTTCTTTTGCGCTATTTTTTCGTCCCGAATCGTACGTCGTGAGCCACGAAAAAGACGACAACCCAATCCATCACATTTTTATTACCAAATCCCACGGCACTGTAGGCAAGACAACTTCGCTTCACGTAGAGGCTAGGCCCGCAAACCGAGGTCATGGGGCTTAGGACCAAGTCTCCGTCGCTCCGGTGCCCATAACTTTTGATCCGTAAGGAGTTATGCAACGCACAACATATCGTTGAAAAGCTCTCCGAGAGCTCTAGGATGAGGGCAGCAAGCCAGCTAAGTTGCGCCTATTTTCGGAGACCAAAATCGATCATTTTCATAGGTTTCGGGACACTTTTCTTCTTTTGCGATGTTTTTTCGTCCTGAATCGTACGTCGTGAGCCGCGAGAAGGACGACAGCCTAATCCATCACATTTCTACTACCAAATCCCATGGCACCTTGGGAAAGACAACTTTGCTTCACGTAGAGGCTGGGCCTACAAACCGAGGGCGTGGGGCTTGGGACCAGGTCTCCGTCGCTCCGGTGTCCATAACTTTTGATCCGTAAGGAGTTACGCGGCGCACTACATACAGTTAGAAAGTTTTTCGAGAGCTCTACAACGAGGGTATCAATCCTGCTCGGCTGCGCTAATTTTCAGAGCCCAAAATCAAACGTTTTCATAAGTTTTGAGACACTTTTCTTCTTTTGCGCTGTTTTTTCGTCCCGGATCGTACGTCGTGAGCTGCGAAAAGGACGACAACCTAATCCATCACATTTCTATTACCGAATCCCACAGCACCTTGGGGAAGACAACTTCACTTCACGTAGAGGCTAGGCCCGCAAACTGAGTGCGTGGGGCTTAGGACCAGATCTCGGTCGCTCCGGTGCCCATAACTTTTGATCCGTAAGGAGTTACGCGGTGCACCTCATACTGTTAGAAGGCTCTCTGAGAGCTCTACGATGGGGGCAGCAAGCCTGCTAGGCTGCACCTATTTTCAGAGCCCAAAATCGAACATTTTCATCTATTTCAGGATACTTTTCTTCTTTTGCCCTATTTTTTTGTCTCGGATCGTACTTCGTGAGCCATGAAAAGGACGACAACATAATCCATCACATTTCTATTACCAAATCCCACGGCACCTTGGGCAAGACAACTTCGTTTCACGTAGTGGCTGGGCCCACAAATCGAGGGCGTGGGGCTTGGGACCAGGTCTTCCTCGCTCTGGTGCCCATAACCTTTGATCCGTAAGGAGTTACGCGGTGCACAGCATACCGTTGGAAAGCTCTCTACGAGCTCTACGATGGGGGCAGCAAGCTTGCTAGGCTGCGCCTATTTTCAGAGCCCAAAATTGAACGTCTTCATAAGTTTTAGGATACCTTTCTTCGTCTGTGCTGTTTTTCCGTCCTTGATCGTACGTCGTGAGCCACGAAAAGGACGACAACCTAATCCATCACATTTCTGTTGCTGAATCCCACGACACCTTGGGCATAACAACTTCGCTTCACGTTGAGGCTTGGCCCACAAACCGAGGTCGTGGGGCTTGGGACCAGGTCTCCGTAGCTCCGGTGCCCATAACTTTTGATCCGTAAGGAGTTATGCGGTGCACAATATATAGTTGAAAAGCTCTCCAAGAGCTTTACGATGAGGGCAGCAAGCCTGCTCGGCTGCGCCTGTTTTTGGAGCCTAAAATTGAACATTTTCATAAGTTTCGGGACACTTTTCTTCTTTTGCGCTATTTTTTCATCCCGTATCGTACTTCCTGAGCCGTGAAAAGGACGACAACCTAATCCATCACATTTCTATTATCGAATCCCATGACACCTAGGGTAACACAACTTCGCTACACGTAGAGGCTGGGCCCACAAGCCGAGGTCGTAGGGCTTGGGACCATGTCTCCGTCGTTCAGGTGCCCATAACTTTTGATCCCTAAGGAGTTACGCGGGGCAAAACATACCGTTGGAAAGCTCTTCGAGATCTCTACGACGGGAGTAGCAAGCTTGCAAGGCTGCGCCTGTTTTCAGATCCCAAAATCGAACGTTTTCATAAGTTTCAGGATACTTTTTTTCTTTTGTGCTATTTTTCCGTCCCGGATCGCAAGTCGTGAGCCGCGAAAAGAACGACAATCTAATCCATCACATTTTTATTACCGAATCCCATGGCACCGTGGGCAAGACAACTTCGCTTCACGTAGAGGCTAAGCCCACAAACCGAGGGTGTGGGGCTTAGGACCATGTATCCGTCGCTCCTGTGCCCATATCTTTTGATCCGAAAAGAGTTACGCGGCACATAGCATACCGTTGGAAAGCTCTCCGAAAGCCCTATGACGAGGGAAGCAAGCATGCCTGGCTGCACCTGTTTTCGGAGCCCAAAATCGAACATTTTCATAAGTTTCAGGACATTTTTCTTCTTTTGCGCTGTTTTTTCATCCCGAATCGTACGTCGTGAGCCGCGTAAAGGACGACAACCTAATCCATCACATTTCTATTACCGAATCCAATGGCACCTAGGGCAAGACAACTTCGCTTCACGTAGAGGCTGGGCCCACAAGCCGAGGTCGTGGGGCTTGGGACCATGTCTCTGACGTTCAGGTGCCCATAAGTTTTGATCCGTAAGGAGTTATGCAGTGCAAAACATACCTTGGGAAAGCTCTCCGAAAGCTCTACGATGGGGGCAGCAAGCTTGCTAGGATGCGCCTGTTTTCAGAGCCCAAAATTGAACGTTTTCATAAGTTTCGGGACATTTTTCTTTTTTTGCGCTGTTTTTTCATCCCGAATCATACGTTGTGAGCCGCAAAAAGGACGACAACCTAATCTATCACATTTCTATTACCGAATCCCATGGCACCTTGGCAAGACAACTTCGCTTCACATAGAGGCTAGGCCCACAAACCAAGGGCATGGGGCTTGGGACCATGTCTCCGTTGTTCAGGTGCCCATAACTTTTGATTCGTAAGGAGTTACATGGCGCAAAACATACCGTTGGAAATCTTTCCAAGAGCTCTACGATGGGGGCAGCAAGCCTGCTTGGCTGCGCCTATTTTCACTGCCCAAAATTGAATGTTTTAATTAGTTTCGGGACACTTTTCTTCTTTTGCGCTGTTTTTTCGTCCCGAATCGTAAGTCGTGAGCCGCGAAAAAGTCGACAACCTAATCCATCACATTTTTATTACCTAATCCCACGGCACCCTGGGCAAGGCAACTTCGCTTCACATAGACGCTAGGCCAGCAAACCGAGGTCATAGGGCTTAGGACCAGGTCTCCGTCGCTTCGGTGTCCATAACTTTTGATCCGTAAGGAGTTATGCGGCACACAGTATACCGTTGGAAAGCTCTCCGAGAGCTCTACGACGAGGACAACAAGCCTGCTGAGATGCGCCTATTTTCAGAGCCCAAAATCGATCATTTTCATAGGTTTCAGGACACTTTTCTTCTTTTGCGCTATTTTTCCATCCCGAATCGTACGTCGTGAGCTGCGAAAAGGACGACAACCTAATCCATCACATTTCTATTACCAATCCCATGGCACCTTGGGCAAGACAACATCGCTTCACGTAGAAGCTAGGCCCGAAAACCGAGGGCGTAGGGCTTGGGACCAGGTCTCCGTCGTTCCGGTACCCATAACTTTTGATCCGTAAAGAGTTATGTGGCACACAGCATACCGTTGGAAAGCTCTATGAGAGCTCTACGATGAGGGAGGTAAGCCTGCTTAACTACGCCTATTTTTGGAGCCCAAAATTGAACGTTTTCATAAGTTTCGGGAGACTTTTCTTCTTTTGCGCTGTTTTTTCGTCCCGGATCGTACGTCATGAGCCTCGAGAAGGACGACAACCTAATCCATCACATTTTTATTACTGAATCCCACGGCACCGTGGGAAAGACAACTTCACTTCACGTAGAGGCTGGGCCTGCAAGCCGAGGGCGTGGGGCTTGGGACCATGTCTCTATCGCTCCGGTGCCAATAACTTTTGATCCGTAAGGAGTTACACGGCGCACAGCATACCGTTGGAAAGCTCTCCGAGAGCTCTACGACGAGGGCAGTATGCTTGCTGAGCTGTGCCTATTTTTGGAGCCAAAAATTGAATGTTTTCATCTTTTTCTGGATATTTTTCTTCTTTTGCCTTATTTTTTCGTCCCGGATCGTGCTTCGTGAGCTGTGAAAAGGACGACAACCTAATCCATCACATTTCTATTACAAAATCCCACGGTACCTTGGGAAAGACAACTTCGCTTCACGTAGAGGCTGGGCCCACAAACCGAGGGCGTGGGGCTTGGGACCAAGTCTCCGTCGCTCTGGTGTCCATAACTTTTGATCCGTAAGGTGTTACGCGGTGCACTGCATACAGTTGGAAAGTTCTCCGAGAGCTCTACAACGGGGGCAACTAGCCAGCTCAGCTGCACTAATTTTCGAAGCCCAAAATCAAACGTTTTCATAAGTTTCGAGATACTTTTCTTCTTTTGCGCTGTTTTTTCATCCCGGATCGTACGTCGTGAGCTGCGAAAAGGACAACAACCTAATCCATCACATTTCAATTACCGAATCCCACTGCACCTTGGGGAAGACAACTTCGCTTCACGTAGAGGCTAGGCCCGCAAACCGAGTGCATGGGGCTTAGGACCAGATCTCAGTTGCTCCGGTGCCCATAACTTTTGATCAGTAAGGAGTTACGCGGCGCACCGTATACCGTTGGAAGGCTCTTTGAGAGCTCTACGTAGTGGCAGTAAGCCTTGCTCTCCTGTACCTATATTCGGAGCCCAAAATCGAACATTTTTATCTATTTCAGGATACTTTTCTTCTTTTGCCCTATTTTTTCGTCCTGAATCGTACTTCGTGAACCGTGAAAAGGACAACAACCTAATCCATCACATTTCTATTACCAAATCCCAGGGCACCTTGGGCAAGACAACTTTGCTTCACGTAGCGGCTGGGCCAACAAACCGAGGGCGTGGGGCTTGGGACCAGGTCTCCGTCGCTCCGGTACCCATAACTTTTGATCCGTAAAGAGTTACGTGGCACACAGCATACTGTTGGAAAGCTCTCCGATAGCTTTACGACGGGGGAGGTAAGCCTGCTTAACTGCGCCTATTTTTGGAGCCCAAAATTGAACGTTTTCATAAGTTTCGGGAGACTTTTCTTCTTTTGCGCTGTTTTTTCGTCCGGAATCATACGTTTTGAGCCACGAAAAGGAAGACAACCTAATCCATCAGATTTCTATTACCGAATCCCATGGCAACTTGGGAAAGACAACTTCGCTTCATGTAGAGGCTGGGCCCACAAACCGAGGTTGTGGGGCTTAAGACCAGGTCTCTATGTCACGCCCTAACCCGACCTATAAAGGTTAGAGTAGGGTGTGATCTAAACATTCAAGTCATATCACGTACTTAATCGTTCATGAAAGTTTAACACTTAATGTTTTAGCCTAAACTCCATAAATTCTCCGGAAAACCAACAGCATAACGGTTGTAATTGGGCTCCTTAGTTTGACCTATTTTTCTAAAGACCTCAAAATTTTCAATCTCAATTTCATTTCTAACTTAGATTACTATTTATCACCAATCGAAATGCCTACTAGTTATCTCGAGGTCTCTTTTGATTAATAACCTAGCATGATACTATGTCTCATTTGTTTGTTAATCCTTGTTACAAAAGCACTTGTTGATCTTAGCTTAACAATGAGTACCTGCTTAAGATTGGATAGATTCATTTTTCTTAATCCTTACCTGATACTTCATAATCTTGTGATAGATATTAATCAATAGCGATAGCAAAAACGACCATAGTAGTGACTATCTAGTTATGATCAGTACAAGCCAAAATTAGACCCCAAATTACAACGGGGGTCATTTACAATACAATAACAAGCAACATAAGAAATAGTCTTCAAGCAACATATCGTTCACAAAATGGCCATAGTCAAGTAAGGCACGTAGGGCAAGCAATCATTCCAAGGAATCATCATTAGGCACGTTGTCCTCGGGTACCTGTTCCTGGTCTTCTTCACCTGAGATGATAAAAGAGGGTGAGTCCTTATGAACTCAGCGAGAGGGAACGAGAAATAAGTTTTGAACTCATTTTCCAGTTCAACTTATGAAAACCCTTTGCTAGCATGTCATTTATCACAAATAAGTACATAATGTAATGTAAAAGTAAAGGAACACAATTACCCGTCTTTCCTCCCCGAGGTCCTCTAGGAACCAAGCGAGAGTACTTATACACATAGTGAAAAGGATACGGTGAGGTTTTGCTCTCAGTTTATTTCCAGTATCAATTGTTGCAGCTGACTTCAAATCATCCCTTTATCACGCCAAATGGGTGTACTCCGAATGTACCCCGAAATCCTACGACCCAACTCTCCGAGGAAGTCTAGCCCCCAAGTGAGAGAGGGAATTGGACAATGGTAGTCATAGTTGCACCAGCAAGCCCGATGTTGCCCGGTGTGCATGAACGCTACCACGCCAGAATGAAAGGTTGCAACCTTGTATGCAATGCACATTTATGACATTTAATATATCACATTAGGAGGACAACAAAGTAGGTTGCCTCCGAGCAATCATAAGATTGCACATTGACAAGTAAACACACGAAGCATGATATGACAAGTAATTTCGCTTGAAAAGCATATGGAGTTATATGAATATTAAACGGGCAGCCATGTAACGCATGTAATTCAAGTCATATAACTCATTTCAAAGTTCACGTAATCAAATAATAAGGTCATACAACATGCAACAACGTTTACGTGGGACCGGGTGCAAGAATGGCTTACTTGTCAACATGAAATCATCGGAATCATATTTTGGGCTATAAGGGAAACTACGGGCAGCCTACTAATCACATAATTAAACATGATATTCATAGGATCAACACTTAGCGAATTTACCTAGTCACTAGGGTTTCAATTCGTGCTTACCCGTGCGATTAAGCCCCAAGTCATCTTGTAATTAAGCTCAAGCCATGCATTGATTAATTAAAACACCCTCAAGAATTTAAAATAGTCTATACAACATCCAAATGCCACAATCCCAAGCATTTAATACAACAAGAGAAGCTACAATAATTTTTCTAAGCATATCACTAGGTGTAACCCTCACTGCAATTGACTGTTTTCTCACAATCATTGAGACAAGCAAACAATATCTAATTCCTGTGAACAAGATGTCAAATTAAAGCTTAAGGAGTGAACTAAATTTAGAAACAAACCTTGCATCATTTGGAGTTCGGGTTCAAGCGTTACAGCCAAAACCGTGAGACTACGCAAAACTATCCAGATTTGCACACATTTCAATACTTGTCATTTTTGTGGGCCTTAGGGTCAGCGTTAGACTTAGTCCATTTCGGACAAAAATGTCCAGAACTGAAACATCTAGCAGCACACCAAATTTCATTCATTTTGGATATCATTTACTAAGTCAAAACTGGTTCGTTCTACAAGGACAGTGAATCTGCCAAAACCTGCTTCATTTTCCCAGATTTTCCAAATTTGGACACATTTTGATATTTTGCCATTTTGAGGACATTAGAGTCAAAATTAGCTTTGACCTATTTCTACGAAGAATGTTCAGAACTCGAAAAACTAGTTACTTACCAATTTTTACGCATTTTTAACATCATTCGCCTAGTCAAAATAACCTCGCACCAACAAGATAGAAGACTGTCCCATACGCGATTTCATCTATCATCACATTCTAGCCAAATATCTTGCCGTGCATGTTTACAAAATCTCATGAACACACATATATCACAAGTACAGAGGTAGAAATAGACATTCAAAGGCATGCATGTGGTTTTTAAAAGCTTTTCAAGAACTTTTAGCCCTCACCTCAGCAAGACAACAAAGAAGATGCACAAACTCTTGATGAAGCACAATGTCGACCCTTCTCCTTGCTTAGCCGAGAGACCACTTGAGATTTCTCTAATTTCCTAGCTTAGTAACCATGTTCTTAGTAGGTGCATGTGGTTAGAACAAGAAGAAAATGAAATGGAAGCTAACAAACTCACCTAAGCCGAAATGAAGGTTCAATGAGCTTGCATGTGTGTCTTTTGCATTCTAGCTTTGCTTGGTCGAGTTCCTAGTAGCTTGCATGACTTGATAACCCTTAGGATGATGAACTCAAGCTATGGAGAGTAGAACTTCAGCCAAGGCCGAGAGAGAGAGAGAAGAATGAGAGAAAGAGAGAGAATGAAAGAAAAATGAAAAGCTTTGAAATGTTTGATTCTTGTGTCGGCCTAGGGCCTTGTAAAATCTGATTTTGTGTCTTCAAGGAGCATTTTTGAATTGTCTAGTATGGGCATGGAGTTTGTGTCAAGAATATGGAGCCTTGGGTAGAGTTTTGAGCCAATTTTTTTTTATGCTTGTGTCATAAAATTGTCATAGAATGTTTAGGAATAGAATTTGAAATTAAAATGCATGCACAAAGGTTCCTAGTGGTCAGCCAAGCTTGGGTTCAAATCTGAATTTTTTGTCTTATTTGAGCATTATTTAATTGAGTGCTTGGAATATGTAAAAGGATAAAGAATAAAGAATAAGAATGTCTAGCTTTTGGTGCAATTTCGTCTTCTAGTGCATTGATTTAGCATTTTAATATTAGTTAGTGGAGTTTGTAGGATTAATTAATGATCTAGTGCTTCGTGTAAGATGCTTTCTTGATTAGCGTGAGGGCACGCTTTCTTAGGTTTAGGGTACGCACTACGAGGCAAGGCACGAACTACGAGACGAATGCATATTTCCCAAGTAAATGCACGCAACCCTAAATGAATGAACATAATTCAATGCAAGGCACCCAAAACGAAACAAAATTCTTAAACCTAGGTCAAGGCACGCAAATCTAGGTTAGGGCACACGGAACGAGGTATCGCACGCAAATCGAGGTCGGGCCTCATATCCTCCCCTCCTTAAAAGAATTTCATCCCGAAATTCAATATTACCTTTGAAATAAAGCTGGATATTATTGCTCCATCTGGTCTCGCCTTTCCCACTTTGCTTCTTCGACTCCATGGTGATCCCACAACACTTGCACCATCGGTATAGATTTGCTGCGCAACTCCCGATCTTACTGGTCTAGGATCCGAATGGGCTTCTCTTCATAAGACAAGTTCTCCCAAAGTTGCAACGGCTCTGGCTCCAAGATATGAGATGGATCAGGGTGATACTTCCGTAGCATTGAAACATGAAAGACGTCGTGAATATTGGAGAGGTTTTGGGGGTAGCGCCAAGCGATACGCCAATTTGCCAACCTTCTCAATTATCTCGAATGGTCCTACAAACCTCGGGCTCAACTTTCCACCCTTGCCATGTTTAATCAGTCCCCTCCGGGGTGATATCTTCAAGAACACCTTGTCGCCGACCTCAAACTCTAGGCTCCGTCTCCTTCGGTCTGCATAACTTTTATGCCTGCTCTGGGCGGCAAGCATCCATTTCTGGATGAGGTGGATATTATCAACAGTCTTCATAAGTTCAGGTAGAAGGGTCGGGTCAAAAGTCTTCATCTCGCCAACTTTATCCCAATAAATTGGGGATCGACATTTACGTCCATACAACGCCTCAAATGGGGCCATCCCGATAGTGGCCTGATAACTATTATTTTAAGCGAACTCTGCTAGAGACAGATATTTCTCCCAACCTTTCCCAAAGTCTAAAACACACGCCCTCAGCATATCCTCCAGAATCTAAATAGTTCTCTTAGATTGTCCATCAGTCTGAGGGTGATAAGCCGTGCTGAAACTCAACTTCGTTCCCAAAGCTTCTTGCAATCTCCTCCAAAATCGGGAAGTAAAATGAGGATCCCTATCCGATACAATACTCACAGCATGCCATGCAATCTTACAATATCCACCACATACATATCTCCCAACTTCTCAGGACTATCCTCCTTGGTCATCAGTAAGAAGTGTGCTGACTTAGTCAATCTATCCACTATGACCCAAACGGCGTCATGACCCTTTTGTGACCTGGGCAGGTCCATAACAAAGTCCATAGTTATATGTTCCCATTTCCATTGAGGAATTTCCAACGGTTGAAGTAAACCTGCTGGTCGTTGATGTTCTGCTTTGACTCTCTAGCAAGTCAAACACCGTGCCACAAACTCCGCAATCTCTCTCTTCATGTTATTCCACCAATAGTGTTGCTTCAAATCCCGGTACATCTTTGTTCTGCCGGGGTGAATAGTGTATCTTGAGTTATGGGCTTCTTCAAGAATCTTCTTTTTCAACTCTAGATCATTAGGAACACAAATCCGATTCCTAAACCTCCAAATACAATCATCATGAAACTTGAAATCTGTGTTGCTTTCTTTAATCTTCTGAAACTATTGGTCCTTCTGTTGAGCCTCTCGTAATTCAGACAACAAGGTCGATTGAACTTGTGTAGTGACAAATAGTAACCCTTTTTGAGTCAATTGTGGTTTCCACAAGAATGCTTCCTCTAACAACTCCTGCACCTTAACTTCCAGTTTTGCCATGCTCGCTTTCCGACTTAAGGCATCTGCAACTACATTTGCTTTACCGGGCACATAATTGATTGTGCAGTTATAATCATCCAAAAGCTCCATCCACTGTCTTTGCCTCATGTTCAACTCTTTTTGTGAGAACAAGTATTTCAAGCTCTTGTGATCAGTAAACACCTCGAACTGGTTACCCCACAAATAGTGCCTCCATTTCTTGAGTGCAAACACGATAGCCGCTAACTCCAAATCATGCGTCAGGTAGTTCAATTCATGCGGCTTCGGTTTCCTAGAAGCATACGCAATCACTCTACCATTTTGCATCAACACGCAACCTAGTCCTTCCTTCGAAGCATCGCTATAGATTACAAAACCTTGACTCCCTTCAGGCAATGCAAGAACAGGTGCGGTAGTCAATCTTCTTTTCAATTCTTGGAAACTGTTCTCACACTTGTCATCCCACACGAACTTTGTTTTCTTGAGTGAGCTTTGTAAGCGGTCCTGCAATCTTTGAGAAATCCTTCACGAACCTCCGATAATAGCCGGCTAGACCAAGAAAACTTCGAACCTCCGTAACATTTTCCGGCTTCTTCCAAGACACCACCCCTTCTATCTTTGCTGGATCCACTGCTATTCCCTCTTGGGATATGATGTGCCCCAAAAATGCAATCTGCTGCAACCAAAACTCACATTTGCTAAACTTTGCATACAATTGATGCTCTCGAAGTCTTTGTAGTACCAATCGCAGATATTGTTCATGCTCAGCCTCGGATTTCGAGTATACCAAAATGTCATCAATGAAGATCACCACAAATTGGTCCAAGTAAGGTTGAAACACCATGTGCATCAAGTCCATAAAAGCTGCAGGGGCATTAGTTAGCCCAAATGACATCACCACATATTCATAGTGCCCATATCTCGTCCTGAAAGCCGTTTTAGGCACATCCTCCTTTTTGATCTGCAACTGATAGTACCCTTGCCTCAAGTCAAGCTTCGAATACACTTTGGCTCCCTGAAGTTGATCAAACAACTCATCGATCAGTGGAAGTGGGTATTTATTCTTGACGGTCACTTGGTCCAATCCTCGGTAGTCGATGCATAGTCTCAACGTTCCGTCTTTCTTTTTTACAAATAGGACTGGCGCACCCCACGGTGAAGAACTTGGTTGAACAAACGCCTTCTTCAACAATCCTTGCAATTGGTCCTTCAGTTCTTGTAGCTCGGATGGTGCCATACGATAGGGAGCTTTAGATATCGGCTGGGTGCCAGGCAGTAATTCTATAATGAACTCGATCTCCTGATATAGGGCTAAACTGGGTAATTCTTCTGGAAACACATCCGCATAATCTTTAATCACTGGCATCTCCTCCAACTTAGCTTTGTCCGACGGCTTGTTGATGAGGTAAGCTAAGTATCCACTACACCATTTTCTCAAGGACTTCACTGCTTTCATAGATGAAATGATAGAACTCCCGGTGAAGTCTCTTCGACCCATGACCTCCAATATTGGTTGACCAGGTATCCAGAATGTTACAATCTTCATCTGGCAATCTAGTTGGGCATGATGCTTTGCAAACTAGTCCATCCCTAAAATGACTTCATAGTCTCGAAAAGGTAATACAATAAGATTGGCTGAGAATTCCTATCTTTAATTTGGATTTTACATGCTTTACAAGTTGAGCTAGTAACAAGTTTAGAACCCATCGGAGTACCAACTTCTACTTCGTAAGGCAAACATACAACTTTTAGTTTCACACGTTGCACACATAAGGGAGTAATAAATGAATGAGTAGCACCTGGATCAATTAGCACCCTAACAGGTTGATTCAGTATCAAGAATGTACCTTCAACAATAGTGGTCTCCTTTGGAAGCTCCTCGTACTCTATAGCATAAGCTCGAGCCTGAACTCTAGGAACTGGAGCCTTGCCTCTACCAGCTGGTTTAACTTGATTTTGTCCTGCTTGCCATTTAGGGCAATCCTTGATCTGATGCTGATCACTGCCATACCGCACACATCGTCCTGACTTCTTCCAGCACTAGGCCTCGGTATGACCCTTCTTGTCACAATAAGAACAGTTGATAGACTGAGTAGCAGGTAAACTACCTGTGGATCCGTGGGTAGAAGAGGCTGATGGTGCTTTAGTCGGGCCACAGTTATTAACTGGTTTGTTCTGGTTCTAGCCCTGACTACGACTCTGGCATTGGAATTTCCTCTGTTGACTTGGAGGCTGGTATGGTTTCTTGTTCAGCTGGCTCGAACCGGCTCTATCAAGTTTCCTCTTCTCAACTCAGGAAGCAGCATCAAGGAGAGCAGAATAGGTATCAAAGTCATGCGAAGCCAATTGGTCCTGAATTTCCGGCCTCAACCCATTCGTAGATTTTCACATCTTCGCCTCAGGAGTACTGACCATGTATTGAGCATAACGGGACAGTCGGTCAAAACGAGCCTCGTACTGGGCCATCGTCATGTTACCCTGGTTCAAGTGCATGAATTCCTCAATTCGCCTCTGCCTGGAAACTGCAGGTACATATTTTTCGTTGAATGCCTTAACGAAATTACTCCACAAGCGAGGTGTATGATCAGTTTCCCACAGTACCTCCACACTATGCCACCAATGCTCAGCATCCCTATGCAGCAGAAACACAGTGAACTCCACCTTTTCTTCATCAGTATAATCAAGTGGCCTGAAAATCCTCTCGATCTCATATAGCCAAGCCTCTGCCTTTTCATCATCAGCTTCCCCGTGGAATTTGGACAGGTGAAAGTCAAGAAACTCCTGCATTCTACTATGTCTCCCATGGTTACCATCACTCCTGTTGTTGTTGTTGTTGTTTGCATCACGTGCATCTTGACGTTCTATCACTCGCGACACGCGATCCATGGCATTCGCCATCATGTTAAACATAGCCATGCCAGGATTAGTTTGATAAGCATCTCTGGTCTCTTGGGGCTCACCGCTTCTATTAGTAGTGCGGGTACTAGGGCCAGCCATCTATAGGCACAGATTACGATGCACAATTTATTGAAATATGACAAACAATAATTTAATGTATCAGGTATGCCACATATAATTTTATATAGATACACAGTTCTAGAAATAGTTAAGACATGTTAATCACATAAACACATAGAAACAGAGAAGGCACACTTAACATTATCACACATTAACACATATAAACAAGTTATCCTAATAACCTTAGGGCTTCTATCCACGGTCCGAGAGTTAAACCCAGCTTAAGCAATCTAAGCTCTGATACCATTAAATATAAGATGTCACGACCCAACCCGACCTATAAAGGTTAGACTAGGGTGTGATCTAAACATTCAAGTCATATCACCTACTTAATCGTTCATGAAAGTTTAACACTTAACGTTTTAGCGTAAACTCCACAAATTCTCTGAAAAACCGGCAGCATAACGGCTGTAATTGGGCTCCTTAGTTTTGACCTAATTTTCTAAAGACCTCAAAATTTTCAATCTCAATTTCATTTCTATCTTAGATTACTATTTATCACCAATCGAAATGCCTACTAGTTATCTCGAGGTCTCGTTTGATTAATAACCTAGCATGAGACTATGTCTCGTTTGTTTGTTAATCCTTGTTACAAAGGCACTTGTTGATCTTAACTTAACAATGAGTACCTGCTTAAGATTGGATAGATTCATTTTTCTTAATCCTTACTTGATACTTCATAATCCTGTGATAGATACTAGTCAATAGCGATAGCAAAAACGACCATAGTAGTGACTATCTAGTTATGATCAGTACAAGCCAAAATTAGACCCCAAATTACAACGGGGGTCATTTACAATACAATAACAAGCAACATAAGAAATAGTCTTCAAACAACATATCGTTCACAAAATGGCCATAGTCAAGTAAGGCACGTAGGGTAAGCAATCATTCCAAGGAATCATCATTAGGCACGTTATCCTCGGGTACCTGTTCCTGGTCTTCTTCACCTGAGATGATAAAAGAGGGTGAGTCCTTATGAACTCAGCGAGAGGGAACGAGAAATAAGTTTTGAACTCATTTTCCGGTTCAACTTATGAAAACCCTTTGCTAGCATGTCATATATCACAAATAAGTACATAATGTAATGTAAAAGTAAAGGAACATAATTACCCGTCTTTTCTCCCCGAGGTCCTCTAGGAACCAAGCGAGAGTACTTATACACATAGTGAAAAAGATACGGTGAGCTTTTGCTCTTAGTTTATTTCCAGTATCAGTTGTTGTGACCGACTTCAAATCATCCCCTTATCACGCCAAATGGGTGTACTCCGGATGTACCCCGATATCCTATGACCCAACTCTCCGAGAAAGTCTAGCCCCCAAGCGAGAGAGGGAATTGGACAATGGTAGTCACGGTTACACGGGCAAGCCCGATGCCGCCCGGTGTGCGTGAACGCTACCACGCCAGAATGAAAGGTTACAACCTTGTATGCAATGCACATTTATGACATTTAATATATCACATTAGGAGGACAACAAAGTAGGTTGCCTCTGAGCAGTCATAAGATTGCACATTGACAAGTAAACACGCGAGGCACGATATGACAAGTAATTTCGCTTGAAAAACACATGGAGTTATATGAATATTAAACGGGCAGCCATGTAACGCATGTAATTCAAGTCATATAACTCATTTCAAATTCATGTAATCAAATAATAAAGTCATACAACATGCAACAACATTTACGTGGGACTAGGTGTCACGCCCCAACCCGGCGTATAAAAGTTAGACTAGGGTGTGATCTAAACATTCAAGTCATGACTCGTACTTAATCATTTATGAAAGTTTAACACTTAACGTTTAGCCTAGACTCCACAATTTTTTCGGAAAATCGGCAGCATAACGGCTGTAATTGGGCTGTTTAGTTTGACCTAGTTCTCTAAATGCCTCAAATTTCATTTCCAACTAAGATTACTATTTACCATCAATTGAAATGCCTACTAGTTATCTCGAAGTCTCGTTCGATTAATAACCTAGCATGATACTATGTCTCATTTGTTTGTTAATCCTCGTTACAAAAGTACCTGTTGATCTTAGCTTAACAATAAGTATCTGCTTAAGATTGGATAGGTTCATTTTACTTAATCCTTACCTGATACTTCATAATCCTATGATAGATACTAGCCAGTAACGATAGCAAACGACCACAGTAGTGTCTATCTAGTTATTATCAGTACAAGCCAAAATTAGACCCCAAATTACAACGGGGGTCTTTTACATTACAACAACAAGCAACATAAAAGAAATAGTCTTCAAACAACATATTGTTCACAAAATAGCCATGGTTACGTAAGGCACGTAGGGCAAGCAATCATTCCAAGGAATCATCGTTAGGCACGTTGTTCTCAGGTACCTGTTCCTGATCTTCTTCACCTGAGATGATAAAAGAGGGTGAGTCCTTATGAACTCAGCGAGGGGGAACGAGAAATAAGTTTTGAAACTCATTTTTCGGTTCAACTTTTGAAAAACCTTGTTGCAAGCATGATATGTATCACAAGAAAGTACATAATATAATATAATAGTAAAAGAATGCAATTACCCGTCTTTCCTCCCCGAGGTCCTCTAGGAACCAAGCGAGAGTACTTCTACACATAGTGAAAAGGATACAGTGAGCTTTTGCTCTCAGTTCAATTCCAGTATCAGTTGTTGCGGCCGACTTCAAATCATTCCCTTATCACGCCAAATGGGTGTACTCCGAATGTACCCCAAAATCCTACGACCCAACTCTCCGAGGAAGTCTAGCCCCCAAACGAGAGAGGGAATTGGACAATGGTAGTCACGGTTGCACTGGCAAGCCCGATGCCGCCCGGTGTGCGTGAACGCTACCACGCCAAAATGAAAGGTTGCAACCTTGTATGCAATGCACATTTATGACATTTAATATATCACATTTGGAGGACAACAAAGTAGGTTGCCTCCGGGCAGTCATAAGATCGCACATTGACAGTTAAACACGCGAGGCACGATAAGACAAGTAATTTCACTTGAAAAGCACATGGAGTTATATGAACATTAAACGGGCAGCCATGTAACGCATGTAAATCAAGTCATATAACTCATTTCAAAGTTCACGTAATCAAATAACAAGATTATTCAACATGCAACGACGCCTACGTGGAACCGGGTGCAAGAAAGGCCTACTTGTCAACATGTAATTGTCGAAATCATGTTTAGGACTATGAGGGCAACTACGGGCAGCCTACTAATTTCATAATCAAACACGATATCCATAAGATCAACAACTTAGCAAATTTACCTAGTCAATAGGGTTTCAATTCGTGCTTACCCATTTCATTAAGCCCAAAGACATATCGAAATCAACTCAAGCCATGCATCGATTAATTCAACACCCTTAAGCATTCAGAACAGTCCACACAACATCCAAATGCCACAATCTCAAGCATTTAATACAACAAGAGAAGCTACAATAATTTTTCTAAGCATATCACTAAGTGAAACCCTTACTGCAATGGACAGTTTTCTCACAATCATTAAGACAAGCAAACAACTTCCAATTCCAATGAATAAGATATCAAATTAAAGCTTAAGAAGTGAACTAAATTCAGAAATAAACCTCGAATCATTTGGAGCCCTACAACGGAGGCAGCAAGCCTGCTAGGCTGCTCCTATTTTCAGAGCCCAAAATCATACATTTTCATAAGTTTCAAGATACTTTTCTTCTTTTGCGCTATTTTTCCATCCCGGATCGTATGTCGTGAGCCGCGAAAGGACGACAACCTAATCCATCACATTTTGTTAGACACGTTATCCACTGGTACCTGTTCCTGGTCTTCTTCACCTGAGATGATAAAAGAGGGTGAGTCCTTATGAACTCAACGAGGGAGAACGAGAAATAAGGTTTGAAACTCATTTTCCGGTTCAACTTATGAAAACCCTTTTGTAAACATGATATATATCACAAGTAAGTACATAATGTAATGTAAAAGTAAAAGAACACAATTACCCGTCTTTCCTCCCCGAGGTCCTCTAGGAACCAAGCGAGAGTACTTATACACATAGTGAAAAGGATACGGTGAGCTTTTGCTCTCAGTTCATTTCCAGTATCAGTTGTTGATGCCGGCTTCAAATCATCCCCTTATCACGCCAAATGGGTGTACTTTGGATGTACTCCGAAATCCTATGACCCAACTCTTTGAGGAAGTCTAGCCCCCAAGCGAGAGAGGGAATTGGACAATGGTAGTCACGGTTGCACCGGCAAGCCCGATGCCGCCCGGTGTGCGTGAACGCTACCACGCCAGAATGAAAGGTTGCAACCTTGTATGCAATGCACATTTATGACATTTAATAGAACACATTAGGAGGACATAAAAGTAGGTTGCCTCCGAGCAGTCATAAGATTGCACATTGACAAGTAAACACGCGAGACACGATATGACAAGTAATTTCACTTGAAAAGCACATGGAGTTATATGAATATTAAACAGGCAGCCATGTAACGCATGTAAATCAAGTCATATAACTCATTTTGAAGTTCACATAATCAAATAACAAGATTATTCAACATGCAACGACATCTACGTGGGACCGGGTGCAAGAAAAGCCTACTTGTCAACATGTAATCGTCGGAATCATATTCAGGGCTATAAGGGCAACTACGGCCAGCCTACTAATTACATAATTAAACATGATATCCATAGGATCAACACTTAGTGAGTTTACCTAGTCATTAGGGTTTCATTTCATGCTCACCCGTGCGATTAATCCCTAAGTTGTCACGTCATTAAACTCAAGCCATGCATTGATTAATGCAAACACCCTCAAACATTCAAACCATTCCACACAACATCCCAATGCCACAATCCCAAGCATTTGATACAACAAAAGAAGTTACAATAATTTTTCTAAGCATATCACTAGGTGAAATCCTCACTACAATGGGCTGTTTTCTCACAATCATTGAGACAAGAAAACAATCTCCAATTCTAGTGAACAAGATGTCAAATTAAATCTTAAGGAGTGAACTAAATTCAGAAACAAACCTCGCATCATTTGGAGTTCGGGTTCAATAGTTATAGCCAAAACAGTGAGACTACACAAAACTGTCCAAATTTGCACACATTTCAATACTTGTCGTTTTTGAGGGCCTTAGGGTCAGATTTAGCCTTAATCCATTTCTGACAAAAATGTCCAGAACTGGAAAATGTATAAGTACACCGATTTTCATGCATTTTGGATATCATTTACTAAGTCAAAACTTGTTTGTTCTACAAGGTCAGTGAATCTGCCAAAACCTACTTCATATTTCCAGACTTTCCAGATTTGGACACATTTTAATATTTTGCCATTTTGAGGACCTTAGAGTCAATATTAGCTTTGCCTTATTTCTTCAAACAGTGTTCAGAACTGGCAAAACGAGTTACCTACCAATTTTCAAGCATTTTCAACATCATTTACCCAGTCAAAATCACCTCGCACCAACACGGCAGAAGGCTGTAACATACCCGATTTCATCTATCATCACATTCTAGCCAAATATCTTGCCATGCATGTTTACAAAAGCTCATGAACACACATATATCACAAGTACAGAAGTAAAGATAGACATTTAAAGCCATGCATGTGGTTTTTGAAAGCTTTTAAAAGAGTTTAACCCTTACCTTAGCAACTAGATGGATGAAAATGCACAAATTCTCTTGAAATCGCACAAATGGACCTTTTTCCTTGCTTTGGCCAAGAGGTATCTTGATTTCCTTTAAATCCTAGCTTATTTAGCTTGTGTAGGAAGTGTGCATGTCTTTAGAACAAAAGGAAATGGAAGAAAACTATCAAAACATTACCTAGGCCGAAAATGATGAGTTATGAGCTTGTATGAGACTTTTTTGCGTGTTTGCTTGCTATGGCTTGCTATGGCCGAGCTTGGGAGAGTCTTAGAGAGTCCTTGAGAGCTTGTGAGGAGTCTTGGATGCTCAAGAGAGAGCTAGGGTCGAAAATTATGAGAGAGGGAGAGAGAGTTGAGAGAAAAATGAGGTTTTGAGTGTTTTTGAGCTATGTGTGCTTAGGTAAAGTGTCAATTTGGTGTATGGCATGATGATTTCAGCCAAAGGATTCTGCTAGTTATTCTGCCTAGGGAGTGCAAGGTGTAAGGGATAAGTGTGGGCATGCTTGGGAGTTAGAAAAAAGAGCATAGGGTTTAGGAAAAGTGTGTAAGAGTATGTTTTGTTGTCTTGAGCATTTGAATTTTGATTATGTGTTGGGTGGGTGTGTATTTTCAGATTTGAGAGGATGAGAAAGAGTGTAGAGATTTTGTGTGTGTGTGTGTGTGTGTGTGTGTGTGTATTTTCATGAGTCTTGTGTTTAGTGTTTGTGTAAGAAAATGTTGGCTTAGGTGTTTGTGTAGCTTTGAAGTTAGAATAGAATATAGGGTATATTTAGAGGTTTGTGAGATTTTGTCTTGTAGTGGATTTAAAATATAATATTTAGGTGTTAGTGGATTTTGTAGGAAAAGGTAATTAGGTATATAATATTGGGAATGGTTTGGATGATGATAGAGTTCTATCTTGTAGTGAATTTGAATTATGATTAAAATAATGTTAGTGGAATGTTTAGTAATAATTTAATGTTAATTTATAGTTAGTAGAATTTGTAGGATTTGAATTAGGAATATAATAATAGTTAGTGGATTGTGTAGGATTATTTTATTATCTTGTGCTTTGTACTGGAATCTTTATTGATTAGCGTGTAGGCGCGTATTCCTAGGTCTAGGACACGCACTACGAGGTAAACACGAACTACGAGATAAGGCACATAATTCAAAACTAATACACGAATTCCAAAGTAAATGCACGCAATCCTAAATGAATGCACGCAAACCAATGCAAAGCATGAAATTCGATACGATTTAGGTAAATCAAGGTATGACACTTAAACCTAGGTTAAGACACGCAATTCAAGGTTAAGGCACACGAAATGAGGTAACACACCTAAATCGAGGTTAGGACACGTATATCTAGGTATCGCACGTAAGTCGAGAATTAGGGCACACAATTCTAGGTCAAGGCACGT
Organism: Ehretia macrophylla; assembly: GCA_037974665.1. Classification (NCBI taxonomy): domain Eukaryota; kingdom Viridiplantae; phylum Streptophyta; class Magnoliopsida; order Boraginales; family Ehretiaceae; genus Ehretia; species Ehretia macrophylla. The sequence continues at coordinate 62,706,790 of CM075782.1, read as the reverse complement.
AAGACGAGGCAGACACGAAAACCAAGACAAGGCACGTAATCTAAGGTTAGTCATATAATTCTGGGTCTAAGGCACGCAAATCGAGGTAAGACACGCTATTCGGGGTCGGGCCTCACATCCTCTCCTCCTTAAAAGAATTTCGTCCCGGAATTCATTCTTACTTGTTGAGGTTATTTAGATGGGTTCTGGCTTTTGATATTTTTCCCACTCTGGTTCATCCCGTGTTTTGTGATCTCTCTTACACCAACCAATTCGCTTCATACGTTTCTCCAATCCTTTATTTCCGTGTGGCCCCTACATTTACAGTTCGTTTCTTTGAACGACTCTATTCTCCATTTGATCTTAAGGTCAAGTTCATTAACTAAAGTTAGAATCTCCAAACATAGTAATCAAAGCTGCATCGGTATTCTAACATTATAACTATGACTCCAAAATCATGACTTATGTTGTATCAATCTCGCATTCATACCTCAAAAGGAATATCACAATAATTCCACGATCCTATGGTGACATACACTAATTTCGGGATGATAGGTCTATATCCAATTTACATATCCTATCTACTAGCTTCAAAATTGTTAGCACGTAAGACATACACATGTTATGGATTATTTCCACGATACAACCCTATTTTCAGGAAGAACTCACCAAACAAACTAATCCGTCTCAAATCATCATCTATCGATAGTATCATAGTCCTTATCTCGTAGGTACATTAGATTAACAAATCTTCTAATGACTAGTCTCCCGGTTACAGGCTCCTATTCACTAACATTCTTCCCCAGTTTCGTTAACCTTTACGCTCGTAATCAAGGAGAAAGACCGTTGAGATTCATGAAACTAAAACTCTAAGGTTTATTAAGTACCACCAACAAATTGCCATCGAAATTGCATAAGTAAACAAATCATGTTACACTAGTTCAACTCTTACAAGTAAATTTCATCAACTTGTGATCCACAATTTATTTCTTTATTCAAATCTCTATTTTCAAGTCACAAGGCTTCAAAATTTTCTTTTAATCTTATCCAAAACTCCTAAGATGAATAGTTTCAACCTCAAATAAATTCCACTAATCTCAATCCAAGGTTACGTCATACTTAAGAAGACAATGGTCCTACTCACTTAGCGACCTAGTCATTCCTTCAAACACTTAATGCCTACCAATATATCTCCAACATTAATGTTACTAAGCTGGGTTCATAGCCATGTAAGTGATATCAATTCTCTACTAGGTTACCAGTCGTACAACAACAATCCTAGGACTATAAATGGGTACCAAAATGATCTAGCTCATAAGATACTTACCATACTAATCCAAGTAGCTTGTTACACAAAATAACTTCAAGGTTGTGTCAACATAAGAATTATAACCACAAGGCATCCTTCAATATAATCTAGTAGAACTTCAAAAGTAGACAATGACTCATTTAACTATCACTACAAGATCCGCCCTCCATTTAACGACCACGATTCGAAGTCTACCAACGGCTAGTTTCTAGACATGAAACGGTGCACATAATACGGTTGTCTAATAGCAGTCTCTTGGGTCATCATGACTCTAATTCATCTCTATCTTAACTATATGGAATCTTACTCTCTTCATTTACATGTTCAACTAGCTAAGAGCATCAAGTCTCATTGATCTTAGGTCCTAGGGTTCACCATGAATCATCATGCATACTCACTATTAGCTATTTAGGATTACTAATCATACCCTAACGACTCCACTTTGCAACCAGATGCTTAATATCATTTCCATGGTTTATATACCGGGTTCATCGGTATTACTTAGGGATATATGCTTCCTAACATCCTCTAGGGTATCCAAACAACAAGTGCATAGATTGACTTACTTGCATAATTACAACTAAATCCGAGAGGCACCAAATTAATACCATGATTCTAAATATCACCCATATCCAACTTAGGACCTTTAGCAACGTTAGTCATCTAATGCATAATTCAATTCCTTACACTTCTACTCGACCTAACATTTTAGGTGTAGTTTTCCAAACACGAGTTCTAGCTACGTGAATCCCTCGATTTCAACATCTCTATATCTTGTTATACTAAAGAATCATCAACCTTGTTAAACTCAATCTCCAGGGTTGTCTACATGTCTTGAGTTTATCCATTGTTAAGTCACTTAAATATACTATTCATGCCTTAATAATCTAACCCCTATCGTCAATTTCCACGAATTCATCTCTTAATTTCTAGGACACGATCTTACCATTGAGTGAACTTGAAACTCGCTAGTATACACCTTATTAGGTTTAACGATGCTTAATTCCAATCAAGTAAGGATTCAATCATATAAATAGTATATTATACCAATTTAAGATATAAGAATTTGATTCAAAAGCAACTCCTAAGTCAAACTTCCATTATAAGCATATGAATATATATATACTACTCCACATGTCCAATAGTATATTCTTATATCTAAGGGAAGTTGTATGTCCTTAACATTTATTCTTGAACCACAATTAGAAGAATGGTTTAACAAAATCAAGAACTTTATGGCTACAAAATTGATAACTTAATTATAGGTATGGGTATTCCAAAGATAAGGAGATAAATTTACCTCAACAATTATACCTGTGCTACGCATTTTATATTTATACATATCCAATAATACATATGATCCATCAAGTACCTGTGAAGATGCCAGAAATCTCTAACTGAGCCTTTTCATTCGTCCTGCACAAATTCACTTCACTGAAAGTCCTAATCCTAACTATCTATGTGTATAAACAGTCATTCACGGTTATATAACATGCACATGTATCAAGAAAGAAGTATTAAAGCATGCATGCATTATTGAGGACGTGTCGGTGTGCATGATACATAATACATATTGTCCACAAAGGCACATAATATTCAATACTTAAACCAATTAAAGCACATTAGCACATATTAACACATATAAACAAGACATCATAATTACCTTAGGGTTTCTATCTACGGTCCGAGAGTTGAACCCGACTAATGCCTAGTTAGCAAACTAAGCTCTGATACCATTCTAATATAGGGTGTCACGCCCCAACCCAACCTATGAAGGTTAGACTAGGGTGTGATCTAAACATTCAAGTCGTGTCATGTACCTAATCATTCAAGAGGGTTTAACGCTTAACGTTTTAGCCTAAACTCCACAAATTCTCCAGAAAACCGGCAGCAAAACGGTTGTAATTGGGCTCTTTAGTTTGACCTAATTCTCTAAACGCCTCAAAATTTCCAATCTCAATTTCATTTCTAACTAAGATTACTATTTATAACCAATAGAAACACCTACCATTTATCTTGAAGTCCCATTTGATTAATAACCTAGAGTGATATTATGTCTCGTTTGTTTGTTAATCCTTGTTACAAAAGTACCTGTTGATCTTAGCTTATCAATGAATACCTTCTTAAAATTGGATAGATTCATTTTACTTAATCCTTACCTGATATTTCATAATCCTATGATAGGTACTTAGCCAATAATGATAGCAAAACGACCATAGTAGTGTCTATCTAGTTAGGATCAGTACAAGCCAAAATTAGACCCCAAATTACAACGGGGGTCTTTTACATTACAACAACAAGCAACATAAAAGAAATAGTCTTCAAACAACATATTGTTCACAAAATGGCCATGGTCACGTAAGGCACGTAGGGCAAGCAATCATTCCAAGGAATCATCGTTAGGTACGTTATCCTCTGGTACATGTTCTTGGTCTTCTTCACCTAAGATGATAAAAGAGGGTGAGTCCTTATGAACTTAGCGAGGGGGAACGAGAAATAAGTTTTGAAACTCATTTTTCGGTTCAACTTATGAAAACCCTTTTGCAAACATGATATATATCACAAGTAAGTACATAATGTAATGTAAAAGTAAAAGAACACAATTACCCGTCTTTCTTCCCCGAGCTCCTCTAGGAACCAAGCAAGAGTACTTATACACTTAGTGAAAAGGATACGGTAAGCTTTTGCTCTCAGTTCATTTTCAGTATCAATTGTTGCAGCCGGCTTCAAATCATCCCCTTATCACGCAAAATGGGTATACTCCGGATGTACCCCGAAATCCTACGACCCAACTCTCCGAGAAAGTCTAGCCCCCAAGCGAGAGAGGGAATTGGACAATGGTAGTCACGGTTGCACCGGCAAGCCCGATGTCGCCCGGTGTGTGTGAACGCTACCACGCCAGAATGAAAGGTTGCAACCTTGTATGCAATGCACATTTATGACATTTAATATAACACATTAGGAGGACAACAAAGTAGGTTGCCTCCGAGCAGTCATAAGATTGCACATTGACAAGTAAACACGCGAGACACGATATGACAAGTAATTTCACTTGAAAAGCACATGAAGTTATATGAATATTAAATAGGCAGCCATGTAACGCATGTAAATCATGTCATATAACTCATTTTGAAGTTCACGTAATCAAATAACAAGATTATTCAACATGCAACGACATCTACGTGGGACCGGGTGCAAGAAAAGGCTACTTGTCAACATGTAATCATCGGAATTATATTCAGGGCTATAAGGGCAACTACGGGCAGACTACTAATTACATAATTAAATATGATATCCATAGGATCAACACTTAGTGAGTTTACCTAGTCATTAGGGTTTCATTTCATTCTCACCCGTGTGATTAAGCCCTAAGTTGTCACATCATTAAACTCAAGCCATGCATTGATTAATTCAAACACCCTCAAACATTCAAAACAGTCCACACAACATCCCAATGCCACAATCCCAAGCATTTGATAAAACAAAAGAAGTTATAATAATTTTTCTAAGCATATCACTAGATGAAACCCTAACTGCAATGGGCTGTATTCTCACAATCATTGAGACAAGCAAACAATCTCCAATTCCAGTGAACAAGATGTCAAATTAAATCTTAAGGAGTGAACTAAATTCAGAAACAAACCTCGCATCATTTGGAGTTCGGGTTCAATAGTTATAGCCAAAATAGTAATACTACACAAAACTGTCCAGATTTGCACACATTTCAATACTTGTCGTTTTTTAGGGCCTTAGGGTCAGATTTAGCCTTAATCCATTTCTGACAAAAATGTCCAGAACTAAACAATATATAAGCACACCATTGTTCATGCATTTTGGATATCATTTACTAAGTCAAAACTGGTTCGTTCTACAAGGTCAGTGAATCTGCCAAAACCTGCTTCATTTTTCCAGACTTTCCCGATTTGGACACATTTTAATATTTTGTCATTTTGAGGACTTTAGAGTCAAAATTAGCTTTTCCATATTTCTGTCAAAAGTGTTCCAAACTAGCAAAACTAGTTATCTATCAATTTTCACGCATTTTCAACATCATTTACCCAGTCAAAATCACCTCGCACTAACAAGGCAGAAGGCTGTCACATACCCGATTTTATCTATCATCACATTCTAGCCAAATATCTTGCCATGCATGTATACAAAAGCTCATGAGCACACATATATCACAAGTAAAGAAGTAAAGATAGACATTTAAAGCCATGCATGTGGTTTTTGAAAGCTTTTAAAAGAGTTTAACCCTCATCTTAGAAACTTGATGGATGAAAATGCACAAATGCTCTTGAAATCGAACAAATGGACCTTTTTCCTTGCTTTGGCCTAGATTTATCTTGATTTCCTTTAAATCCTAGCTTAGTTAGCTTGTGTAGGAAGTGTGCATGTGTTTAGAACAAAAGGAAATGGAAGAAAACCATCAAAACTTTACCTAGGCCGAAAATGATGAATTATGAGCTTGTATGAGACTTTCTTGCATGTTTTCTTGCTATGGCTTGCTATGGACGAGCTTGGGAGAGTCTTAGAGAGTCCTTGAGAGCTTGTGAGGAGTCTTGGATGCTCAAGAGAGAGCTAGGGTCGAAAATGATGAGAGAGGGAGAGAGAGTTGAGAGAAAAATGAGGTTTTGAGTGTTTTTGAGCTATGTGTGCTTCGGTAAAGTGTCAATTTCGTGTATGGCATGATGATTTCAGCCAAGGGAATTCAAATTATGATAATTATTCTGCCTAGGGAGTGCAAGGTGTAAGGGATAAGTGTGGGCATGCTTGGAAGTTAGAAAAAAGAGCATAGGGTTTAGGAAAAGTGTGCAAGAGTATGTTTTGTTGTCTTGAGCATTTGAATTTTGATTGTGTGTTGGGTGGGTTTGTTCTTTCAGATTTGAGTGGATGAGAAAGAGTGTAGAGATTTAGTGTGTATGTGTGTGTATTTTCATGGGGCTTGTGTCTAGTGTTTGTGTAAGAAAATGTTGGCTTAGGTGTTTGTGTAGCTTTGAAGTTAGAATAGAATATAGGGTATGTTTAGAGGTTTGTGAGATTTTGTCTTGTAATGGGTTTAAAATATAATATTTAGGTGTTAGTGGATTTTGTAGGAAAAGGTAATTAGGTATATTATATTGGGGATGGTTTGGATGATGATAGAGTTTTGTCTTGTAGTGAATTTGAATTAGGATTAAAATAATGTTAGTGAAATGTTTAGGAATAATTTAATGTTATTTTATAGTTAGTGGAATTTGTAGGATTTGAATTAGGAATATAATAATAGTTAGTGGATTGTGCAGGATTATTTTATTGTCTAGTGCTTTGTGCTGAAATCTTTATTGATTAGCGTGTAGGCACGTATTCCTAGGTCTAGGGCACGTACTACGAGGTAAACATGAACTACGAGGTAAATCACATAATTCAAGACTAATACATGGATTCCAAAGTAAATGCACGCAATCCTAAATGAATGCACACAAACCAATGCAAAGCATGAAATTCGATACGATGCATGTAAATCAAGGTATGACACTTAAACCTAGGTTAAGACACGCAATTCAAGGTTAGGGCACACGAAATGAGGTAGTACACCTAAATCGAGGTTAGGACACGTATATCTAGGTATCGCACGTAGGTCGAGAATTAAGGCACACAATTCTAGGTCAAGGCACGTATGACGAGGCAGACACGAAAACCAAGACAAGGCACGTAATCTAAGGTCAGTCATATAATTCTGGGTCTAAGGCACGCAAATCTAGGTAAGACACGCTCTTCGGGGTCACGTCTCATACCGGATCCCATAAGAACTCCAAAGTTAAGCGTGCTTGGGCGAGAGTAGTACTAGGATGGGTGACCCCCTGGGAAGTCTTCGTATTGCACCCGCTTTTCAATTTTTTTTGCCCCAGTTAGGGTTGCCAAGATACTTTATCCACCACATTTATATTACCGAATCCCACGGCACCTTGGCAAGACAACTTTGCTTCACGTAGAGGTTGGTCCTGCAAACCGAGGGCGTAGGGCTTGTGACCAGGTCTCTGTCGCTCCAGTGCCCATAACTTTTGATCCGTAAGGAGTTACACAGCGCACAACATACCGTTGGAAAGCACTCCGAGAGCTCTACGACGAGGGTAGAAAGCATGCTCGGTTGCGCCCATTTTTGGAGCCCAAAATTGAACGTTTTCATCAATTTCGGGCCACTTTTCTTCTTTTGCCATATTTTTCTGTCCCGGATCGTACGTCGTCAGCTGTTAAAAGGACGACAACCTAACTCGCAGGACATTAGAGGGCCCTACAACGCATCGATATCACGTCTTGCGAGGATGCTGCGTTGTTGAAGTGGATGGGTTGTCGTTCAGCCCATTGGGCCTTTTGAATGGGCCATCTCTCTGGGCTAGGACTGTGAACTGTCAACACATAAAGGATTTGTGTCCTCAACAAGACGGGTGTAATCATACCAGCACTAATCCACCGGATCCCATCAGAACTCCGAAGTTAAGCGTACTTGGGCGAGAGTAGTACTATGATGGGTGACCCCTTGGGAAGTCCTCGTGTTGCACCCCTCATTTTCAATTTTTTTTGCCTTGCTTAGGGTTGGCAAGATACTTTATCCACCACATTTCTATTACCGAGTCCCACGGCACCTTAAGCAAGACAACTTCGTTTCACGTAGAGGCTGGGCCCGCAAACCGAGGGCGTAGGGCTTGTGACCAGGTCTCCGTCACTCCGGTGCCCATAACTTTTGATCCGTAAGGAGTTATGCGGCGCACAGCATACCGTTGCAAAGCTCTTCGAGATCTCTACGACAGGGGCAGCTAGCCTGCTAGGCTGCCCCCATTTTTGGAGCACAAAATTGATCGTTTCCATCATTTTCAGGCCACTTTTCTTCTTTTGCCCTGTTTTTCCGTCCTGGATCGTACGTCGTGAGCTGTAAAAAGGATGACAACCTAACTTGTAGGACATTAGAGGGCCCTACAATGCATCGATATCACGTCTTGGGAGGATGCTGCGTTGTTGAAGTGGATGGGTTGTCGTTAAGCCCATTGGGCCTTTTGAATGGGCCATCTCTTTGGGCTGGGACTGTGAACTGTCAACACATAAAGGATTTGTGCCCTCAACATGACGGGTGCGACCATACCTGCACTAATGCACCAGATCCCATCAAAACTACAAAGTTAAGCGTGCTTGGGTGAGAGTAGTATTAGGACGGGTGACCCCCTGGGAAGTCCTCGTGTTGCACCCCCTTTTCAATTTTTTTTGCCCCGGTTAGGGTTGCCAAGATACTTTATCCACCATATTTCTATTACCGAATCGCACGGTACCTTAGGCAAGACAACTTCGCTTCACGTAGAGGTTGGTCCCGCAAACCGAGGGCGTAGGGCTTGTGACCTGGTCTCCGTCGCTCCGGTGCCCATAACTTTTGATCTGTAAGGAGTTACGAGGCACAACATACCGTTGGAAAGCTCTCCGAGAGCTCTACGACAGGGGCGGCAAGCCCGCTCAGCTGCGCCCGTTTTTGGAGACCAAAATCGAACGTTTTTATCAATTTTGGGCCACTTTTCTTCCTTTGCCTTTTTTTTTCCGTCGCGGATCGTACGTCGTGAGCTGTAAAAAGGACGACAACCTAAATTGCGGGACATTAGTGGGCCCTAAAATGCGTCGATATCACGTCTTGGGAGGATGCTGCATTGTTGAAGTTGATGGGTTGTCGTTAAGGCCATTGGGCCTTTTGAATGGGCCATCTCTCTGGGCTGGGACTGTGAACTGTCAACACATAAAGGATTTGTACCCTCAACATGACGGGTGCGATCATACCTGCATTAATGCACCGGATCCCATCAAGACTCCGAAGTTAAGTGTGCTTGGGTGAGAGTAGTACTATGATGGGTGACCCCCTAGGAAGTCCTCGTGTTGCACCCCCTTTTCAATTTCTTTTGCCCCGGTTAGTGTTGCCAAGATACTTTATCCATAACATTTCTATTACCAAATCCCACGGCACCTTGGGTAAGACAACTTCGCTTCACGTAGAGGTTGGTCCTGCAAACCAAGGGCGTAGGGCTTGTGACCAGGTCTCCGTCACTCCGGTTCCCATAACTTTTGATCCGTAAGGAGTTACGCAGCGCACAGCATAACGTTGGAAAGCTCTCCGAGAGATCTACGATGTAGGTAGCAAGCCCGCTTGGTTGCTCCCATTTTTGGATCCCAAAATTGAACGTTTTCATCAATTTCGGGCCACTTTTCTTCTTTTGCCCTATTTTTGGGTCCCGGATCGTACATCGTGAGTTGCTAAAAGGACGACAACCTAACTAGCAGGATATTAGAGCGCCCTATGACGCGTCAATATCACGTCTTGCGAGGATGCTATATTGTTGAAGTGGATGGGTTGTCGTTAAGCCCATTGGGCCTTTTAAATAGGCCATCTCTCTAGGCTGGGACTGTGAACCGTCAACACATAAAGGATTTGTGCCCTCAACATGACGGGTGCGATCACACCCACACTAATACACCGGATCCCATCAGAACTCTGAAGTAAATCGTGCTTGGGCGAGAGTAGTACTAGGATGGGAGATTGTCTGGGAAGTCCTTCTGTTGCACCCAACTTTTCAATTTTTTTGTCCCAGTTAGGGTTGCCAAGATACTTTATCCACCACATTTCTATTTACCGAATCCCACGGCACCTTGGGCAAGACAACTTCGCTTCACGTAGAGGCTGGGCCCGCAAACCGAGGGCATGGGGCTTGTGACCAGGTCTCTGTAGCTCCAGTGCCAATAACTTTTGATTCGTAACAAGTTACGCGGCGCACAGCATACCGTTGGAAAGCTCTCCGAGAGCTCTACGACGGGTGTAGTAAGCCTGCTCGGCTGTGCCCATTTTTGGAGCCCAAAATCGAATGTTTTCATCAATTTTGGGCAACTTTTCTCGTTTTGCCCTATTTTTTCATCCTGGATCATACGTCGTGAGCTGTTAAGGACACCAACCTAACTCTCGGGTCATTAGAGGGCACTATAACGCGTCGATATCACGTCTGGTGAGGATGTTGCGTTGTTGAAGTGGATGGGTTGACGTTAAGCCTATTGGGCCTTTTGAATGGGTCATCTCACTGGGCTGGGACTGTGAACCGTCAACACATAACAGATTTGTGCCCTCAACATGACGGGTGCGATCATACCAGCACTAATGCACCGGATCCCATAAGAACTCCGAAGTTAAGCTTGCTTGGGCGAGAGTAGTACTAGAATGGGTGACCCCCTGGGAAGTCCTCGTGTTGCACCATCCATTTTCAATTTTTTTTTGCCCCGGTTAAGATTGCCAAGATACTTTAACCATGACATTTATATTACCAAATCCCACAGCACCTTGGACAAGATAACTTCGTTCACGTTGAGGCTAGGCCCGTAAACCGAGGAAGTAGGGCTTGTGACCAGGTCTCCGTCGTTCCGGTGCCCATAACTTTTGATCCGTAAGGAGTTACACGGCGTACAACATACCGTTGGAAAGCTCTCCGAGAGCTGTATGACGGGGGCAGCAAGGTTGGTCTGCTGCGCCCATTTTTGGAGCCTAATATCGAACGTTTTTATCAATTTCGGGCCACTTTTCTTCTATTGCTCTGTTTTTCCGTCACGAATTGTACGTCGTGAGCTGTTAAAAGGATGACAACCTAACTTGCGGGATATTAGAGGGCCCTACAACGCGTCGATATCACGTCTTGCAAGGATGCTGCGTTGTTGAAGTGGCTGGGTTGTCGTTAAGCCTATTGGGCCTTTTGAATGGGCCATCTCTTAGGGCTGGGACTGTGAACCGTCAACACATAAAGGATTTGTGCCCTCAACATGACGGGTGTGATCATACCAGCACTAATGCACCGAATCCCATCAGAACTCCGAAGTTAAGCGTGCTTAGGCGAGAGTAGTACTAGGATGGTTGACTCCCTAGGAAGTCCTCGTGTTGCACCCCCCATTTTCAATTTTTTTTTGCCCCGGTTAAGGTTGCCAAGATATTGTATCCACCACATTTCTACTACCAAATCCCACGGCACCTTGGACAAGACAACTTCGCTTCACATAGAGGCTGGGCCCACAAACCGAGGGCGTAGGGCTTGGGACCAGGTCTCTGTCGCTCTGGGGCCTATAACTTTTGATCCGTAAGGAGTTACGCGGTGCACAGCATACCGTTGGAAAGTTCTTCGAGAGCTCTACGACGGGGGCAGCAAGCTGCTCTGCTGCGCCCATTTTTGGAGCCCAATATTGAACCTTTTTATCAATTTCGGGCCACTTTTCTTCTTTTGCTCTGTTTTTTCGTCCCGAATCGCACTTCATGAGCTGTTAAAAGGACGACAACCTAACTCGCGGGATATTAGAGGGCCCTACAATGCGTCGATATCACGTCTTGCAAGGATGCTACGTTGTTGAAGTAGATGGGTTGTCGTTAAGCCTATTGGGCCTTTTGAATGTGCCATCTCTCAGGGCTGGGACTGTGAACCGTCAACACATAAAGGATTTGTGCCCTCAACATGATGGGTGCGATCATACCAGCACTAATGAACCGGATCCCATCAGAACTCCGAAGTTAAGCGTGCTTGGGCGAGAGTAGTACTAGGATGTGTGACCCCTTGGGAAGTTCTCGTGTTGCACCCCCATTTTCAATTTTTTTTGCCTCAGTTAGGGTTGCCAAGATACTTTATCCACCACATTTGTATTACTGAATCCCAAGGCACCTTGGGAAAGACAAATTCGCTTCACGTAAAGGCTCGGCCCACAAACCGAGGGCATAGGGGGGCTTGTGACCAGGTCTCTGTCGCTCCGGTGCCCATAACTTTTGATTCGTAAGGAATTACGAGGCGCACAACATACCGTTGGAAAGCTCTCCGAGAGCTCTACGATGGGGGCAGTAAGCCTGCTTGGCTACGCCCGTTTTTGGAGCCCAAAATCGAACGTTTTCATCAATTTCAAGCCACTTTTCTTCTTTTGACCTGTTTTTCTGTCACGGATCGTACGTCGGGAGCTGTTAAAAGGACGACAACCTAACTCGCATGACATTAGAGGGCCCTACAACATGTCGATATCTCGTCTTGCGAGGATGCTATGTTGTTGAAGTGGATGGGTTGTCGTTTAGCCCATTGGGCCTTTTGAATAGGCTATCTCTCAGGGCTGGGACTGTGAACCGTCAACACATAAAGGATTTGTGTCCTCAACATGACGGGTGTGATCATACCAGCACTAATGCACCGGATCCCATCAGAACTCCGAAGCTAAGCGTGCTTGGGCGAGAGTAGTACTAGGATGGGTGACCCCCTGGGAAGTCCTCGTGCTGCACCCCTCATTTTTAAATTTTTTTGCCCCGGTTAGGGTTCCCAAGATACTTTATCCACCACATTTCTATTAACGAATCCCACAGTACCTTGGGCAAGACCACTTCGCTTCACGTAGAGGCTGGGCCCGCAAACCGAGGGCGTAAGGCTTGTGACCAAGTCTCCGTCGCTCCGGAGCCTATAACTTTTGATTTGTAAGGAGTTACGCGGCGCACAGCATACCGTTGGAAAGCTCTCCGAGAGCTCTATGATGGGGGCAACTAGCCTGCTCTGTTTTGCCCATTTTTGGAGCCCAGTATCGAATGTTTTCATCAATTTTGGGCCACTTTTCTTCTTTTGCTCTGTTTTTCCATCCCGGGCCGTACGTCGTGATCTATTAAAAGGACGACAACCTAACTAGCAGGATATTAGAGGGCCCTAAAATGAGTAAATATTACGTCTTGTGAGGGTGCTTTGTTGTTGAAGTGGATGGGTTGTCATTTAGCCCATTTGGCCTTTTGAATGGGCCATCTCTCTAGGCTGGGACTGTGAATCGTCAACACATAAAGGATTTGTGTCCTGAACATGACGGGTGCCATCATACCAGCACTAATGCACCGGATCCCATCAGAACTCCGAAGTTAAGCACGCTTCGGTGAGAGTAGTACTAGGATGGGTGAACCCTTGGGAACTCCTCGTGTTGCACCCCTCCTTTTCAATTTTTTTTGCCCCGGTTAGGGTTGCCAAGATACTTTATCCACCACATTTGTATTACCGAATCCCATGTCACCTTGGGCAAGACAAATTCATTTCGCGTAGAGGCTCGGCTCGCAAATCGAGAGAATAGGGGGGCTTGTGACCAAGTCTCTGTCGCTCCGGTGCCCATAACTTTTGATCCGTAAGGAGTTACGAGGGGTACAACATAACGTTGGAAAGCTCTCTGAAAGCTCTACGATGGGACCAGCAAGCCTGCTCGGTTTCGCCCGTTTTTGGAGCCCAAAATCGAACGTTTTCATCAATTTTGGGCCACTTTTCTTCTTTTGACCTGTTTTTCCGTTCCAGATCGTACGTCGCGAGTTGTTAAAAGGATGACAATCTAACTCACGTGACATTAGAGGAACCTACAACGCGTCGATATCACGTCTTGCGAGGATGTTGTGTTGTTGAAGTGGATGGGTTGTCGTTCAGCCCATTGGGCCTTTTGAATAGGCCATCTTTCTTGGTTGGGACTGTGAACCGTCAACACATAAACGATTTGTGTCCTCAACATGACGGGTGCGATCATACCAGCACTAATGCACAGGATCCCATCAGAACTCCGAAGTTAAGCGCGCCTGGGCGAGAGTAGTACAAGGATGGGTGACCCCTTGGGAAGTCCTTGTGTTGTACCCCTCATTTTCAATTTTTTTTGCCCCAGTTAGGGTTGCCAACGTACTTTATCCACCACATTTCTATTACCGAATCCCACGGCACCTTGGGCAAGACAACTTCGCTTCACGTAGAGGCTGGGCCCGCAAACCGAGGGTGTAGGGCTTGTGACTAGGTCTCCGTCGCTCCGGTGCCCATAACTTTTGATCCGTAAGGAGTTACGCGGTGCACAGCATACCATTGGAAAGCTCTCCGAGAGCTCTACGACGATGGCAGCAAGCTTAATCGGCTGCGCCCATTTTTGGAGCACAAAATCAAACATTTTCATCAATTTCGGGCCACTTTTCTTCTTTAGACCTATTTTTTCGTCCCGGATCGTACGTCGTGAGCTGTTAAAAGGACGAAAACCTAACTCAAGTGACATTAGAGGGCCCTACAATGCATCGATATCACGTCTTGCGAGGATGCAGTGTTGTTGAAGTGGATGGGTTGTCGTTTAGCCCATTTGGCCTTTTGAATGGGCCATCTCTCTAGGCTGGGACTGTGAACCGTCAACACATAAAGGATTTGTGTCCTCAACATGACGGGTTCAATCATACCAGCACTAATGCACCGGATCCCATCAGAACTCCGATGTTAAGCACGCTTGGGCGAGAGTAGTACTAGGATGGGTGACCCCTTGGGAAGTCCTCGTGTTGTACCCCTCATTTTCAATTTTTTTTGCCCCGGTTAGGGTTGCCAAGATACTTTATCCACCATATTTCTATTACGAAATCCCACGGCACCTTGGGTAAGACAACTTCGCTTCACGTAGAGGCTGGGCCCGCAAATCGAGGGTGTAGGGCTTGTGACAAGGTCTCCGTCACTCTAGTGGCCATAACTTTTGATCCGTAAGGAGTTACGCAGCGCACAACTTACCATTGGAAAGCTCTCCAAGAGCTCTACGACGGGGGCAGCAAGCTTGCTGGGCTGCGGCCATTTTTAGAGCACAAAATCGAACGTTTTCCTTAATTTTGGGCCACTTTTCTTCTTTTGCTCTATTTTTTCGTCTCAGGTCGTACATTGTGAGCTGTTAAAAGGACGACAACCTAACTCGCGGGATATTAGAGTGCGCTAGAACGCGTTGATATCACGTTTTGGAAGGATGTTGCATTGTTGAAGTGGATGGGTTGTCGTTAAGCCCATTGGGCCTATTGAATGGGCCATCTCTCTGGGCTGGGACTGTGAACCGTCAACACATAAAGGATTTGTGCCCTCAACATGACGGGTGCGATCATAGCAGCACTAATGCATCGGATCCCATCAGAACTCCAAAATTAAGGGTGCTTGGACGAGAGTAGTACTAGGATGGGTGACCCCCTGGGAAGTCCTCGTGTTGCACCTTTTTTATATTTTTTTTGCCCCGATTATGGTTGCCAAGATAATTTATCCACCACATTTCTATTTCTGAATCCCACGACAGCTTGGGCAAGAGAACTTCGCTTTACGTAAAGGTTGGTCCCACAAACCGAGGGCGTAAGGCTTATGACCAAGTCTCCGTCGCTCCGGTGCCCATAACTTTTCATCTGTAAGGCGTTACGCGGTGCACATCATACCGTTGGAAAGCTCTCCGAGAGCTCTACAACGGGGGCAGAAAGCCTGCTCAGCTGCGCCTATTTTTGGAGTCTAAAACTGAACATTTTCATCAATTTTGGGCCACTTTTTTTCTTGTGCTATGTTTTTCCGTACTGGATTGTTCGTCGTGAGCTGTTAAAAGCAAGACAACCTAACTCGGGGGACATTAGAGGGCCCTACAATGTGTCGATATCACGTCTTGCGAGGATGCTGAGTTGTTGAAGTTGATGGGTTGTCTTTAAGACCATTGGGTCGTTTGAATGGGTCATCTCTCTAGGCTGGGTCTGCGAACCGTCAACACATAAATGATTTGTGCCCTCAACAAGACGGGTGCGATCATAGCAGCACTAATGCACCGGATCCCATCTGAACTCCAAAATTAAGCGTGCTTGGACGAGAGTAGTACTAGGATGGGTGATGCCCTGGGAAGTCCTTGTGTTGCACGCCCTTTTATATTTTTTTTTGTCCCGGTTAGGGTTGCCAAGATACTTTATCCACCACATTTCTATTTCTGAATCCCACGGCACCTTGGGCAAGAGAACTTCGCTTCACGTAGAGGTTGGTCCCACAAACTGAGGGCGTAAGGCTTGTGACCAATTCTCCGTCGCTCCGGTGCCCATAACTTTTCATCCGTAAGGAGTTACGCGGTGCACATCATACCGTTGGAAAGCTCTCCGAGAGCTCTACGACGGGGGCATAAAGCCTACTCAGTTGTGCCCATTTTTGGAGCCTAAAACTGAACGTTTTCATCAGTTTTGGGCCACTTTTCTCCTTTTGCTCTGTTTTTTCGTACAAGATCGTACGTCGTGAGCTGTTAAAAGCAAGACAACCTAACTCGCGCGAGATTAGAAGGCCCTACAATGCGTTCATATCACGTCTTGCGAGGATGCTGCGTTGTTGAAGTGGATGGGTTGTCTTTAAGCCCATTGGGCCGTTTGAATGGGTCATCTCTCTGGGCTGGGACTGTAAACCGTCAACACATAAAGGATTTGTGCCCTCAACATGATGGGTGCGATTACACCAGCGCTAATGCACCAGATCCTATCAGAACTCCAAAGTAAAGCGTGCTTGGGTGAGAGTAGTACTAGGATGGGTGATCCCCTAGGAAGTCCTCGTGTTGCGCCCAACTTTTTAATTTTTTTTTGCCCCGGTTAGGGTTTCCAAGATACTTTATCCACCTCATTTCTATTTACCGAATCCCACGGCACCTTGGGCAAGACAACTTCGCTTCACGTAGAGGCTGGGCCCGCAAACCGAGGGCGTAGGGCTTGTGACCTAGTCTCCGTCGCTCCGGTGCCCATAACTTTTGATCCGTAACGAGTTACGCGGCGTACAACATACTGTTAGAAAGCTCTCTGAGAGCTCTACGACGGGGGCAGCAAGCCTGCTCGGCTGCGCCCAATTTTGGAGCCCAAAATAGGACATTTTCATCAATTTCGGGCCACTTTTTTTTCTTTTGCCCTATTTTTTCATCCCGGATCGTACGTCGTGGGCTGTTAAAAGGACGACAACCTTACTCACGGGACATTAGAGCGCCCTACAACACATCGATATCACGTCTTGCGAGGATGCTGCGTTGTTGAAGTGGATGGGTTATCTTTAAGCCCATTGGGCCGTTTGAATGGGTCATCTCTCTAGGCTGGGACTATGAACCATCAACACGTAAAGGATTTATACCCTCAACATGAAGGGTGTGATCATACCAGCACTAATGCACCGGATTCCATCAGAACTCCGAAGTTAAGCTTGCTTAGGCGAGAGTAGTACTAGGATGGATGACCCCCTGGGAAGTCCTCGTGTTGTACCCCCCATTTTCATTTTTTTTTTGCCCCGGTTAAGGTTGCCAAGATACTTTATCCACCACATTTATATTAACGAATCCCATGGCACTTTGGACATGACAACTTCACTTCACGTAGAGGCTGGGCCCACAAACCGAGGGTGTAGGGCTTGTGACCAGGTCTCTGTCTCTCCAGTGCCATAACTTTTGATCCGTAAGGAGTTATGCGGCGCACTGCACACCGTTAGAAAGCTCTCCGAGAGTTCTACGACGGGGGCAGCAAGCCTTTTTTTTCTACGCCCATTTTTGGTGCCCAAAATCAAACATTTTCATCAATTTCGGGCCACTTTTCTTCTTTTGCTCTGTTTTCATTACCGGATCATAACTCGCGGGACATTAGAGAGCCCTACAACGCGTCGATATCACGTCTTGAGAGGATGCTGCATTGTTGAAGTGGATGGGTTGTCACGCCCCAACCCGACCTATAAAGGTTAGACTAGGGTGTGATCTAAACATTCAAGTCATATCACGTTCTGAATCGTTCATGAAATTTTAACACTTAACATTTTAGCCTAAACTCCAAAAATTCCCCGAAAATCCAGCAGCATAACGGTTGTAATTGGGCTCCTTAGTTTGACCTAATTTTCTAAAGACCTCAAAACTTTCAATCTCAATTTCATTTCCAACTAAGATTACTATTTATCATCAATTGAAACGCCTACTAGTTATCTCGAAGTCTTGTTTGATTAATAACCTAGCATGATACTATATCTCGTTTGTTTGTTAATCCTCATTATAGAAGTACTTGTTGATCTTAGCTTAACAATGAGTACCTGCTTAAGATTGGATAGATTCATTTTACTTAATCCTTACCTGATACTTCATAATCCTATAATAGATACTAGCTAATAACGATAGCAAAACGACCATGGTAGTGTCTATCTAGTTATGATCAGTACAAGCCAAAATTAGACCCCAAATTACAACGAGGTTCATTTACAATACATTAACAAGCAACGTAAGAAGTGAAATATTCTTCAAGCAACATATCGTTCACAAAATGGCCATAGTCAAGTAAGGCATGTAGGGCAAGCAATCATTCCAAGGAATCATCATTAGGCACATTGTCCTCGGGTACCTGTTCTTGGTCTTCTTCACTTGAGAAGATAAAAGAGGGCGAGTCCTTATGAACTCAGCAAAGGGGAACGAGAAATAAGTTTTGAAACTCATTTTTCGGTTCAATTTATGAAAACCCTTTTTGCAAGCATGACATTATATCATAAGTACATAATGCAAGGTAAAAGTAAAGGAACACAATTACCCATCTTGTCTTTCATCCCCGAGGTCCTCTAGGAACCAAGCGAGAATACTTATACACATAGTGAAAAGGATACGGTGAGCTTTTGCTCTCAGTTCAGTTCCAGTATCAGTTGTTGCGGCCGACTTCAAATCATCCCCTTATCACGCCAAATGGGTATACTCCGGATGTACCCCGAAATCTTACGACCTACCTCTCCGAGGAAGTCTAGCCCCCAAGCGAGAGAGGGAATTGGACAATGGTAGTCACGGTTGCACCGGCAAGCCCGATGCCGCCCGGTGTGCGTGAACGTTACCACGCCAGAATGAAAGGTTGCAACCTTGTATGCAATGCACATTTATGACATTTAGTATAACACATTAGGAGGACAACAAAGTAGGTTGCCTCCGAGCAGTCATAAGATTGCACATTGACAAGTAAACAAGCGAGGCACAATATGACAAGTAATTTCACTTGAAAAGCACATGAAGTTATATGAATATTAAACGGGCAGCCATGTAACGCATGTAAATCAAGTCATATAACTCATTTCGAAGCTCACGTAATCAAATAATAAGATTATACAACATGCAACGACATCTACGTGGGATCGGGTGCAAGAAAGGCTTACTTGTCAACATGTAATCATCGAAATCACATTTAGGGCTACAAGGGCAACTACGGGCAGCCTACTAATCACATAATTAAGATAATATTCATAGGATCAACACTTAGCGAGTTTACCTAGTCACTAGGGTTTCAATTCGTGCTTACCTGTGCGATTAAGCCCCAAGTCATCTCGTAATTAAACTCAAGCCATGCATTGATTAATTCAAACACCCTCAAGCATTCAAAACAGTCTACAAAACATGCAAATTCCACAATCCCAAGCATTTAATACAACCAGAGAAGTTGCAATAATTTTTCTAAGCATATCACTAGATGAAAACCTCATTGCAATGGTCTGTTTTCTCACAATCATTGAGACAAGCAAAGGAACTCCAATTTTAGTGAACAAAATTTCAAATTAAAGCTTAAGGAGTTAAATAAATTCAGAAACAAACCTCGCATCATTTGGAGTTCGGGTTCAAGAGTTATAGCCAAAACCGTGAGACTACGCAAAACTATTCAGATTTGTACACTTTTCAGTACTTGTCATTTTTGAGGACCTTAGGGTCAGATTTATCCTTAGTCTATTTCTTAAAAAAATGTCCACAACTGAAAAATCTAGCAGAACACCAAATTTCATGCATTTTGGATATCATTTATGAAGTCAAAACTGGTTCGTTCTACAAGGTCAGTGAATCTGCCAAAACCTGCTTTATTTTTCCAGACGTTCCATATTTGGACACATTTTGATATTTTCCCATTTTGAGGACCTTAGAGTCAAATTTAGCTTTGGCCTATTTCTACAAAAAATTCTCCAAACTGGAAAAACTAGTCACCTACCAATTTACTTGGTCAAAATCACCCTGCACCAACAAGACAGAAGGCTGTCCCATACGCGATTTCACCTATCTTCACATTCTAGCCAAATATCTTGCCATGCATGCTTACAAAAGTTCATGTACACACATATATCACAAGTACAGAGGTCAAAATAGACATTTAAAGGCATGCATATGGTTTTTGAAAGTTTTTCAAGAAGTTTTAGCCCTCACCTTAGCAAGACAACAAAGAAGATGCACAAACTCTTGATGAAGCACAATGTCGACCCTTTTTCCTTGCTTAGCTGAGAGACCACTTGATTTTCTGTAATTTCCTAAGCCGAAATGAAAGTGCTATGAGCTTGCATGTGAGTTTCTTTGCTCCTAGCTTTGCTTGGTCGAGCTCCTAAGGGTGTTGCATGTCTTGATGAACCATTGAGTGATGAACTTAAGCTAAGGAGAGTAAAATTTCAGCTAGGGCCGAGAGAGAGAGAGAAGAAGAATGAGAGAATGAGAGGAAAATGAGAGAAGGAAGAAGGAATGAAATAAAAAATTAAAAGCTTGATAGGTTTAATGCATATATCGGCCTAGGGCCTTGTAAAATCTGATTTTGTGTCTTCAAGAAGCATGTTTGAATTGTCCTAGCATGGGCAAGGGAATGTGTGTCGAGATTGGTGCATTGGGGAGGGTTTTTGAGCCATTTTTTTTATTGCTTTGTGTCATTAGTTGTCATAGAATTGCTAGGAATGAATTTGAATTAAGCAGGCAAGCAAAATGCACAAAAGTGGTCGGCCAAGGCATTGCAAGAATCTGAATTTTTGTCTTGGTTGAGCAATATTTAATTGTGTGTTTGGGATATGCAAAAGAATAAGGAATAAAGAATAAAGAATGCTTAGCTTTTGGTGCAATTTCGTCTTCTAGTGAGTTGAATTAGCAATTTAATATTAGTTAGTGTAGTTTGTAGGATTAATTAATGATCTAGTGCTTCGTGTAAGATGCTTTCTTGATTAGCGTGTAGGCACGCTTTCCTAGGTTTTGGGCATGTACTACGAAGTAAGGCACGAACTTCGTGACGAATGCACATTTCCTAAGTAAATGCACGCAACCCTAAATGAATGCACGTAATTCAATGCAAGGCACACAAAACGAAACACAATTCTTAAACCTAGGTCAAGGCACACAAATCGAGATCAGGCCTCCCATCCTTCCCTCCTTAAAAGAATTTCATCCCGAAATTCAATATTACCTTTGAAATAAAGCTGGATATTGTTGCTCCATCTGGTCTCGCCTTTCCCACGTTGCTTCTTCAACTCCATGATGATCCCTCAACACTTTCAACATCGGTATAGATTTGCTGCCCAACTCCCGATCTTGCTGGTCTAGGATCCGAATGGGCTTCTCTTCATAAGACAAGTTCTCCCGAAGCTGCAACGGCTCTGGCTCCAAGATATGCGATGGATCAGGATGATACTTCCGTAGTATAGAAACATGAAAGACGTCGTGGATATTGGAGAGGTTTTGGGGTAGCTCCAGGCGATACGCCAATTTGCCAACCTTCTCAATTATCTCAAATGGTCCTACAAACCTCGGGCTCAACTTTCCACCCTTGCCGTGTTTAATCAATCCCCTCCGAGGTGATATCTTCAAGAACACCTTGTCGCCGACCTCAAACTCTAGACTCCGTCTTCGTCGGTCAAAATGAGCCTCGTACTGGGCCACCGTCATGTTACCCTGGTTCAAGTGCATGAATTCCTCAATCCGCCTCTGCCTGGAAACTGCAGGTACATATTTCTCCTTGAATGCCTTAACGAAATTACCCCACAAGCGAGGTGTACAATCAGTTTCCCAAAGTGCCTCCACAGTGTGCCACCAATGCTCAGCATCCCCGTGCAACAGAAACACAGCAAACTCCACCTTTTCTTCATCAGTATAGTCAAGTGGCCTGAAAATCCTCTCGATCTCAGACGGCCAAGCCTCTGCCTTTTCATCATCAACTTCCCCGTAGAATTTAGACTGGCAAAAGTCAAGAAACTCCCGCATTCTACTATGTCTCCCATGGTTACCATCATTCCTATTGTTGTTATTGTTTGCTTCATGTGCATCTTGACGTTCCATCACTCGCGACACACGATCCATGGCATTCGCCATCATATTAAACATAGCTATGCCGGGATTAGTTTGATAAGCATCTTCGGTCTCTTGGGGCTCACCGCTCCTATTAGTAGTGCAAGTACTAGGGCCAGCCATCTATAGGCACATATTACGATGCATAATTTATTGGAATACGACAAGACAAGAATTTAATGCATAAGATATGCAAAATATAATTTTATATAGATACACAATTCTAGAAACAATTAAGACATGTTAATCACATAAGCACATAGAACATAGAAGACACAATTAACATTATCACACAATAACATATAAACAAGTCATCCTAATTACCTTAGGGCTTCTACCCATAGTCCGAGAGTTATACCCGCCTTAAGCAATCTAAGCTCTGATACCATTCCGATAAGGTGTCACGCCCTAACCCGACCTATAAATGTTAGACTAGGGTGTGATCTAAACATTCAAGTCATATCACGTACTTAATCGTTCATGAAAGTTTAACACTTAACGTTTTAGCCTAAACTCCACAAATTCCCCAGAAATCCGGCAGCATAACGGCTGTAATTGAGCTCCTTAGTTTGACCTAATTTTCGAAAGACCTCAAAACTTTCAATCTCAATTTCATTTCCAACTAAGATTACAATTTATCATCAATTGAAACGCCTACTAGTTATCTTGAAGTCTCGTTTGATTAATAACCTAGTATGATACTATGTCTCGTTTGTTTGTTAATCCTCGTTACAGAAGTACCTGTTGATCTTAGCTTAATAATGAGTACCTGCTTAAGATTTGATAGATTCATTTTACTTAACCCTTACCTGATACTTCATAATCCTATAATAGATACTAGCCAATAACGATAGCAAAATGACCATAGCAGTGTCTATCTAATTATGATCAGTACAAGCCAAAATTAGACCTCAAATTACAACGGGGGTCATTTATAATACATTAACAAACAACAGAAGAAATGAAATAGTCTTCAAGCAACATATCATTCACAAAATTGCCATAGTCAAGTAAGGCACGTAGGGCAAGCAATCATTCCAAGGAATCATCATTAGGCATGTTGTCCTCGAGTACTTGTTCCTGGTCTTCTTCACCTGAGATGATAAAAGAGGGTGAGTCCTTATGAACTCAGCGAGGGGGAATGAGAAAAAATTTTTGAAACTCATTTTTCGGTTCAATTTATGAAAACCTTTTCTTGCAAGCATGACATTATATCACAAGTAAGTACATAATGCAAGGTAAAAGTAAAGGAACACAATTACCCGTCTTGTCTTTCCTCCCCGAGGTCCTCTAGGAACCAAGCAAGAGTACTTATACACATAGTGAAAAGGATACAGTGAGCTTTTGCTCTCAGTTTATTTCTAGTATTAGTTGTTGCAGCCGACTTCAAATCATCCCCTTATCACGCCAATGGGTGTACTCCGGATGTCCCCCGAAATCCTACGACCCAACTCTCCGAGGAAGTCTAGCCACCAAGCGAGAGAGGAAATTGGACAATGGTAGTCACGGTTGCACCGGCAAGCCCGATGCCGCCTGATGTGCGTGAACGCTACCACGCTAGAATGAAAGGTTGCAACCTTGTATGCAATGCACATTTACGACATTTAATATAACACATTAGGAGGACAACAAAGTAGGTTGCCTCCGAGCAGTCATAAGATTGCACATTGACAAGTAAACAAGCGAGGCACGATATGACAAGTAATTTCACTTGAAAAGCACATGGAGTTATATGAATATTAAACGGGCAGCCATGTAACGCATATAAATCAAGTCATATAACTCATTTCAAAGTTCACGTAATCAAATAATAAGATTATACAACATGCAACGACATCTACGTGGGACCGGGTGCAAGAAAGGCTTACTTGTCAACATGTAATCATTGAAATCGCATTTAGGGCTACAAGGGAAACTACAGGCAGCCTACTAATCACATAATTAACACGATATCCATAGGATCAACACTTAGCGAGTTTACCTAGTCACTAGGGTTTCAATTCGTGCTTACCCGTGCGATTAAGCCCCAAGTCATCTCGTAATTAAACTCAAGCCATGCATTGATTAATTCAAACACCCTCAAGCATTCAAAACAGTCTACACAACATGCAAATGCCACAATCCAAGCATTTAATACAACAAGAGAAGGTACAATAATTTTTCTAAGCATATCACTAGATGAAAACCTCACTGCAATGGTCTGTTTTCTCACAATCATTGAGACAAGCAAACAATCTCCAATTCTAGTGAAAAAAATTTCAAATTAAAGCTTAAGGAGTGAACTAAATTCAGAAACAAACCTCGCATCATTTAGAGTTCGGGTTCAAGAGTTATAGCCAAAACCGTGAGACTACGCAAAACTGTCCAGATTTGTACACATTTCAGTACTTGTCGTTTTTTAGGACCTTAGGGTCAGATTTATCGTTAGTCTATTTCTGGCACAAACGTCCAGAACTGAAAAAATATAGTAGCACATCAAATTTCATGCATTTTTGATATCATTTACGAAGTCAAAACTCGTTCGTTATACAAGGTCAGTGAATCTGCCAAAACCTGCTTTATTTTTCCAGACTTTCCAAATTTGGACACATTTTGATATTTTCCCATTTTGATGACCTTAGCGTCAAATTTAGCTTTAGCCTATTTCTACAAAAATTTCTCATAACTGTCAAAACTAGTCACCTACCAATTTTCACACATTTTAAAACTCATTTACCTGGTCAAAATTACCTTACACCAACAAGATAGAAGGCTGTCCCATACGCGATTTCACCTATCTTCACATTCTAGCCTAATATCTTGCCATGCATGCTTACAAAAGTTCATGTACACACATATATCACAAGTACAGAGGTCAAAATAGACATTTAAAGGCATGCATGTGGTTTTTGAAAGTTTTTCAAGAAGTTTTAGCCCTCACCTTAGCAAGACAACAAAGAAGATGCACAAACTCTTGATGAAGCACAATGTCGACCCTTTTTCCTTGCTTAGCCGAGAGACACTTGATTTTCTGTAATTTCCTAAGCCGAAATGAAAGTGCTATGAGCTTGCATGTGAGTTTCTTTGCTCCTAGCTTTGCTTGGTCGAGCTCCTAAGGGTCTTGCATGTCTTGATGAACCATTGAGTGATGAACTTAAGCTAAGGAGAGTAAAATTTCAGCTAGGGCCGAGAGAGAGAGAGAAGAATGAGAGAGTGAGAGGAAAATGAGAGAAGGAAGAAGGAATGAAAGAAAAAATGAAAAGCTTGATAGGTTTAATGCATATGTCGGCCTAGGGCCTTGTAAAATCTGATTTTGTGTCTTCAAGAAGCATGTTTGAATTGTCTTAGCATGGGCAAGGGAATGTGTGTCGAGATTGGTGCATTGGGGAGGGTTTTTGAGCCATTTTTTTTTATTGCTTTGTGTCATTAGTTGTCATAGAATTGCTAGGAATGAATTTGAATTAAACAAGCAAGCACAAATGCACAAAAAGTGATCGGCCAAGGAATTGCAAGAATCTGAATTTTTGTCTTGGTTGAGCAATATTTAATTGTGTGTTTGGGATATGCAAAAGAATAAGGAATAAAGAATCATGAATGCTTAGCTTTTGGTGCAATTTCATCTTCTAGTGAGTTGAATTAGCAATTTAATATTAGTTAGTGGAGTTTGTAGGATTAATTAATGATCTAGTGCTTCGTGTAAGATTCTTTCTTGATTAGCGTGTAGGCATGCTTTCCTAGGTTTTGGGCACACACTACGAGGTAAGGCACGAACTACGAGACGAATGCAAGTTTTCCAAGTAAATGCATGCAACACTAAATAAATGCACGTAATTCAATGCAAGGCACACAAAATGAAACACAATTCTTAAACCTAGGTCAAGGCACGTAAATCGAGATCGGGCCTCACATGGGTTATCGTTAAGCCCATTGGGCCTTTTGAATAGAAGATCTCTCTAGGCTGTGACTGTGAACCATCAACGCATAAAGGATTTGTGCCCTCAACATGACGGGTGCGATCATACCAGCACTAATGCACCGGATCCCATCAGAACTCCGATGTTAAGCGTGCTTGGGCGAGAGTAGTACTAGGATGGATGACCTCATGGGATGTCCTCGTGTTGCACCCCCCTTTTCAATTTTTTTTTGCCTCGGTTAGTGTTGCCAAGATACTTTATCCACCACATTTCTATTACCGAATCCCACGGCACCTTGGGCAAGACAAATTTGCTTCACGTAGAGGCTCGGCTCGCAAACTAAGGGCATAGGGGGGCTTGAAACCAGGTCTCTATCGCTCCGGTGCCCATAACTTTTGATCCGTAAGGAGTTACGCGGCGCACAACATACCGTTGGCAAGCTCTCCGAGAGCTCTACGACGGGGGTAGCAAGCCTACTCGGCTGCGCCTATTTTTGGAGCACGAAATCGAACGTTTTCATCAATTTCGGGCCACTTTTCTTCTTTTGCTCTGTTTTTCTATCCCGGATCGTACGTCGTGAGCTGTTAAAAGGATGACAACCTAATTCGTGGGATATTAGAGGGCCCTACAACGCGTTGATATCACGTTTTGGGAGGATGCTGCGTTGTTGAAGTGGATGGGTTGTCGTTAAGCCCATTGGGCCTATTGAATGGGCCATCTCTCTGGGCTAGTACTGTGAACCGTCAACACATGAAGGATATGTGCCCTCAACATGACAGGTGAGATCATACCAGCACTAATGCACTGGATCCCATCAGAACTCCAAAATTAAGCGTGCTTGGGCGAGAGTAGTATTAGGATGGGTGACACCCAGGGAAGTTCTCGTGTTGCACCCCCTTTTCAATTTTTTTTGCCCTGGTTAGGGTTGCCAACATACTTTATTCACCACATTTCTATTTCTGAATCCCACCACATTTCTATTTCTGAATCCCACGGCACCTTGGGCAAGACCACTTCGCTTCACGTAGAGGTTGGTCCCGCAAATCGAGGGCGTAAGGCTTGTGACCAGGTCTCTGTTGCTCCGGTGCCCATAACTTTTGATCTGTAAGGAGTTACGCGGCGCACATCATACCGTTGGAAAGCCCTCCGAGAGCTCTGCGATGAGGGCAGAAAGCCTGCTCTGTTGTGCCCTTTTTTGGAGCCTAAAATTGAACGTTTTCATCAGTTTCGGACCACTTTTCTTCTTTTGCTCTGTTTTTCTGTACCGGATCATATGTCGTGAGGTGTTAAAAGAACGACAACCTAACTCGCGGTAATTAGAGGGCCCTACAACGTGTCGATATCACGTCTTGCGAGGATGCTACGTTGTTGAAGTGGATGGGTTATTGTTAAGCCCATTAGGCCTTTTGAATGGGCTATCTCTCTGGGCTGTGACTGTGAACTGTCAACACATAAAGGATTTGTGCCCTCAACATGACGGGTGCGATCACACCAGCACTAATGCACCTAATCCCATCAGAACTCCGAAGTAAAGCGTGCTTGGGTAAGAGTAGTACTAGGATGGGTGATCCCCTAGGAAGTCCTCGTGTTGCACCCAACTTTTCAATTTTTTTTGCCCCGGTTAAGGTTGCCAAGATACTTTATCGACCACATTTCTATTTACTGAATCTCACGGCACCTTGGGCAAGACGACTTCGGTTCACGTAGAGACTGGGCCCGCAAACCGAGGGCGTAGGGCTTGTGACCAGGTCTCTATCACTCCGGCACCCATAACTTTTGATCCGTAATGAGTTACGCGGCGCACAGCATACTGTTGGAAAGCTCTCCGAGAGCTTTACGATGGGGGCAACAAGCCTGCTCAGCTGCGCCCATTTTTGGAGCCCAAAATTGAACGTTTTCATCAATTTTCGGCCACTTTTCTTCCTTTGCCTTGTTTTTTCATCCCGGATCATACGTCGTGAGCTGTTAAAAGGACAACAACCTAACTCTCGGGATATTAGAGGGCCCTACAACGCGTCGATATCACGTCTTGCGAGGATGCTACGTTGTTGAAGTGAATGGGTTGTCGTTAAGCCCATTGGGCCTTTTGAATGGGTCATCTCTCTGGGTTGGGATTGTGAACTATCAACACGTAAAGGATTTGTGCCCTCAACATGACGGGTGCGATCATACCAGCACTAATGCACCGGATTCCATCAGAACTCCGAAGTTAAGCTTGCTTGGGCGAGAGTAGTACTAGGATGGGTGACCCCCTAGGAAGTCCTCATGTTGTACCCCCTATTTTCAAATTTTTTTCCCTGGTTAAGGTTGCCAAGATACTTTATCCACCACATTTTTATTACCGAATCCCACCGCCCCTTGGACAAGACAACTTCGCTTCACGTAGAGGTTTGGCATGCAAACCGAGGGCGTAGGACTTGTGACCAGGTTTCCGTCGCTCCGGTGAATATAACTTTTGATCCGTAAGGAGTTACGCGACGGAAATCATACCTTTGGAAAGCTCTGCGAGAGCTCTACGACGGAGGTAGCAAGCCTTCTAGGATGCACCCATTTTTTGAGACCAAAATCGAGCGTTTTCATCAATTTTGGGCCACTTTTCTTCTTTTGCTATGTTTTTCATTATCGGATCCTACGTCGTGATCTGTTAAAAGGATGGCAACCTAACTCGCGAGACATTAGAGAGCCCTACAACGCGTCGATATCACGTCTTGAGATATGCTACGTTGTTAAAGTGGATGGGTTGTCGTTAAGCCCATTGGGCCTTTTGAATGAGTGATCTCTCTAGGTTGCGACTGTGAACCGTCAACACATAAAGGATTTGTGCCCTCAACATGACGGGTGCAGTCATACCAGCACTAATGCACCGGATCCCATCAGAACTCTGAAGTTAAGCGTGCTTGGGCGAGAGGAGTACTAGGATGGGTGACCCCCTGGAAAGTCCTCGTGTTGCACCCCACTTTTAAATATTTTTTGCCTCAGTTAGGGTTGCCAAGATATTTTATCCACCACATTTCTATTACCGAATCCCACGTCACCTTGGGCAAGACTAATTCGCTTCAAGTGGAGGCTTGGCCCGTAAACCGAGGGCATAGGGGGGCTTGTGACCAGGTCTCTATCGTTCCAGTGCCCATAACTTTTGATCCGTAAAGAGTTACGTGGTGCACAACATACCGTTGGAAAGCTCTTCGGGAACTTTATGATGAGGGCAGCAAGCCTACTCAGTTGTGCCCGTTTTAGAAGCCCAAAATTGAACGTTGTCATCAATTTTGGGCAACTTTTCTTCTTTTGCTATGTTTTTTCATCCCAGATCGTACGTCGTGAGCTGTTAAAAGGACGACAACCTAAATCGAGGGATATTAGAGGGCCCTACAACGCGTCGATATCACATCTTGCGAGGATGCTGCGTTGTTGAAGTGGATAGGTTGTCGTTAAGCCCATTGGTCCCTTCGAATGGGCCATCTCTCTAGGCTGGGACTGTGAACCGTCAACACATAAAGGATTTGTGCCCTCAACATGACGGTTGCGATCATACCAACAGTAATGCACCAGATCCCATCCGAACTCCAAAATTAAGCGTGCTTGGGCGAGAACAGTGCTTATATGGGTGACCCCCTGGGAAGTCCTCGTGTTGCACCCCCATTTTCAATTTTTTTTGCCCCGATTAGGGTTGCCAAGATACTTTATCCAACACATTTCTATTACCGAATCCCACGGCAAATTGGGTAAGACAACTTCACTTCACGTAGAGGCTGGGCTCGTAAACCGAGGGCATAGGGCGGCTTGTGACCAAGTCTCTATCACTTCGGTCCCCATAACTTTTGATCTGTAACGAGTTACGTGGCAGACAGCATACCGTTGGAAATCTCTCCGAGAGCTCCACGAGGGGGGTAGCAAGCATGCCCGGCTGCGCCCATTTTTTAAGCCCAAAATTGAACGTTTTCATCAATTTTGAGCCACTTTTCTTCTTTTGCCATGATTTTGGGTCCCGGATCGTGCATTGTGAGCTGTTAAAAGGACGACAACCTAATTCGCGGGACATTAGAGGGCCCTACAACCCGTTGATATCACGTCTTGCGAGGATGCTGCGTTATTGAAGTGGATGGGTTGTCGTTAAGCCCATTGGGCCTTTTGAATGGGCAATCTCTCTGGGCTGGGACTGTGAACCGTCAACACATAAAGGATTTATGCCCTCAACATGACGGGTACGATCATACCAGCACTAATGCACCAGATCCCATCAGAACTTCGAAGTTAAGCGTGCTTAGGCGAGAGTAGTACTAGGGAGGCTCGACCCGCAAACCGAGGGCATAAGGGGGCTTGTGACCTGGTCTCTGTCGCTCCGGTGCCATTAACTTCTGATCCATAAGGAGTTACGCGTCGCACAGCATACTGTTGGAAAGCTCTCCTAGACCTCTATTATGAGAGTAGCAAGCCTGCTCAGCTATGCTCGTTTTTGAAGCCCAAAATCAAACGTTTTCAATAGTTTTGGGCCACTTTTCTTATTTTTGCTCTGTTTTTCCATCCTAGATTGTATGTCGTGAGCTGTTAAAAGGACGACAACCTAACTCGCGGGACATTAGAGGACCCTACAACGCATCGATATCACGTCTTGTGAGGATGCTGCGTTGTTGAAGTGGATGGGTTGTCGTTAAGCCCATTGAGCCTTCTGAATGGGCCATCTCTCTGGGCTGGGCTTGTGAACCGTCAACACATAAAGGATTTGTGCCCTCAACATGACGGGTACGATCATACCAGTACTAATGCACCGGATCCCATCAGAACTCCGAAATTAAGCGTGCTTGGGCGAGAACAGTACTTGGATGGGTGACCCCCTAGGAAGTCCTCGTGTTGCACCCTCCTTTTCAATTTTTTTTGCCCCGGTTAGGGTTGCCAAGATACTTTATCCACCACATTTCTATTACTGAATCCTACAGCACCTTGGGCAAGACAACTTCGCTTCACGTAGAGGCTGGGCCCGCAAACCGAGGGCATAGGGGGGGGCTTGTGACCAAGTCTCTATCACTCCGATGCCCATAACTTTTGATCTGTAACGAGTTACGGGGCACACAGCATACCGTTGGAAAGCTCTCCAAGAGCTCTACAACGAAGGCAGCAAGCCTCCACGGCTTCAACCATTTTTGGAGCCCAAAATTGAACGTTTTCATCAATTTCGGGCCACTTTTCTTCTTTTGCCCTGTTTTTCCGTCCCAGATCGTACGTTGTGAGCTGTTAAAAGGACGAAAACCTAACTCGCGGGACATTAGAGGGCCCTATAACGTGTCGATATCACGTCTTGCGAGGATGCTGCATTATTGAAGTGGATGGGTTGTCGTTAAGCCCATTGGGCCTTTTGAATGGGCTATCTCTCTGGACTGGGACTGTGAACCGTCAACACATAAATGATTTGTGCCCTCAACAAGACGGGTGCGATCATAACAGCACTAAGGCACCGGATCCCATCAGAACTCCGAAGTTAAGCGTGCTTGGACGAGAGTAGTATTAGGATGTGTGATCCCCTGGGAAGTCCTCGTCTTGCACTCCCCTTTTCAATTTTTTTTTTTACTTGGTTAGCGTTGCCAAGATACTTATTCACCACTTTTCTATTACCGAATCCCACGGCACCTTGGGAAAGACAAATTCGGTTCACATAGAGGCTCGGCCCGTAAACTGAGGGCGTCGAGGGGCTTATGACCAGGTCTCTGTCGCTCCGGTGCCCATAACTTTTGATTTGTAAGGAGTTACGTGGCACACAGCATACCGTTGGAAAGATCTCCTAGATCAATTAGCACTCTAACAGGTTGATTCAGTGTCAAGAATGTACCTTCAACAACATCAGTCTCCTCAGGAAGCTCCTCGCACTCAATAGCATAAGCTCGGGCCTGAACTCTAGGAACTAGAGTCTTGCCTCTACTAGCTGGTTTATTTTGATTTTGTCCTCCTTGCCATTTAGGGTAATCCTTGATTTGATGGAGATCACTGCCACACCGCACGCATCGTCCTGACTTCTTCCAGCACTGGGCCTCGGTGTGACCCTTCTTGTCACAGTAAGAACAGTTGATAGACTGAGTAGCAGGTGAACTACATGTGGATCCACGGGTGGAAGAGGCTGATGGTGCTTTAGACGGGCCACAATTGTTGACTGGTCTGTTCTGGCTCTGGCCCTAACTGTGACTTTGAGTCTGGAATTTTCTCTATTGTCCTTGAGGCTGGTAAGGTTTCTTCTTCGGCTGACTCGAACCGGCTCTATCAAGTTTTCTTTTCCCAACTCGGGAAGCAGCAGCAAGAAGAGCAGAATAGGTAGTAAAGTCATGTGAAGCCAACTGATCCTGAATTTCTGGCCTCAATCCATTCATAAATTTCCACATCTTCGCCTTAGGGGTACTGACCATGTATTGAGCATAACGGGACAGTTTGTCAAAGCGAGCCTCATACTGAGCCACCGTCATGTTACCCTAGTTCAAGTGCATGAATTCTTCAATTTGCCTCTGCTTGGAAACTGCAGGTACGTATTTCTCTTTGAATGCCTTAACTAAATTACCCCACAAGCGACGTGTATGATCGGTTTCCCAAAGTGCATCCACAGTATGCCACCAATGCTCAGCATCCCCGTGCAACAGAAACACAGTGAACTCAATCTTTTCTTCATCAGTATAGTCAAGTGGCCTGAAAATCCTTTCAATCTCAGACAGCCAAGCCTCTGCCTTTTCATCATCAGTTTCCCTATAGAATTTGGACGGGTAAAAGTCAAGGAACTCCCGCATTCTGTTGTTTCTCCCATTGTTACCACCATTCTTGTTGTTGTTGTTGTTGTGGGTTGCTTCACGTGCATCTTGATGTTCTATTACTCGCGACACGCGATCCATAGCATTCGCCATCATGTTAAACATGGCCATGCCAGGATTAGTTTGATGAGCATCTCCGACTTCTTAAGGCTCATCGCTCCTATTGGTATTACTGGTACTAGGGCCAGCTATCTATAGGCACAGATTATTATGCACAATTTATTGGAATACAACAAGGCAAGAATTTAATGTATAGAGTATGCAACATACAATTTCAGGTAGGCATAAAATTTTCAAACAAAGAAGGCATATTAATCACATAAGCACATAGAAACAAAGAAGGCACAATTAGTATTGTCACACATTAACACACATAAACAAGTCATCCTAATAACCTTAGGGCTTCTACCCATGGTCCAAGAGTTAAACCTAGCTTAAGCAATCTAAGCTCTGATACCATTAATATAAGGTGACACGTCCCCAACCTGACCTATGGAGGTTAAGCTTATCCGTTAGACTAGAACTCCAAAAAAATTTCCGGGAAGTTTATGACATAATATAAATATGAACGAATACAATTACCCGTCTTTTCTCCCCGATGTCCTCTAGGAACCAAGCGAGAGTACTTAATCACATAGTGAAAACGATACGGTGAGCTTTTGCTCTTAATTTATTTCCAATAACAGTTGTTGTGGCCGACTTCAAATCATCCACTTATCACGCAAAATGGGTGTACTCCGGATGTACCCCAAAATCCTACGGCCCAACTCTCCGAGGAAGTCTAGCCCCCAAGTGAGAGAGGGAATTGGACCATGGTAGTCACGGTAGCACTGGCAAGCCTAATGCTGCCCAGTGTGCGTGAAATGCTACCATGCCAGAAAGAAAGGTTGCAACCTTGTATGCAATGCACAATTATAACATTTAACATATCACATTAGGAGGACAACAAAGTAGGTTGCCTCCGAGCATTTATAAGATCGCACATAGACAGGTAAACACTTGAGGCATGCTTTGACATGAATTTTCATTTTCTAAAACATGTAGAGTCATATGAACATTAAACGGGTAGCCGAGTAACGCATGTAAATCAAGTCACATAACTCATTTCGGGGTTCACATATCAAGTCATAAGTTTATACAAGCATGCAACGACGTTTACAAGCGACCGGACATAAGAATAGCTCACTTAGCAACATGCAGTCATCGGATGTCACATTTAGATCTATAAGGACAAATACGGTGTGAGGCCCGACCCCGAATAACGTGCCTTACCTCAATTTACGTGCCTTAGACCTAGAACTGTACGACCGACCTTAGATTACGTGCCCTGTCTTGGTTTTCGTGCATGCTTTGTTATACGTGCCTTAACTTAGAATTGTGTGCCCTAATTCTTGATATACGTGCAATACCTAGATAAACATGCCATGACCTTAATTTACGTGCGAGACCTTGATTTGCGTGTGTCTCTTCGTTTTGTGTGCATTAACCTTGAACTACATGTCTTAACCTAGGTTTAAGAGTCATGTCTTGATTTACATGTATTGCATTGAAATACGTGCCTTGTATTGGTTTACGTTCATTCACCTAGGGTTGCGTGTGTTAGCATTAGAATCAATGCATTTATCTTGAAGTACGTGCATTAGTCTTGAAGTTGGTGTCTTACCTCGTAGTTCGTGTCTACCTCGTAATTCGTGTCCTAGACCTAGGAATCCGTGCCACCACGCTAATCAATAAAGAATCCTACACAAAGCACAAGACAATAAAATAATCCTACACAATCCACTAACTATTATTATAATCCTAATTCAAATCTCTACAAAATCCACTAACACCTAAATATTATATTTTAAACCACTACAAGACAAAATCTTACAAACCTCTAAACATATCCTATATTCTATTCTACCTAAAATCCCTAAATACCCAACATTCTCTTACACACATGTTAAAACAATTCAAAAGATGACACAAAATCAGATTTTTGCATGCATGTTTAATTCAAAATGATTCTAGACAAGTCATGACACAAAACACTTATCAATGCATAAAAAAATTGCCCAAAACCACCTCAATTTCCTCTCATTTTCGACCAAACCACTCATGGCCCATGATAACATTTCAAATTCCACCTTGAAGACACAAAAATTCAGATTTGGAAGCCCAAGGCTGACCACATGCTCAAAAAATTGCAAAAGCCTCATTTTTCTCTCATTT
This sequence comes from Ehretia macrophylla, assembly GCA_037974665.1. NCBI lineage: Eukaryota > Viridiplantae > Streptophyta > Magnoliopsida > Boraginales > Ehretiaceae > Ehretia > Ehretia macrophylla. The sequence goes on along the minus strand of CM075782.1, from coordinate 62,671,733 downwards.
CTCTCACTTTCCTCACATTTTCTCTCTCTCCCTCTCACTCTCTCTCCCCATTTCGGTTTTGGCTGAGTTCTCTCCACCTCTTAGCTCATCTTCATCATCATATGGTGCATCAAGACAAACCACAAGCAAAGAAACTCACCCAAGCAAGCTAGGATGCAAGAAACACACATGCAAGCATTTTGAGTCACCATTTTCGGCCTTGGTGAGTTTTTAAACTTCCATTTCTTTTCTTCTTGTTCTAACCTCATGCATGTGCTAATAGCTTGGTCACTAAGCTAGGAAAATAGAGAAAACCAAGTTGGAATCTCAGCTAAGCAAGAAGAAGAAGAGATTTGAAGCTTCAACAAGTTTTTGAGCATCTTTTGGTTGATTGCAAAGGTGAGGGTTAAAACCTTTTGAAAACTCTTCAAAATTTCACATGCATGCTGATAAATGTGTGTATTTTCTTCTTTACTTGAGCTATATGGTCGTTCATAAGCTTAAACAACCATGCATGGCAAGATCTTGGCTTGAAAATGATGCTAGGTGAAGTCGAAATGGATGACAGCTCTCTGACCAGTCTGTTCGAGGTACGTTTAGCTAAGAAAATGATGTTTAAAATGCTTGAAAATTTTTAGGTGACTAGTTTGGACAGTTTTGGACATTTTTCCCAGAAATAGGCCGAAGCTAATTTTGACTCTAAGGTCCTCAAAATGGCAAATCTTTAAAATGTGACCAAATCTGGAAATCTGGAGAAATGAAGCAGGTTTTGGCAGATGCACTGACCTTGTGGAACGAACCATATTTGACTTAGTAAATGTTGTCGAAAATGCATGAAATTTGGTGTGCTGCTATATTTTTCAGTTCTGGACAATTATTTCAGAAATGGACCAAAGCTAAAACTGACCCTAAGGACCTCAAAAACGTCAATTTCTGAAAAGTGTGCAAATCTGGACAGTTTTGTGCTACCTCACTGTTTCGGCCATAACTAATGATTCTGAACTCCAATTGATGCAAGGGTTGTTTCTGATTTTAGTTAACTTCTTAAGATTTAATTTTACATCTTATTCACTGAATTTGGAGATTGTTTGATTATCCTATTGATTGTGGGAAAACAGCCTATTGCAGTAAAGGTTTCATTTAGCTACATGCTTGGAAAATTATTGTAACCCCTTTTGTGGTTCTAATTGTGTGGAAATGTGGTGTTGGGATGTTATGTGGACTGTTTTGAGTACTTGAGTATGCTTGAATGGAATGATGCATGACTTGAGAATGATTTTGAGTTGACTTAGGGTTTTAATCACACGATTAAGCATGAAATGGAAACCCTAATGACTAGGTAGTTTTGCTAAGTGTTGATTCTTGGTTATTGTGTGGAAATTATATGCTTAGTGGGCTGCCCGTAAATGTTTTATAGCTTCAAATGTGATTTTGACCATTGCATGTTGTCATATAAGCTTTTCTTGCAACCGAACCCACGTAAATGTTGTTGCATGTTGAATATTCGTATCACTTGATTACATGAACTTTGAAATGAGTTATATGGCTTGACTTGCATGTGTTACATGGCTGCCCGTTTAATGTTCATATGACTCTATGTGTTCTACAAAGTAAAATTTCATGTCAAGCATGCCTCGTTCGTTTACTTGGCAATATGTGATCTTGAAATTGCTCGGAGGCAACCTACTTTGTTGTCCTCCTAATGTGAATTGTTAAAAGATATTCAATGGTTTATTTGAACATGATTACTTGGCTGCCCGTTAAAGTTTAATTGCTTTCAAATGGATATATGAAATGATTATATGTTCTTACAATGCCTTATATGCCAATATGTCAAAATGTGATCATATACTTGCTGGGAGGCAACCTACTTTGTTGACCTCCTAATGTGAAATGTTAAATGACATAAATGGGCATTGCATACAAGGTTGCAACCTTCAGTGTGGCATGGTAGTGTTTCACGCACGCCGGGTAGCATCGGGCTTGCCGGTGTTACCGTGACTACCATGGTCCAATTCCCTCTCTCGCTTGGCATTTCACCCTCGGAGAGTTGGGTCGTAGGTTTCGGGGTACATCCGGAGTACACCCAATTGGGAGCGATAAGTGGATTATTGAAGTCGGCCGCACCAAATGAATCGAAATTGATATTGAGAGAAAATGCTCACCGTATCCTTTTTACTATGTGTATAAGTACTCTCGCTTGGTTCCTAGAGAACCTCGGGGAGGAAAGACTGGCATTTCTGTTCCCTTACTTTGTATCTGTTACTCGATTTGTTTCTTATAATTGCGTACCTTATTATTTGTAATACGTGACATGTTCTCAAAAAGAGTTTTCATAAATTGAACCGGAAAATGAGTTTCAAAATGTATTTCTCGTTCCCCCTCGCTGAGTTCATAAGGACTCACCCTCTTTTATCATCTCAGGTGAAGAAGATCAAGAATAGGTACCCATGGACGATGTGCCTAACGATGATTCCTTTGAGTGATTGCCTGTCTTGTGTGCTTTGCGTGATTTTGGCTATTTGTGAACTATGCTACTTGAAGACTATTTCTTTTATGTTGCTCGTTGTTTATTGATGTAAATGACCCCATTGTAATTTGGGTCTAATTCTGGGATTGTACTATCTATAACCGTTATTTGGTTGTTTGCTTTCGTTTTCTTAATTAGTAGTTATCATAGGCATTCAAACCACTAGATGAACAATCAACTAAGTTAATTCTATCTAATTTCACTTAGGTGCTCATTTGCAAACTAAAGGATAATAGGTACTTGCATGATAGGAAATTGACAAATAAACAGGACATAGTTATCATGTTAGGCTTATTAGCCAAACGAGACTTTCAAGGTAAACTAGTTAGCCAATCGGTTGGTGTCAAATAGGAGTCCTTAATGGAATTGGATTAATGATTGGAATAATTGAGGCGTTTAGAGAATTAGTCCAAACCAAAGAGCCCAATTAGAGCTGTTATACTACCGGTTTACCGAAAAATTTTGGAGTTTGGGCCAAACGTTAAGTGTTAAATCTTCATGAACGGTTAAGTACGATACGTGACTTGAATGTTTAGATCACACCCTAGTCTAACCTTTATAGGCCGGGTTGGGGCGTGACATACGGGCAGCCTATTAACCACACAATTTGACACATTTAACCAATAGGCCATCTCTTAACAAAAGTCATAAGCGTTAGGGTCTCAATTCCATGCTTAAACGTGCGATTAAGCATACCATTCATCGATTAATGATCCCAAACCATACATCAATCACATTAAGCAACTTCAACCAACCAAAACAGTCCACACAACCTCCAAGTGCCACAATTCCAAGCATTCAATATCCCAAGCAAGGTCTCGACATGATTCTAATCACATCACTAAACAAAACCCTCACTGCAATGGTCTGTTTTACCACATTTATTTAGACAATCAAACAATCTCCAATTTCAGTGAAAAAATATCAAATTAAAGCTTAATGAGTGATTTAAATCCAAAAACAAACCTCGCATCATTTGGAGTTCGGATTCAAGAGGTATAGCTAAAACCGTGAGACTACGCAAAACTGTCTAGATTCGTACACATTTCAATACTTTCCATGTTTCAGGGTCTTAGGGTCAGATTTAGCTTTAATCTATTTTTGACAAAAATATCCAGAACTGAAAAATCTAGCAACATACCAAATTTCATGCATTTTCAAAATCATTTACTAGGCCAAAACTATTTCGTTCTACAAGGACAGTGAACTGCCAAAAACCTTCTCCATTTTTCCAGATTTTCCAGATTTAGATACCTTTCGATGTTTTGCCATTTTGGAGGCCTTAGAGTCAGAATTGGCCTTGGAATATTTCTACGAAAAATGCTCAAAACTGGCGAAACTAGTCACCTACCAATTTTCACTCATTGTCAACATCATTTACAAGGCAAAATGCACTTCGCTCTACCAAGTCAGAAATCTGCCAACTACTCGATTATTACCTATCTTCAAGTTCTAGCCAAATATCTGGCCATGCATGGTTATATAAGCTCATATACACACATATACAACAACTACAGAGGCAAATATAGTCATATGAAGGCATGCATGTGATTTTTGAAAGCTTTTAAAGGAGTTTAACCCTAATCTTAGCAGTTAATAGATGAAGATGCACAATGTTCTTGAAGATGCACCAATGAAGCTTCTTTCTTGCTTGGCCGAGAGATGACTTGTGGTTCTTTAGTTCCTAACTGATTTAGCATTGTGAGGATGGTGTGCATGTGGGTGGAACTAAAAGAAATGGAAGAAAGCTAGCAAAACATACCTAGGGCCGAAATGAAGGGTTTTCGTGAGCTTGCATGCGTTTCTTGCTTCTTGCTTGCTTGGTCGAGCTTCCTAGAGTCCTTGAGTGCCTAGGAGAACCTTAGAATGAGATCTTGAGCTATGGAGGTGCTTGAAGCAGCCTAGGCTGAGAGATAGAGAGAAGATGAGGGAATGAGTGAATGTTGAGAGAGTTTGGTATTTTGTGTGTAAGTGTGTCGGCCTTGAGCTACTAAAATTCTGATTTTGTGTTGTCTTTTGAAGCATTTTGAATTGTCTTTAGCATGGGCATTTGAGTGGGCCGAGAATGAGAGGCATTGGGTAGGATGTTAGGTCATTTTTTAATGCATTGTGTCATAGAATGTCTAGGTTTGATTTTGAAATCGCAAAGCATGTCAAAGGTCTTCACATGGTCAGCCAAGGTAAGGTTCAATTCGAAATTTTTTTGTCATCTTTTGAGCTTTATTTCATTGTAGGTTGATGTGGTATTTTAGGTGCATAGGTTTTGCAAAAGGAATAAAGAATAAAGAATAAGAATGTTTAGTGCTTAGTGAAATTTTGTCTTCTAGTGCATTGACTTAGGATTAAAATATAGTTAGTGGAGTTTGTAGGATTATTCTATAGTCTAGTGCTTCGTGTAGGATGTTTTCTTGATTATCGTGTAGGCATATTTTCTTAGGTCTAGGGCACGTACTAGGAGGTTAGGCATGAACTACGAGACGGATGCACAAATTCCAAGTAAATGTATGCAACTTTAAATGAATGCACGTAAATCAAGACACGACTCTTAAACCTAGGTCAAGGCATGCAATTCAAGGTTAGGGCACACGAAATGAGGTATCACATACAAATCGAGGTCGAGCCTCATAGCAGCGGAGCAGGATTGCTGTCCCCATCGTAGAGCTCTCGGAGAGCTTTCCAACAGTATACTATGCACCGCGTAACTCTTTATGGATCAAAAGTTATGGGCACTAGAGCGATGGAGACCTGGGCCCAAGCCCCACACCCTCGGTTTGCAGGCCCAACCTCTACATGAAGCGAAGTTTTCTTGCCCAAGGTGCCATGGGATTTGGTAATAGAAATTTGATGGATTAGGTTGTCGTCCTTTTCGGGGCTGACGACGTATGATCCGGGACGGAAAAACAGCGCAAAAGAAGAAAAATATCCCGAAAGTGATGAAAACGTTCAATTTTGGGCACCAAAAATAGGCGCAACTCAGCAGGCTGGATGTCTTTGTCGGAGAGCTCTCGGAGAGCTTTCCAACGGTATGTTGTGTACCGCGTAACTCCTTACGGATCAAAAGTTATGGGCACTGAAACGACGAAGACCTAGTCCCAAGCCCCACACCCTCGATTTGCGGGCCCAGCCTCTACGTGAAGCGAGGTTGTCTTGCCCATGGTGCCGTGGGATTTGGTAATAGAAATGTGATGGATTAGGTTGTCGTCCTTTTCATGGCTCACGACGAAAAAATCGGGACGAAAAAACAGCGTAAAAGAAGAAAAGTATCCCAAAATTGATGAAAACGTTCAATTTTGGGCTCCAAAAATAGGCGCAGTGGAGCAGGCTTGCTATCCCCATTGTAGCGCTCTCGGAGAGCTTTACAACGGTATGTTGTGTGCCATATAACTCCTTACGAATCAAAAGTTATAGGCACCGGAGCGACGGATACTTGGTCACAAGCCCCACGCCCTTGGTTTGCGGGCCCAGCCTCTACGTGAAGAGAAGTTGTCTTGCCCAAGGTGCTGTGGGATTCGGTAATAGAAATGTGATGGATTATGTTGTCGTCCTTTTTGCGGCTCACGACGTATGATTCGTTACGGAAAAACAGCGCAAAAGAAGAAAAGTGTCCCAAAACTGATGAAAATGATCTATTTTGGGCTTCGAAAATAGGCACAGCGAAGTAGGCTTGATGCCCCCGTCGTAGAGCTCTCGGAGAGCTTTATAACGGTATGCTGTGCGCCGCGTAACTTCTTACGGATCAAAAGTTATGGACACCGGAGCGACGGATACCTTGTCACAAGCACCACGCCATCGGTTTGTAGGCCAAGCCTCTACATGAAGGGAAGTTATCTTGCACAAGGTGCCATGGGATTCGGTAATAGAAATGTGATGGATTAGGTTGTCGTCCTTTTCGTGGCTCACGACAAACGATCCGGGACGAAAAAATAGCACAAAAGAAGAAAAGTGTCTCGAAACTGATGAAAACGTTCGATTTTGGGCTTTGAAAATAGGCGCAGCTAAGCAGGCTTACTGTCCCCGTTGTAGAGCTCTCAGAGAGCTTTCAAACGAGATGATGTGCATCGTGTAACTCCTTACGGATCAAAAGTTATGGGCACCGGAGCGACGGAGACCTGGTCCCATGCCCCACGCCCTCGGTTTGCGGGCCCAGACTCTACATGAAGCGAAGTTGTCTTGCCCAAGGTGCCGTGGGATTCGGTAATAGAAATGTGATGGATTAGGTTGTCGTCCTTTTCGCGGCTCACGACGTACGATCCGGGATGGAAAAACAGCACAAAAGAAGAAAAGTGTCACAAAACTGATGAAAACGTTCAATTTTGGGCTCCGAAATAGGCGCAGCTGAGCAAGCTTGCTGTACTCGTCGTAGAACTCTCGGAGAGCTTTACAACGGTATGCATTCCGCCACGTAACTCCTTACGGATCAAAAGTTATGGGCACTAGAGCGACGGAGACCTGGTCCCAAGCCCCACGCCATCGGTTTGCGGGCCCAGCCTCTATGTGAAGTGAAATTGTCTTGCCCAAGGTACTGTGGAATTTGGTAATAGAAATGTGATGGATTAGGTCATCATCTATTTCGCGACTCACGATGTATGATCCGGGATGAAAAAAAAATGCAAAAGAAGAAAAGTGTCTCGAAACTGATGAAAACGTTCAATTTTGGGCTCCGAAAATAGGTGCAGCACAGCAGACTTGTTGTCCTCATTATAGAGCTCTCGGAGAACTTTTCAACGGTATGTTGTGCACTACGTAACTCCTTACGGATCAAAAAGTTTTGGGCATCGGAGCGACGGAGACCTGGTCCCAAGCCGCAAGCCCTCGGTTTATGGGCCCATCATCTACGTGTAGCGAAGTTGTCTTGCCCAAGCTGCCACGTGATTCGGTAATAGAAATGTGATGGATTAGGTTGTCGTCCTTTTCGCGGCTCACGATGTACGATTCGGGACGGATAACCAGCACAAAAGAAGAAAAATATCTCAAAATTGATGAAAACGTTTGATTTTGAGCTCTAAAAATAGGCGCAGCTTAGCAGGCTTGTTGTACTTGTCGTAGGGCTCTCGGAGAGCTTTACAATGGTATGCTGTGTGCCAGGTAACTTGTGAGGCTCGACCTCGATTTGAGTGCGATACCTCGTTTCGTGTGCCCTAACCTAGATTTGCATGCCTTGACCTAGGTTTAAGAGTCGTGTTTCATTTTGTGTGTCTCGCATTGAATTACATGCATACATTTAGGGTTGCATGCATTTACTTGGGAAATGGGCATTCATCTCGTAGTTTGTGCCTTACCTCGTAATGCGTGCCCTAAATCTAGGAAAGCGTGCCCGCACGCTAATCAAGAAAGTATCTTACACGAAGCACTAGATCATTAATTAATCCTACAAACTCCACTAACTAATATTAAAATGCTAATTCAACTCATTAGAAGACGAAATCTCACAAAAAGCTAGACATTCTTATTCTTTATTCTTTATTCTTTTGCATATTCCAAGCATACAATTAAATAATGCTCAAACAAGACAAAAAATTCAGAATTTTGCATGCCTTGGCCGACCACATAGAGCCTTTGACAATGCTTTGCAATTTCAAAATTTATACCTAGACATTCTATAACTAGCTCATGACACAAAGCATAAAAAAATGACTCAAAACCCTACCCAATGCATCAAAATCTCGACCCACTCAATTGCCCATGCTAGACAATTCAAAAACATGCTCTTGAAGACACAAAAATCAGAATTTTCAAGGCCCTAGACCGACATATAAAACCCGACACGAGAGTCTATATATATAATTATAGTAATTATAATGCATTCAAATTATTTCAAATGCATTGGCATCAATTATGTGCATTAATATTATTTAAAGTGCAAATTCATCATTTTACGTGTAAAAAATGTTTAATTACGTGCGTTATGGAGTTTTACGTATCGTAGGCATTAATAGTATTCAATTAAGTCATGAGTAATAACTAATCAGTTATAATTCAACCAAAATGGCAAACTAGCAAAAAATGACTTAGTTGGAGGGCAAGGTGGACATTTGGCAAAAATCAAATTTTTATATACAACAATTAAACTATTTTGCCCACTCAAAACACACAATACACTCTACACACACACTAAAATCCTGCACACACACTCACACACACTCATACACGATCAAAGAAGGAAAAGAGAGGGAGAGAAGAAAAGAGGAAAAGAAGAAGAAAGAAGGGGATTTCAGCCTTGTTCCAAGCTAATTCTACATCTCTTAGCTAGTCTCAAGAGTTCTTTGGCTCTCTATTCCTTCTATACTCAAGTTTGAGGTGAGGGTTGTTTTCAAATGTTTTTCAAGATACATTAAACATGATTTATGATTATTCTTGTGTTTTGAGCTTGATTGGGTGCTTACATGTGATATATATATGTATATTTGAACTTGTTGAGAGGTGTATTGAGTTGTTGAGGGTATTGAGGTTGTGGAGCTTGGAGCTTGAACATGAATTATTGGGTGTTGTTGATCATTGATGAGGGATGGATTTGGTTGAGTTTGAAGCCTTGTATGATGCCTAATAGCCATTTAGAACTTGTTTGTATGTTGTTAGATGGATTGGTGGTGGTATAGGTGAATTGGGTAGAATTTTGGTGTTTTTCGTGCAGCTATCCGGGTGTTACAACCTCTATCCAGTCGCCCGGATAGAGGGCTCAACGCCCGGTAGAAAACTCCGATCCGGGCATTACTAGCTTCTTCCGGGCGCCCGGATTAGGGCCTCAGCACCCGGATTTTTGACAGCTTTGCGCAGTGATTTTGCGGAAGCCATATCTCATTCGTTTTAACTCTGAATTGAGATCCGTTTGATTCTAGGGTTATAGACCAAAATCATATTAATTGGAGTTTGGTAATATAGGTAAAATTAGCTCCTAAGTTAGACTATTGTAAATGAGTTGAGTTTACTTCATAGCTTCATTTGTGCTTGCATCCTATTGTCACTTTGACTTGTTTTAAGGTATCTTTACACCTTTCCTTAGTATATGACCATGTTGAGTCTTTCTACATGGTATTGACATGGTCAAGCATGGTGGGTATTGGTTTCACGATTATCCAAACGATGCACCCTAAATGCTACATATGCATGATCATTATATGTTTGATTGATATGACATTGATAATTGTAATGCATTGAGTAATATATGCGCGGCGGTTATAACCCTTTTAATGGAGGAAGTGACGGGACCTCTGGATTGGCCAGTATATCTCGACCCTCCTATTGTTAATAGAGGAATTAACGGGACCTCCGGATTTGCTTGTATATCTCGACTCTCTCATTATTGATTGAAGGTTTGTGGTAAGAGTATTTTGCTGGGATATGTGCATGTCATGTTTTATTAACTGTTTGCGAAAATGATAAAACCTTTATGAAAACCTTTCTTGTTCACCCTCATTGAGCTATATGTGAGGATCTAGCTCACCCCTCTTTTCACATTTCAGGTGAGGTTGAGCCTGAGCAGGCCACTCAAGATAATGACGGAACTCCTTGGTGTGATCCCAAGGACTTCTGCTTTATGTGATCACTACTTGTTGATGTACTCAAGATACAAATGATGTATAAATTATTCTTTTGGACAACTCTAATGTAATTAAATACTTATATTCTTTTGAGGCCTAGAAACCTGATTGTTGGTTAGCTCTTACGTCTGAACAGGTGGTTCAAGGTCTTGTACATATGTAACTAATTATGGTTCCTTTTCTAAGGCCGATGGCTTGGTTGACTTTTGAACTGAACTATGATGGAATATAAAGATGGACAAATAGGTTGTTAAGCTTTTAATTTATAGATTTACGATTATGGATGTTGCGTTCCGGCCTTAGCCTTTGCAGGTATACAGGTCGGGGCGTTACAACTTTAGTGGTATCAGAGCTAGCCTTAGTTAGTATAGAGCTAGCTTGTGTTAGCGTAGTCCGTGTTTTGAACCCCTGGTTAGTGGGAAGGAGAATTGGGGGAGAACATGTTGTAGCACCTCTAGGAACTTATGTGCTTATGTGAACTTATGTGCTTAACATGCTATACTTGTTTCTTGCTTATGTATAACCTATGCGTTAGGAGAATTGTTAGTACATACATAAACATCTCATATCATGCATACATAACCTATAACGGTGAGTGGTACTTGTCCTATATCTATAGATGGCAGGACCTAACACCCGTAGCAACCCTGGACATCAAGAGAGCGGAAGTGCAAATCAAACTAATCCTGATGTAGCTATGTTCAATTTGATGGCAACTGCCATCGATCGGATAAGTAGGGCTATGGAACAATAGGCAGAAACCGCAGCAGCCACAGCAGCAACAATAGTAGCCACAGCAGCAGCAGCAGCAGCTAATAATAATAACAACAACAATCATGATGCTGGTAGCAGTAGTAGAAATGGAGGTAATAGAGGAGGTGATAACCTCAAGGATTTCCTGTTCTACAGCCCTCCAAAGTTCAGGGGCCAGCCGAATAGTGAAGAGGCAGAGTATTGGCTATCACGGATGGAGAAGATCTATGCTGCACAGGATTATGTAGATGAGAAAAAGGTTGCCTATGCAGTTTTTCAGCTGGAAGGCGATGCTGAAACATGGTGGGATGCAGTGAGGGATCAATGGGAGACACAACACACTCCCTTTACATGGAGGAACTTTATTAGAGTGTTCAAGAGTAAGTACATATCTGAGGCTTCCCGGGACAAAAGGATGAAAGAGTTTATGTACTTGAAGCAAGGAAGCATGACGGTGGCTGAGTATGGGGCGAAATTTGAAAGCCTCTCCCAATATGCACCGCATATGGTCCAAACCCCGGCCACCAAGATATGGAAATTCAAACAAGGGTTGAGACTCGAGATTCAAGATGGGCTCGCAGTGGCGAAGTTCGACACTTATGATGCTATCTTTGCAGCTGCATCGAGGATTGAGAAGATAAAATTAGCAATCAAGGTTGGTCTAGCTCAACCGAACAAGAGGCCCTTTCAAACTCAGGGTCAGTCTAGAGCATTCCAGACTCAGAACCTCCAAGGCCAAGGCCAAGTGAGACCAGCAATTGTTAGACCACAGCCTAATGCCCAAGCCAATCAACCAGCTCGTGGTATAACATGTGCCACTACTACTACTACTACTGCTACTCTGGGGACCTTGTGCAACTATTGCAAAAAGAGAGGGCATGTGGAAGCCCAATGTTGAAAGAAACTTGGCACGTGTTTAGGGTGCGGAAGTGATAAACAACAAGCTAGGGATTGCCCGAGGTGGCAGAACAAGGGTTGTACAGAATCCGCCTGCAAGGAATGGCCCAGGCCAAAGAGTTCAAGCTCGAGCTTATGCCATGGATCAAAAAGTAATCCCAGATGATGCCTCTATTGTTGAAGGTACCTTCCTGATTCAAAATCAATTGGTTAAGGTTCTTATTGATACTGGAGCTACGCATTCATTCATAACTCCCAAATGTGCATACCGCACTAAGTTGCCAGTTGAAAACTTACCATACCATGTAGAAGTTAGCACACCAATGGGTCCCAAGTATGCTACTAGATTGGCTTGTAAAGCATCTAAGATACAGGTTGGGAATCGGGAATTTTTGGCCGATCTCATAGTGCTTATTTTTCGAGACTTTGAGGTTATTTTGGGAATGGATTGGCTATCACGACATCATGCACGATTAGATTGTCGGACCAAGATTATTGAGTTCCGAGTACCAGGACAACCTGTACTTGAGGTGAAGGGAGAACGTGACTTGTCGGGAAAGGCTGTGATATCCTCAATTAAAGCTGTGAAATACATGAGGAAAGGTTACAAGGGGTATTTGGCTTACTTAATCAACAAGCCAACGGATCAAGTTAGGTTAGCAGAAATGCCAGTGGTTAGGGAATATGGAGATGTATTTCCGGAAGAGTTACCGGGGGTGCCACCTGCAAGGGAAATTGAGTTTGTGATTGAGACATTATCAGGTACACAACCGATCTCTAAGGCACCGTACCGGATGGCTCTGGCCGAATTGCAAGAGTTGAAGGTTCAACTACAAGGTTTGCTGGAGAAGGGATTTATTCAACCTAGTTCATCTCCATGGGGTGTACCAGTCCTGTTTGTGAAAAAGAAGGATGGAACTTTGAGATTGTGCATTGATTATAGGGGGTTGAACTAAGTGACAATAAAAAACAAGTACCCCTTACCATTGATTGATGAATTGTTTGATCAACTTCAAGGGGCCAAGGTTTATTCAAAATTTGACTTAAGGCAGGGATATTATCAACTCCGTATCAAACGGGATGATGTACCTAAGTCAACTTTCAGAACGAGGTATGGGCATTATGAGTTTGTTGTAATGTCATTTGGATTAACAAATGCTCCTACCGCTTTTATGGACTTGATGCACAGGGTGTTTCAACCGTATTTGGACCAATTTGTGGTGATCTTCATTGATGATATCCTAGTGTATTCGAAGACTGAGGAGGAACATGAGAGGCATCTGCATTTGGTGTTGTAGAAGCTGAGAGAACATCAATTGTATGCCAAGTTTAGTAAGTGCGAGTTCTAGCTCAAGCAAGTGGCGTTCTTGGGTCATGTGATTTCTCAAGAAGGGATTGCAGTGGATCTGACCAAAATTGATGTTGTGCAATTATGGAAGAAACTGGAGAATGTTACTGAGGTACGTAGTTTTCTCAGTTTGGCGGGATACTATAGGAGATTTGTAAAGGATTTCTCCAAGCTTGCGGGGCCACTCACAAGGCTCACACAAAAGAAGGTTAGTTTCTTGTGGGATAATAAATGTGAAAATAGTTTTCAGGAGGTGAAGAAAAGATTAACAACTGCTCCTGTGTTGGCGTTGCCTGAAGGAAGTCAAGGGTTTGTTATTTATAGTGATGCCTTGAAAGAAGGATTGGGTTGTGTGTTGATGCAGAACAATCAAGTCATAGCTTATGCATCACGGAAGTTGAAACCTTACGAGGTGAACTACCCTACACACGACTTGGAGCTTGCAGGCATTGTCTTTGCGTTGAAGAAGTTGAGGCACTATTTGTGGGGAAGTAAGTTCGAGATATTCACTGATCACAAAAGTTTGAGATATCTTTTTTCTCAAAGAGAGTTGAACATGAGGCAGAGGAGATGGATGGAACTCTTGGACGACTACAATTGCACTACAAATTATGTACCTGGGAAGGCAAACGTGGTGGCAGATGCATTGAGCCGGAAGGCAAGTTTGGCAAGGTTGGAGATCAAGGAACCTACCTTGTTGTCCCGGATCCGAGAGTTACAACAACAGGACCCTCAGCTTTAAAAGTTAAAAGTTGGTGATCCGGATTTCAAGTTGCACGAAGATGGGTTGTGGAAGTTCAGGAACTGGATTTGTGTGCCAAATGATCCGGAGTTGAAAGGGAAGGTACTCGAGGAAGCTCATCATTCGAGGTATACCATCCACCCGGGAGGTACAAATATGTATCGAGCCCTGAAACAACACTATTGGTGGAACAACATGAAGCGGGAGATTGCAGAGTTTGTGTCCCGATGCTTGACATGTCAACGGGTGAAGGAAGAACATCAAAGACCTGCAGGGCTTCTACAACCTTTGGAAATTCCACAATGGAAATAGGAGCACATAACAATGGATTTTGTGACGGAATTGCTGAGGTCTCCTCGAGGTTGTGATACTGTGTGGGTGATTGTGGATCGGTTGACGAAGGCAGCCTATTTTATTCCAATGAATAAGACGGATAGCTTGGAGAAACGAGTTGATTTGTACATAGCTAACATTGTAAAATTGCATGTGTACCTGTAAGCATAGTGTCTGACAAAGATCCTAGGTTTACATCACGGTTTTGGCAAAAGTTTCAAGATGCTTTAGGGACGAAGTTGAGCTTTAGTACGGCCTACCATCCTCAAACTGACGGGCAGTACGAAAGGACCATTCAGATCTTGGAGGACATGCTACGAGCTTGTGCATTGGACTTTGGAGGAACATGGGAAAAACATTTGCCATTGGCAGAATTTGCCTACAACAACAGCTATCAAGCAATAATTGGCATAGCACCTTACGAGGTCTTGTACGCACGGAAGTGTAGATCCCCTCTATATTGGAGTGAGGTTGGTGAGATGAAAGCCATTGATCCTACATTATTACTAGAGATGATAGAGAAAATAGAGAATGTACAATTGATTCGGAAAAGGATGCTCACCGCACAAAGTAGACAGAAAAGTTATGCCGATAGAAGAAGAAGAGATTTAGAGTTTGAAGTGGGTGATAAGGTGTTTCTTAAATTGTCTCCTCGGAAGGGATTGATTCGGCGTGGTGGGGGTGGTAAGTTAAGTCCGAGGTACGTGGGACCGTTCGAGATTGTGAAGAAAATTAACAAGTTAGCATACCGATTGAGTCTACCAATAAATCTTTCCGGTATACATGACGTGTTCCATGTCTCGATGTTAAGAAAGTATCAACCTGACCCTTCTCATATCTTGGAGCCAGAACTGTTACAACTTCGTGAGAACCTCTCCTATGAAGAGAGGCTCGTCCGAATTTTAGATGAACAAGTACGTGAGTTGCGTAGAAATGAGATTCCTATGGTAAAAGTATTATGGAACAACCACGGGATCGAGGAAGCAACTTGGGAGTTACGGGATCAAATGGAGAAGCAATATCCGGAGTTGTTTTCAAGGTAAGAAGAAATTGTGAGGACGCAATTCTTTTAAGGAGGGGAGGATGTAAAACCCGACACGAGAGTCTATATATATCATTATAGTAATTATAATGCATTCAAATTATTTCATATGCATTGGCATCAATTATGTGCATTAATATTATTTAAAGTGCAAATTCATCATTTTACGTGTAAAAAATGTTTAATTACGTGCGTTATGGAGTTTTACGTATCGTAGGCATTAATAGTATTCAATTAAGTCATGAGTAATAACTAATCAGTTATAATTCAACCAAAATGGCAAACTAGCAAAAAATGACTTAGTTGGAGGGAAAGGTGGACATTTGGCAAAAATCAGATTTTTATATACAACAATTAAACTATTTTGCCCACTCAAAACACACAATACACTCTACACACACACTAAAATCTTGCACACACACTCACACACACTCATACACGATCAAAGAAGGAAAAGAGAGGGAGAGAAGAAAAGAGGAAAAGAAGAAGAAAGAAGGGGATTTCAGCCTTGCTCCAAGCTAATTCTACATCTCTTAGCTAGTCTCAAGAGTTCTTTGGCTCTCTATTGCTTCTATACTCAAGTTTGAGGTGAGGGTTGCTTTCAAATGTTTTTCAAGATACATTAAGCATGATGTATGATTATACTTGTGTTTTGAGCTTGATTGGGTGCTTACATGTGATATATATATATATGTATATTTGAACTTGTTGAGAGGTGTATTAAGTTGTTGAGGGTATTGAGGTTGTGGAGCTTGAAGCTTGAACATGAATTATTGGGTGTTGTTGATCATTGATGAGGGATGGATTTGGTTGAGTTTGAAGCCTTGTATGATGCCTAATAGTCATTTAGAACTTGTTTGTATGTTGTTAGATGGATTGGTGGTGGTATAGGTGAATTGGGTAGAATTTTGGTGATTTTCGTGCAGCTATCCGGGCGTTACAGCCCCTATCCAGTTGCCCAGATAGAGGCCTCAACGCTCGGCAGAAAACTCCGATCCGGGCGTTACTAGCTTCTTCCGGGCGCCCGGATTAGGGCCTCAGCACCCGGATTTTTGACAGCTTTGCGCAGTGATTTTGCGGAAGCCATATCTCATTTGTTTTAACTCCGAATTGAGATCCGTTTAATTCTAGAGTTATCTAAATTCGATAAGCTTCGATTCTAGACTAAAATCATATTAATTGGAGTTTGGTAATATAGGTAAAATTAGCTCCTAAGTTAGACTATTGTATATGAGTTGAGTTTACTTCCTAGCTTCATTTGTGCTTGCATTCTTTTGTCACTTTGAGTTCTTTTAAGGTATCTTTACACCTTTCCTTAGTATATGACCATGTTGAGTCTTTCTACATGGTATTGACATGGTCAAGCATGGTAGGTATTGGTTTCACGATTATCCAAACGATGCACCCTAAATGCTACATATGCATGACCATTATATGTTTGATTGATATGACATTGATAATTGTAATGCATTGAGTAATATATGTGCGGCAGTTATAACCCTTTTAATGGAGGAAGTGACGGGACCTCTGGATTGGCCAGTATATCTCGACCCTCCTATTGTTAATAGAGGAAGTGACGGGACCTCCGAATTTGCCGATATATCTCGACCCTCTCATTATTGATTGAAGGTTTGTGGTAAGAGTATTTTGCTGGGATATGTGCATGTCATATTTTATTAACTGTTTGCAAAAATGATAAAACCTTTACAAAAACCTTTCTTGTTCACCCTGATTGAGCTATATGTGAGGATCTAGCTCACTCCTCTTTTCACATTTCAGGTGAGGTTGAGCCTGAACAAGCCATTCAAGATAATGACAGAACTCCTTGGTGTGATCCCGAGGACTTCTGCTTTATGTGATCACTACTTGTTGATGTACTCAAGATACAAATGATGTATAAATTATTCTTTTGGACAACTCTAATGTAATTAAATACTTATATTCTTTTGAGGCCTAGAAACCTGATTGTTGGTTAGCTCTTACGTCTGAACAGGTGGTTCGAGGTCTTGTACATATGTAACTAATTATGGTTCCTTTTCTAAGGCCGATGGCTTGGTTGACTTTTGAACTGAACTCTGATGGAATATAAATATGGACAAATAGGTTGTTAAGCTTTCAATTTACAGATTTACGATTATGGATGTTGCGTTCCGGCCTTAACCTTTGCAGGTATACGGGTCGGGGCGTTACACGACATATGCATCAAACTCCTCAAGCTTTTCATTCTTTCTCTCATTCATTCTCTCTCTCTTGGCCTTAGCTGCAATTCTACACTCCATATCTTAAGCTCATCATCCTAAGATTCATCAAGGCATTCAAGCCACTAAGGAACTCGACCAAGCAAGCTAGAAGCCAAGAAACATGCATGCAAGCTCATAGCACATTCATTCGGCCCTTAGCTATGTTGATAGCTTCTATTTCATTTTCTTTTTGTTCTAGCCACTTGCACATACTAAGAACATGGTTACTAAGCTAGGAATTAGAGAGTCTCAAGTTGTCTCTCGGCTAAGCAAGGAGAAAAGTCGATCTTGTGCTTCATCAAGAGCTTTGTGCATCTTCATTGTTGTCTTGCTAAGGTGAGGGCTAAAACTCTTTTGAAAAGCTTTCAAAAACCACATGCATGCCTTTAAATGTCTATTTTTACCTCTGTCCTTGTGATATATGTGTGTACATGAGCTTTTGTAAACATGCATGGCAAGATATTTGGCTAGAATGTGATGATAGATGAAATCGCGTATAGGACAGTCTTCTGACTTGTTGGAGCGAAGTAATTTTGACCAGGTAAATGATGTTAAAAATGCGTGAAAATTGGTAGCTAACTAGTTTTGCCAGTTTGGAGAACTTTTCACAGAAATAGGCTAAAGCCAATTTTGACTCTAAGGTCCCTAAAATGGCAAAACATCGAAAGGTGTCCAAATCTGGAAAAATTTGGAAAATAAAGCAAGTTTTGGCAGATTCACTGTCCTTGTGGAACGAACCAGTTTTGACTGAGTAAATGATATCCAAAATGCATGAAATTTGGTACGCTGCTAGATTTTTCAATTCTGGACATTTTTGTCAGAAATAGACTAAGGCTAAATCTGACCCTAAGGCCACGGTAAGGTTCAATTCGAAATTTTTTTGTCATCTTTTGAGCTTTATTTTATTGTAGGTTTATGTGGTATTTTAGGTGCATAGGTTTTGCGAAAGGAATAAAGAATAAAGAATAAGAATGTTTAGTGCTTAGTGAAATTTTGCATTCTAGTGCATTGACTTAGGATTAAAATATAGTTAGTGGAGTTTGTAAGATTATTCTATAGTCTAGTACTTCGTGTAGGATGTTTTCTTGATTAGCGTGTACGCATGTTTTCCTAGGTCTAGGGCTCGCACTATGAGGTTAGGCATGAACTACGAGACGAATGCACGGATTCCAAATAAATGCACGTAACTCTAAATGAATGCACGTAAATCAAGACACGACTCTTAAACCTAGGTCAAGGCATGCAATTCAAGGTTAGGGCATACGAAATGAGGTATCACATACAAATCGAGGTCGAGGCTCATAGCAGCGGAGCAGGATTACTATCCCCATCGTAGATCTCTCGGAGAGCTTTCCAACAGTATGCTGTGCACCGCATAACTCTTTGTGGATCAAAAGTTATGGGCACTAGAGTGATGGAGACCTGGGCCAAGCCCCACGCCCTCGGTTTGCGGGCCCAACCTCTACATGAAGTGAAGTTTTCTTGCCCAAGGTGCCGTGGGATTTGGTAATAGAAATTTGATGGATTAGGTTGTCGTCCTTTTCGCGGCTCACGACGTATGATCCGGGACAGAAAAACAATGCAAAAGAAGAAAAATGTCTTGAAACTGATGAAAACGTTCGATTTTGGGCACCAAAAATAGGCTGAACTCAGTAGACTTGATGTCCTTGTCGGAGAGCTCTCGAAGAGCTTTCCAACGGTATGCTGTGCACCGTGTAACTCCTTACGGATCAAAAGTTATGGGCACCGAAGCGATGAAGACCTTGTCCCAAGCCCCACACCCTCAATTTGCGGGCCCAGCCTCTATGTGAAGTGAGGTTTTCTTGCCCATGGTACCGTGGGATTTGGTAATAGAAATGTGATGGATTAGGTTGTCGTCCTTTTCACGGCTCACGACGTAAGATCCGGGACGAAAAAAGAGCGAAAAGAAGAAAAGTGTTCCAAAGCTGATGAAAACGTTTAATTTTGGGCTTGAAAAGTAGGCGCAGCCGAGCAGGCTTGCTATCCCCATCGTAGAGCTCTCGGAGACCTTTACGACGGTATGTTGTGCGCCACATAACTCCTTACGGATCAAAAGTTATAGGCACCGGCGCGACGGATACTTGGTCACAAGCCCTACGCCCTTGGTTTGCGGGCCTAGCCTCTACGTGAAGTGAAGTAGTCTTGCCCAAGATGCTGTGGGATTCGGTAATAGAAATGTGATGGATTATGTTGTTGTCCTTTTTGCAGCTCACGACGTATGATCTGGGACGAAAAAACAACGCAAAAGAAGAAAAGTGTCCCAAAACTAATGAAAATGATCGATTTTCGGCTATGAAAATAGGCACAGCAAAGCAGGCTTGATGCCCCCGTCGTAGAGCTCTTGGAGAGCTTTACAACGGTATGCTGTGTGCCGCGTAACTTCTTACGGATCAAAAGTTATGGACACCGGAGCGACGGATACCTTGTTACAAGCACCACGCCCTCCGTTTGTAGGCCCAGCCTCTACGTGAAGGGAAGTTATCTTGCCCAAGGTGCCATGGGATTCGGTAATAGAAATGTGATAGATTAGGTTGTCGTCCTTTTCGTGGCTCACGACGTACGATCCGGGATTAAAAAATAGTACAAAAGAAGAAAAGTGTCTCAAAACTGATGAAAATGTTCAATTTTGGGCTTTGAAAACAGACGCAGTTGAGCAAGCTTGTTGTCCCTGTGGTAGAGCTCTCAGAGAGCTTTCAAACGATATGTTGTGCATCGTGTAACTCTTTACGGAACAAAAGTTATGGGCACCGGAGCGACGGAGACCTGGTCCCATGCCCCACGCCCTCGGTTTGCGGGCCCAGACTCTACGTGAAGCGAAGTTGTCTTGCCCAAGGTGCCGTGGGATTCGGTAATAGAAATGTGATGGATTAGGTTGTCGTCCTTTTCGCAGCTCACGACGTACGATCCGGGATGGAAAAACAGTACAAAAGAAGAAAAGTGTCTCGAAACTGATGAAAACGTTCAATTTTGGGCTCCGAAATAGGCGCAGCTGAGCAGGCTTGCTGTACTTGTCGTAGAACTCTCGGAGAGCTTTACAACGGTATGCATTGCGCCGCGTAACTCCTTACGAATCAAAAGTTATGGGCACCGGAGCGACGGAGACCTGGTCCCAAGCCCCACACCATCGGTTTGCGGGCCCAGCCTCTATGTGAAGTGAAGTTGTCTTGCCCAAGGTGCTGTGGGATTTGGTAATAGAAATGTGATGGATTAGGTTATCATCCTTTTTGCTACTCACGAGTATGATCCGGGACGAAAAAAAAAACGCAAAAGAAGAAAAGTGTATCGAAACTGATGAAAACGTTCAATTTTGGGCTCCGAAAATAGGTGCAGCTCAGCAGACTTGTTGTCCTCATTATAGAGCTCTCGAAGAACTTTTCAACGGTATGTTGTGCACCGCATAACTCCTTACGGATCAAAAAGTTTTGAGCATCGGAGCGACGGAGACCTGGTCCCAAGCCCCAAGCCCTCGGTTTACGGGCCCATCCTCTACGTGTAGCGAAGTTGTCTTGCCCAAGATGCCACGTGATTCGATAATAGAAATGTGATAGATTAGGTTGTCGTCCTTTTCGCGGCTCACGATGTACTATCCAGGACGGAAAACCAGCACAAAAGAAGAAAAATATCTCAAAATTGATGAAAACGTTTGATTTTGGGCTCCGAAAATAGGCGCAGCTTAGCAGGCTTGCTGTACTTGTCATAGGGCTCTCGGAGAGCTCTACAATGGTATGCTGTGTGCCGCGTAACTTGTGAGGCCCGACCTCGATTTGAGTGCGATACCTCGTTTCGTGTGCCCTAACCTAGATTTGTGTGCCTTGACCTAGGTTTAAGAGTCGTGTGTCTTGCATTGAATTACGTGCATACATTTAGGGTTGCATGCATTTACTTGGGAAACAGGCATTCGGCTCGTAGTTTGTGCCTTACCTCGTAGTGCGTGCCCTAAACCTAGGAAAGCGTGCCCGCACGCTAATCAAGAAAGCATCTTACACGAAGCACTAGATCATTAATTAATCCTACAAACTCCACTAACTAATATTAAAATGCTAATTCAACTCATTAGAAGACGAAATCTCACAAAAAGCTAGACATTCTTATTCTTTATTCTTTATTCTTTTGCATATTCCAAGCATACAATTAAATAATGCTCAAACAAGACAAAAAATTCAGAATTTTGCATGCCTTGGCCGACCACATAGAGCCTTTGACAATGCTTTGCAATTTCAAAATTTATACCTAGACATTCTATAACAAGCTCATGACACAAAGCATAAAAAAATGACTCAAAACCCTACCCAATGCATCAAAATCTCGACCCACTCAATTGCCCATGCTAGACAATTCAAAAACATGCTCTTGAAGACACAAAAATCAGAATTTTCAAGGCCCTAGGCTAAAGCCAATTTTGACTAAAGCCAGTTCGGAGCATTTTTCACAGAAATAGGCTAAAGCCAATTTTGACTCTAAGGTCCCTAAAATGGCAAAACATCGAAAGGTGTCCAAATCTGGAAAAATCTGGAAAATAAAGCAGGTTTTGGCAGATTCACTGTCCTTGTGGAACGAACCAGTTTTGACTGAGTAAATGATATCCAAAATGCATGAAATTTGGTATGCTGCTATATGTTTCAGTTCTTGACATTTTTGTCAGAAATAGACTAAGGCTAAATCGGACCCTAAGGCCCTCAAAAAGGGCAAGTAGTGAAATGTGTGCAAATCTGGACAGTTTTGCGTAGTCTCACGGTTTTGGCTATAACTCTTGAACCCGAACTCCATATGATGCGAGGTTTGTTTCTGAATTTAGTTCACTCCTTAAGATTTAATTTGACATCTTGTTCACTGGAATTGGAGATTGTTTGCTTGTCTCAATGATTGTGAGAAAACAGTCCATTGCAGTGAGGTTTTCATCTAGTGATATGCTTTGAAAAATATTGTAACTTCTCTTGTTGTATTAAATGCTTGGGATTGTGGAACTTGGATGTGGTGTGGAATGTTTTGAATGCTTGAGGGTGTTTTAATTAATCGATGCATGGCTTGAGTTTAATTACGTGACAACTTGGGGCTTAATCGCACGGGTAAGCACGAATTGAAACCCTAATGACTAGGAAAACTCACTAAGTGTTGATCCTATGAATATCGTGTTTAATTATGTGATTAGTAGGCTGCCCGTAGTTTCCCTTATAGCCCTAAATGTGGTTCCGATGATTACATGTTGAAAAGTACGCCTTTCTTGCACCCGGTCCCACGTAAACGTCGTTGCATGTTGTATGACTTTATTATTTGATTACGTGAACTTCGAAATGAGTTATATGACTTGATTTACATGCGTTACATGGCTGCCCATTTAATATTCATATAACTCCATGTGCTTTACAAGTGAAATTACTTGTCATATTGTGCCTCGTGTGTTTACTTGTAAATGTGCAATCTTATGACTGCTCGGAGGCAACCTACTTTGTTGTCCTCCTAATGTGATATATTAAATGTCATAAATGTGCATTACATACAAGGTTGCAACCTTTCATTCTGGCGTGGTAGCGTTTCACGCACACCGGACGGCATCGGGCTTGCCGGTGCAACCGTGACTACCATTGTCCAATTCCCTCTCTCGCTTGGGGGTTAGACTTCCTCAGAGAGTTAGGTCGTAGGATTTCGGGGTACATCCGGAGTACACCCATTTGGCGTGATAAGTGGAAGATTTGAAGTCAGCCGCAATAACTGATACTAGAAGTAAACTACGAGCAAAAGCTCACCGTATCCTTTTCACTATGTGTATAAGTACTCTCGCTTAGTTCCTAGAGGACCTCGGGGAGGAAAGATGGGTAATTGTGTTCTTTTACTTTTATATTACATTATGAACTTACTTGTGATATATGTCATGCTTGCAAAAAGAGTTCTCATAAGTTCAACCGAAAAAAGAGTTTCAAAACTTATTTTTCGCTCCCCCTCGCTGAGTTCATAAGGACTCACCCTCTTTTATCATCTCAGGTGAATAAGACCAGGAACAGGTACCCAAGGACAACGTGCCTATTAATGATTCCTTGGAATGATTGCTTGCCCTACGTGCCTTTCTTGACTATGGGCATTTTGTGAACGATATGTTGTTTGAAGACTATTTCCTATGTTGATTGTTGTTGTATTGTAAATGACCCCCGTTGTAATTTGGGGTCTAATTTTAGGTTGTACTGATCATAACTAGATAGACATTCTGATGGTCATTTTTGCTATCGCTACTGGTTAGTATCTATCGCAGCTTATGAAGTATCAGGTAAAGGATTAAGTAAATGAATCTATCCAATCTTAAGCAGGTACTCATTGGTAGGCTAAGATCAACAGGTACTTTTGTAACAAGGATTAACAAACAAACGAGACATAGTATCATGCTAGGTTGTTAATCAAACGAGACTTCGAGATAACTAGTAGGCATTTCAACTAGTGATAAATAGTAATCTTAGTTGGAAATGAATTTGAGATTGAAAGTTTGGAGGCCTTTAGAAAAATAGCTCAAACTAAAGAGCCCAATTACAGCTGTTATGCTGTCGATTTTCCAGAGAATTTGTGGAGTTTAGGCTAAACGTTAAGTGTTAAACTTTCATGAACGATTAAGTACGCGATATGACTTGAATGTTTAGATCACACCCTAGTCTAACCTTCATAGGTCGGGTTGGAGCGTAACACCTATAGAGAAGAATGGTATTAGAGCTTAGATTGCTTAAGCCGGGTTTAACTCTCGGACCATGGGTAGAAGCCCTAGGGTAATTGAGATGACTTGTTTATATGTGTTATTGTGTGACAATATCAAGTGTGTCTTCTCTGTCTCTATGTGCTTATGTGATTAACATGTCTTAACTGTTTCTAGAAATTGTGTATCTATATAAAATTATATGTTGTATATCTTATGCATTAAATTCTTGTTTGTCGTATTCCAATAAATTGTGCATAATAATATGTGCCTATAGATGGCTGGCCCTAGTACCCGCACTACTAATAGGAGCGGTGAGCCTCAAAAGACCGGAGATGTTTATCAAACTAATCCTAGCATGGCTATGTTTAACATGATGGCGAATGCCATGGATCGCGTGTCACGAGTAATGGAACGTCAAGATGTACATAAAGCAAACAACAACAACAACAACAACAACAACAACAACAACAACAACAACAACAACAACAGGAATGATGGTAACCATGGGAGAAATAGCAGTATGCGGGAGTTCCTTGACTTTCGCCAGTCCAAATTCCACGGGGAAGCTGATGATGAAAAGGCAGAGGCTTGGCTGGTTGAGATCAAGAGGATTTTCAGGCCACTTCACTATACTGATGAAGAAAAGGTGGAGTTCGCTGTGTTTCTGTTGCACAGGGATGCTGAGCGTTGGTGGCACACTGTGGAGGCGCTTTGGGAAACTGATCATACACCTCGCTTGTGAGGTAATTTCGTTAAGGCATTCAAGGAGAAATACGTACCTGCAGTTTCCAGGCAGAGGCGGATTGATGAATTCATGCACTTGAACCAGGGTAACATGACGGTGGCCCAGTACGAGGCTCATTTTGACCGACTGTCCCGTTATGCTCAATACATGGTCAGTACCCCTGAGGCGAAGATGTGAAAATTTACGAATGGGTTGAGGCCAGAATTCAGGACCAGTTGGCTTAGCATGACTTTGCTACCTATTTTGCTCTCCTTGCGGCTGCTTCCCGAGTTGAGAAGAGGAAACTTGATAGAGCCAGTTCGAGCCAGCCGAACAAGAAACCATATCAGCCTCCAGGTCAACAGAGAAAATTCCAGACTCAGAGTCGCAGTCAGGGCCAGGGCCAGGGCCAGAATAGACCAGTTAATAACCGTGGCCCAACTAAAGCACTATCAGCCTCTTCCACCCGCGGATCTACAAGTAGTTCACCTGCTACTCAGTCTATCAATTGTTCTTACTGTGACAAGAAGGGTCATACCGAGGCCCAGTGCTGGAAGAAGTCAGGACGATGTGTGCGGTGTGGCAATGATCAGCATCAGATCAAGGATTGCCCTAAATGGCAAGGAGGAAAAAATCAAGTTAAACCAATTGGTAGAGGCAAGACTCTAGTTCCTAGAGTTCAGGCCCGAGCTTATGCTATTGATTGCGAGAAACTTCCAGAGGAGACTACTATTGTTGAAGGTGCATTCTTGATACTGAATCAACCTGTTAGGGTGCTAATTGATTCAGGTGCTACTCATTCATTTATTACTCCCTTATGTGTGCAACGTGTGAAACTGAAAGTTGTATGTTTGCCTTACGAAGTAGAAGTTGGTACTCCGATGGGTTCTAAACTTGTTACTAGCTCAGCTTGTAAAGCATGTAAAATCCAAATTAAAGATAGGGAATTCTCGGCCAATGTTATTGTATTACCCTTTCGAGACTATGGAGTCATTTTAAGGATGGATTGGTTGGCAAAGCATCATGCCCAACTAGATTGCTGGACGAAGATTGTAACATTCCAGATACCTGGTCAACCAATATTGGAAGTAATAGGTCAAAGAGACTTCACCGGGAGTTCCATCATTTCATCTACGAAAGCAGTGAAGTCCTTGAGAAAAAGGATGTAATGGATATTTAGCTTACCTCATCAACAAGCTGTCGGACAAAGATAAGTTGGATGAGATGCCAGTGATTAAAGATTATGCGGATGTGTTTCCAGAAGAATTGCCCAGTTTACCCCCAAATCAGGAGATCGAGTTCATTATAGAATTACTGCCTAACACCCAGCCGATATCTAAAGCTCCCTATCGTATGGCACCAGCCAAGCTACAAGAATTGAAGGACCAATTGCAAGGATTGTTGAAGAAGGGGTTTGTTCAACCAAGTTCTTCTCCGTGGGGTGCACCAGTCCTATTTGTAAAGAAGAAAGACGGAACGTTGAGGCTATGCATCAATTACCGAGGATTGAACCAAGTAACCGTCAAGAATAAATACCCACTTCCACTGATCGACAAGTTGTTTGATCAACTTCTGGGAGCCAAAATGTATTCAAAGCTCAACTTGAGGCAAGGGTACAATCAGTTGCGGATCAAAAGGGAGGATGTGCCTAAAACGGCTTTCAGGATGAGATATGGGCATTATGAATATGAGGTGATGCCATTTGGGCTAACTAACGCCTCTGCAGCTTTTATGGACTTGATGCACAGGGTGTTTCAACCCTACTTGGACCAATTTGTGATGGTCTTTATTGATGATATTTTGGTATACTCGAAATCCAAGGCTGAGCATAAACAACATCTGCGATTGGTATTGCAAAAACTTCGAGAGCATCAATTGTACGCGAAGTTTAGCAAATGCGAATTTTGGTTGCAGCAGATTGCATTTTTGGGGCATATCATATCCCAAGAAGGAATAGCGGTAGATCCAGCAAAGATAGAAGTAGTGGTGTCTTGGAAGAAGCCGGAAAACATTACGGAGGTTCGGAGTTTTCTCGGTTTAGCCGGCTATTATCGAAGGTTCATGAAGGATTTCTCAAAGATCGCAGGACCGCTTACAAAGATCACTCAAAAGAAAATGAAGTTTGTATGGGATGACAAGTGTGAGAACAGCTTCCAAGAATTGAAGAAGAGATTGACTACTACACCTGTTCTTGCATTGCTTGAAGGGAGTCAAGGCTTTGTAATCTATAGCGATGCTTCGATGGAAGGACTAGGTTGTGTGTTGATGCAAAATGGTAGAGTGATTGAGTATGCTTCTAGGAAACCGAAGCCGTATGAATTGAACTACCCGACGCATGATTTGGAGTTAGGGGCTATTGTATTTGCACTCAAGAAATGGAGGCACTATCTATGGGGTAACAAGTTTGAGGTGTTTACTGATCACAAGAGCTTGAAATACTTGTTCTCACAAAAGGAGTTGAACATGAGGCAAAGGCGGTGGATGGAGCTTTTGGATGATTATAACTACTCAATCAATTATGTGCCCGGTAAAGCAAATGTAGTTGCAGATGCCTTAAGTCGGAAAGTGAGCATGGCAAAACTGGAAGTTAAGGTGCAGGAGTTGATAGAGGAAGCATTTTTGTGGAAACCACAATTGACTCAAAAAGGGTTACTTTTTGCCACTACACAAGTTCAATCGATCTTGTTGTCTGAATTACGAGAGGCTCAACAGAAGGACCAACAGTTTTAGAAGATTAAAGAAAGCAACACATATTTCAAGTTTCATGATGATGGTATTTGGAGGTTTAGGAATCGTATTTGTGTTCCTAATGAGCCAGAGCTGAAAAAGAAGATTCTTGAAGAAGCCCATAATTCAAGATATACTATTCACCCCGGCGGAACAAAGATGTACCAAGATTTGAAGCAATACTATTGGTGGAATAACATGAAGAGAGATTGCGGAGTTTGTGGCACGGTGTTTGACTTGCCAGAGAGTTGAAGCAGAACATCAACGACCGGCAGGTTTACTTCAACCGTTGGAGATTCCTAAATGGAAATGGGAACACATAACTATGGACTTTGTCATGGACCTGCCCAGGTCACAAAAGGGTCATGACGCCGTTTGGGTCATAGTGGATAGATTGACCAAGTCAGCGTACTTTTTACCAATGAACAAGGAGGATAGTCCTGAGAAGTTGGGAGATATGTATGTGGTGGATATTGTAAGGTTGCACGGGATGCCTGTGAGTATTGTATCGGATAAGGATCCTCGTTTTACTTCCCGATTTTGGAAGAGATTGCAAGAAGCTTTGGGAACGAAGTTGAGTTTTAGCACGGCTTATCACCCCTCAAACTGATGGACAATCTGAGAGAACTATTTAGATTCTAGAGGATATGCTGAGGGCGTGTGTTTTAGACTTCAGAAAAGGTTGGAAGAAATATCTGTCTCTAGCGGAGTTCGCTTATAATAATAGTTATCAGGCCACTATCGGGATGGCCCCATTTGAGGCATTGTATGGACGTAAGTGTCGATCCCCAATTTACTGGGATGAAATAGGTGAGACGAAGACTTTTGACCCGACCCTTCTACCTGAACTTATGAAGACTGTTGATAATGTCCACCTTATCCAGAAACGGATGCTTATTGCCCAAAGCAGGCAGAAAAGTTATGCAGACCGACGGAGACGGAGTCTAGAGTTTGAGGTCGACAACAAGGTGTTCTTAAAAATATCACCTCAGAGGGGACTGATTAAACACGGCAAGGGTGAAAAGTTGAGCCCGAGGTTTGTAGGACCATTTGAGATAATTGAGAAGGTTGGCAAATTAGCGTATAGCCTGAAACTACCTCAAAACCTCTCCAATATTCACGACGTCTATCATGTTTCAATGCTACAGAAGTATCACCCTGATCCATCGCATATCTTGGAGCTAGAGCCGTTACAGATTTGGGAGAACTTATCTTATGAAGAGAAGCCCATTCGGATCCTAGACCAGTAAGATCGGGAGTTGCGCAGCAAATCTACACGGATGGTGAAAGTGTTGTGGGATCATCATGGGGTTGAAGAAGCAACGTGGGAAAGGCGAGACCATATGGAGCAACAGTATCCAGGATTATTTCAAAGGTAATATTGAATTTCGGGATGAAATTCTTTTAAGGAGGGAAGGATATGAGGCCCGACCTCGATTTGCGTGCGATACCTTGTTTCATGTGCCCTAACCTAGTGATTGTGAGAAAACAGTCCATTGCAGTGAGGGTTTCATCTAGTGATATGCTTTGAAAAATATTGCAACTTCTCTTGTTGTATTAAATGCTTGGGATTGTGGCACTTGGATGTGGTGTGGACTGTTTTGAATGCTTGAGGGTGTTTTAATTAATCGATGCATGGCTTGAGTTTAATTACGTGACAACTTGGGGCTTAATCGCACAGGTGAGCACGAATTGAAACCCTAATGACTAGGAAAACTCGCTAAGTGTTGATCCTATGAGTATCGTGTTTAATTATGTGATTAGTAGGCTGCCCGTAGTTGCCCTTATAGCCCTAAATGTGGTTCCGATGATTACATGTTGACAAATAGGCCTTTCTTGCACCCGGTCCCACGTAAACGTCGTTGCATGTTGTATGACTTTATTATTTGATTATGTGAACTTCGAAATGAGTTATATGACTTGATTTACATGCGTTACATGGCTGCCCGTTTAATATTCATATAACTCCATGTGCTTGACAAGTGAAATTACTTGTCATATCGTGCCTCGCGTGTTTACTTGTAAATGTGCAATCTTATGACTGCTCGGAGGCAACCTACTTTGTTGTCCTCCTAATGTGATATATTAAATGTCATAAATGTGCATTGCATACAAGGTTTCAACCTTTCATTCTGGCGTGGTAGCGTTTCACGCACAGCGGGCGACATCGGGCTTGTCGGTGCAACCTTGACTAGCATTGTCCAATTCCCTCTCTTGCTTGGGGGCTAGACTTCCTCAGAGAGTTGGGTCGTAGGATTTCGGGGTACATCCGGAGTATACCCATTTGGCGTGATAAGTGGAAGATTTGAAGTCAGCCGCAACAACTGATACTGGAAGTAAACTGAGAGCAAAAGATCACTGTATCCTTTTCACTATGTGTATAAGTACTCTCGCTTGGTTCCTAGAGGACCTCAGGGAGGAAAGACGGGTAATTGTGTTCTTTTACTTTTATATTACATTATGAACTTACTTGTGATATATGTCATGCTTGCAAAAAGGGTTCTTATAAGTTCAACCGAAAAAAAGTTTCAAAACTTATTTCTCGTTTCCCCTCGCTGAGTTCATAAGGACTCACCCTCTTTTATCATCTCAGGTGAAGAAGACCAGGAACAGGTACCTGAGGACAACGTACCTTTTGATGATTCCTTGGAATAATTGCTTGCCCTACGTGCCTTTCTTGACTTTGGCCATTTTGTGAACGATATGTTGTTTGAAGACTATTTCTTATATTGATTGTTGTTGTATTGTAAATGACCCCCGTTGTAATTTGGGATCTAATTTTGGGTTGTACTGATCATAACTAGATAGACACTCTTATGGTCGTTTTTGCTATCGCTACTGGTTAGTATCTATCGCAGGCTTATGAAGTATCAGGTAAAGGATTAAGTAAATGAATCTATCCAATCTTAAGCAGGTACTCATTGGTAGGCTAAGATCAACAGGTACTTTTGTAACAAGGATTAACAAACAAACGAGACATAGTATCATACTAGGTTGTTAGTCAAACGAGACTTCGAGATAACTAGTAGGCGTTTCGACTGGTGATAAATAGTAATCTTAGTTGGAAATGAATTTGAGATTGAAAGTTTGGAGGCCTTTAGAAAATTAGCTCCAACTAAAGAGCCCAATTATAGCCGTTATGCTGCCGATTTTCCAGAGAATTTGTGGAGTTTAGGCTAAACGTTAAGTGTTAAACTTTCATGAACGATTAAGTACGCGATATGACTTGAATGTTTAGATCACACCCTAGTCTAACCTTTATAGGTCAAGTTTGGGCGTGACATAACTCTTTACGGATCAAAAGTTATGGGCACCAGAGCGACAAATACCTGGTCACAAGCCCCACGCCCTCAATTTTCGGGCCGAGCCTCTACGTGAAGTAAAGTTGTCTTGCCCAAGGTGTCGTGGGATTCGGTAAAATAAATGTGATGGATTAGGTTGTCGTCCTCTTTGCGGCTCACGACGTACGGTCCGGGATCGAAAAACAACGCAAAAGAAGAAAAGTATCATGAAACTGAAGAAAATGATCAATTTTTGGCTCCGAAAATAGGCATAATTGAGCAGGCTTGCTACCCCAGTCGTAGAGCTCTCAGAGAGCTTTACAACGGTATGCTGTACGCCGCGTAATTCCTTGCAGATCAAAAGTTATGGGCACCGTAGCGACTGATACTTGGTCACAACCACCACGCACTCGGTTTGCAGGCCCAGCCTCTATATGAAGCGAAGTTGTCTTGCCCAAGGTGTCATGGGATTCGGTAATAGAAGTGTAATAGATTAGGTTGTCGTCCTTTTTGCGTCTCACGACGTACGATCCGGGATGGAAAAACAGTGCAAAAGAAGAAAAATGTCTCGCAATGGATGAAAATATTCGATTTTGGAATCTGAAAATAGGCGCAGTCGAGCAAGCTCGTTGCCCCCGTCATAGAGCTCTCAGAGAGCTTTTCAATGGTATACTGTGCGCCACGTAACTCCTTACAGATCAAAAGTTATGGGCACCGGAGCGACGGATACCTGGTCACAAGCACCACGCCCTTGGTTTGCAGGCCCAGCCTCTATGTGAAGGGAAGTTGTCTTGCCCAAGGTGTCATGGGATTCGGTAATAGAAATGTGATGGATTAGATTGTCGTCCTTTTCGCGACTCACGACGTACGATCCGGGACGGAAAAACAGTGCAAAAGAAGAAAAGTGTCTCGAAATGGATGAAAATGTTCAATTTTGGAATCTGAAAATAGACGCAGTCGAGCAAGCTTGTTGCCCCCGTCATAGATCTCTCAGAGAGCTTTTCAACGGTATACTGTGTGCAGCGTAACTCCTTACAGATCAAAAGTTATAGGCACCAGAGTGATAGATACCTGGTCACAAGCACCACGCCCTTGGTTTGCAGAGCCAGCCTCTACGTGAAGCGAAGTTTTCTTGCCCAAGGAGCCATAGGATTCGGTAATAGAAATATGATGGATTAGGTTGTTGTCCTTTTCGCAACTCACGACGTACGATCCGGAACGGAAAAATAGCACAAAAGCAGAAAAGTGTTTCGAAACCGATGAAAACGTTCAATTTTGGGCTTCGAAAATAGGCGCAACTAAGCAGGCTTTCTCTACTCGTCGTAGAGCACTCAGAGAGCTTTACAACGGTATGTTGTGCGACGTGTAACTCCTTACGGATCAAAAGTGATAGGCACCGGAGCGACGGATACCTGGTCACAAGCCCTACGCCCTCGGTTTGTGGGCCCAGCCTCTACGTGTAGCAAAGTTGTCTTGCCCAAGGTGCCATGAGATTCAGTAATAGAAATATGATAGATTAGGTTGTCGTCTTTTTCGCGGCTCACAACGTACGATCCGAGATAGAAAAATAGCACAAAAGAACAAAATTATCTCGAAACTGATGAAAATGTTTTATTTTGGGGTTCAAAAATTGGTGCAGCCGAGTAGCCTTGATGTATTCGTTGTAGAGCTCTCGGAGAGCTTTACAACAGTATACTGTGCGCCGCGTAACTCCTTACGGATCAAAAGTTATGGGCAACGGAGCGACGGATACCTGGTCACAAGCCCCACGCCCTCGGTTTGCGGGCCCAGCCTCTACATGTAGCGAAGTTGTCTTGCCCAAGGTACCGTGGGATTAGGTAATAGAAATGTGATAGATTAGGTTGTCGTCCTTTTCGCGGCTCACGACGTACGATCCAGGATGGAAAAATAGCGTAAAAGAAGAAAATTGTCCCAAAACTGATGAAAATGATCGATTTTGGGCTCAAAAAATAGGCACAGCCAAGCACCACGCCCTCGGTTTGCAGGCCCAGCCTCTACGTGAAGTGAAGTTGTTTTTCCCAAGGTGCCATAGAATTCGGTAATAGAAATGTGATGGATTTTGTTGTCGTCCTTTTCGCAGCTCATGACGTACGATCCGAGACGAAAAAATACCACAAAAGAAGAAAGGTGTCCCGAAACTGATGAAAATGATCGATTTTGGGCTCTAAAAATAGGAAAAATTGAGCAGGATTTCTTCCCTAGTCGTAGAGCTCTCGGAGATCTTTACAACGGTATGTTGTGCACCGTATAACTCCTTACGGATCAAAAGTTATGGGCACCGGAGCGACGGATACCTGGTTACAAGCCCTATGCCCTTGGTTTGCAGGCCCAGCCTCTACGTGAAGTGAAGTTTTCTCGCCCAAGGTGCCGTGGGATTCGGTAATAGAAATGTGATGGATTAGGCTGTCGTCTATTTCACGGCTCACGATGTACGATCCTAGACAAAAAAAAAAAGCACAAAAGAAGAAAAGTGTCTCAAAACTGATGAAAATGTTCAATTTTAGGCCTCGAAAACCGGTGTAGCCTAGCAGGCATGCTATCCCGATCGTAGAGCTCTCAGAGAGCTTTCCAACGGTATACTGTGCACTATGTAACTCCTTACGGATCAAAAGTTATGGGCACCAGAGCGACGGAGACCTTGTCCCAAGCCCCACGCCCTCGGTTTGCGGGCCCAGCCTCTATGTGAAGCGAAGTTGTCTTGCCCAAGGAGCCGTGGGATTCGGTAATAGAAATATGATGGATTAGGTTGTCGTCCTTTTCGCGGCTCACGACGTACGATCCGGAACGGAAAAACAACACAAAAGCATAAAAGTGTTTCAAAACTGATGAAAACGTTCAATTTTGGGCTTAAAAAATAGGCGCAACTAAGCAAGCTTGCTCTACTCGTCATAGAGCACTCAAAGAGCTTTATAACGGTATGATGTACGCCGTGTAACTCCTTACAGATCAAAAGTTATGGGCACCAGAGTGACGGATACCTGGTCACAAGCCCTATGCCCTCGGTTTGCGGGCCCAGCCTCTGCGTGTAGTAAAGTTGTCTTGCCCAAGGTACTGTGAGATTCGGTAATAGAAATGTGATAGATTAGGTTGTCGTCTTTTTCGCGGCTCACAACGTACGATCCGAGATGGAAAAATAGCACAAAAGAAGAAAATTATCTCAAAACTGATGAAAAAGTTTGATTTTGGGGTTCAAAAATTAGCGCAATCGAGTAGTATTGATGTACTCATCGTAGAGCTCTCGGAGAGCTTTACAATGGTATACTGTGCGCCGCGTAACTCCTTACGGATCAAAAGTTATGGGCAACGGAGCGACAGATACCTGGTCACAGGCCCCACACCCTCGGTTTGTGGGCCTAGCCTCTACGTGTAGTGAAGTTTTCTTGCCCAAGGTGCCGTCGTATTAGGTAATAGAAATGTGATGGATTAGGTTGTCGTCCTTTTCGCGGCTCACGACGTACGAACCAAGATGGAAAAATAGCGTAAAAGAAGAAAATTGTCCCGAAACTGATGAAAATGATCGATTTTGGGCTCGAAAAATAGGCACAAACAAGCAAGACTACTGCCCGATCGTAGAGCTCTCGGAGAGCTTTACAACAGTATATTGTGCGCCGCGTAACTCCTTACGAATCAAAAGTTATGGGCACCGGAGCGACGGATGCCTGGTCACAATCACCACGCCCTCGGTTTGCAGGCCTAGCCTCTACGTGAAGTGAAGTTGTCTTGCCCATGGTGTCGTGGGATTCGGTAATAGAAATGTGATGGATTAGATTGTCATCCTTTTCGCGACTCACGACGTACGATCCGAGATGAAAAAGTTATGGGCACCGGAGCGACGGATACCTGGTCACAAGCACTACGCCCTCGGTTTTGCAGGCCCAGCTTCTACGTGAAGTGAAGTTGTCTTGCCTAGGGTGCCATGGAATTCGGTAATAGAAATGTGATGGATTAGGTTGTCGTCCTTTTTGCGGCTCACGACGTACGATCCGGGACGAAAAATAGCACAAAAGAAGAAAAGTGTCGCGAAATTGATGAAAACGTTCAATTTTGGGCTCTAAAAACAGGCGCAGTCGAGCAGGCTTGCTGTCCCCATCGTAGAGCTCTCGGAGAGCTTTCCAACGGTATACTGTGCACCGCGTAACTACTTACGGATCAAAAGTTATGGGCACCAGAGCAACGGAGACCTGGTCCCAAGCCCCACGCCCTCGGTTTGCGGGCCCAGCCTCTACGTGAAGTGAAGTTGTCTTGCCTAGGGTGCCATGGGATTCAGTAATAGAAATGTGATGGATTAGGTTGTCGTCCTTTTTGTGGCTCACGACGTGCGATCTGGGACGAAAAATAGCACAAAAGAAGAAAAGTGTCGTGAAATTGATGAAAACGTTCGATTTTGGGCTCTGAAAACAGGCGCAGCTGAGCAGGCTTGCTGTCCTCGTCGTAGAGCACTCGGAGTGCTTTCCAACGGTATGCTGTGCACCGCTTAACGCCTTACAGATCAAAAGTTATGGGCACCGGAGCGACGGAGACCTGGTCCCAAGCCCCACACCCTCGGTTTGCGGGCCCAGCCTATGAGGCCCGACCTCAATTTGCGTGCGATACCTCGTTTCGTGTGCCCTAACCTAGATTTGCGTGCCTTGACCTAGGTTTAAGAATTGTGTTTCGTTTTGTGTGCCTTGCATTGAATTA
The DNA here is from genome assembly GCA_037974665.1 of Ehretia macrophylla. Classification (NCBI taxonomy): domain Eukaryota; kingdom Viridiplantae; phylum Streptophyta; class Magnoliopsida; order Boraginales; family Ehretiaceae; genus Ehretia; species Ehretia macrophylla. The sequence continues at coordinate 62,636,201 of CM075782.1, read as the reverse complement.
CGTGCATTTATTTAGGGTTGCGTGCATTTACTTGGAAAATGTGCATTCATCTCGTAGTTCGTGCCCTATCTCGTAGTACGTACCCTAGACCTAGGAAAGCGTGCCCTCACGCTAATCAAGAAAGCATCTTACACGAAGCACTAAATCGTTGATTAATCCTACAAATTCCACTAACTAATATTAAATTGTTAATTCAACCCACTAGAAGACAAAATCTCACAAAAGCTAGACATTATTTATTATTTATTCTTTATTCTTTGTATATCCCAAACACACAATAAAATAAGCCTTGAACAAGACAAAAAATTCAGATTTGAACACCTTTTTGGCCGACCACCTTGTGTGCTTTGTGCTTGCTTTGCATAATTCAAATTGAACCTAGACAATTCTATGACAATCTATGACACAAATGCATAAAAAAAAAAAAAAACCCAAAACCCTACCCAATGCACCCATATTCTTGACCCATCCTCTTGCCATGCTAGGTGATTCAAAAATCATGCTTCTTGAAGACACAAATCTGAATTTGCAAGGCCCTAGGCCGACATTTGCATCTATCCCTTCAAAGCCTTTCATTTTTCCTTCATTCTTCTTTCTTTCTCACATTTCTCTCACTCTCTCTCATTTCTTCTCTCTCTCTCTCGGCCTTGGCTGAGTTTCTACACTCCATAGCTTAACTTCATCACTCCATGGTTCATCAAGGCATGCAAGAAGCTAGGGAGCTCGACTAAGCAAGCTAGGTTGCAAGAAACACACATGCAAGCCCTTTGAACCTCCATTTCGGCTTAGGTGAGTTTGCTAGCTTCCATTTCATTTCTTCTTGTTCTAACCACTTGCACCTACTAAGAACTTGGTTACTAAGCTAGGAAACTAGAGAAAAATCGAGTGGTGTCTCGGCTAAGCAAGGAAAAGAGTCAACTTTGTGCTTCACCAAGAGTCTTGTGCATCTTCTTGTTGTTTTGCTAAGGTGAGGGCTAAAACTTCTTGAAAATCTTTCAAAAAAACCACATGCATGCCCTTAAATGTCTATCTTTATTTCTTACTTGAGATATATGTGTGTTCATAAGCTTTTATAACCATGCATGGCAAGATTTTGGGCTAGAATGTGATGATAGATGAAATCGTGCATGTGACCGCTTTCTGTCTTGTTGGCGTGAGGTGATTTTGGGTAGGTAAATGATGTTTAAAATGTGTAAAAATTAGTAGGTAACTAGTTTTGTCAGTTTTGAACATTTTTCCCAGAAATAGGTCAAAGCTAATTTTGAATCTAAGGTCCTCAAAATGGCAAATCATTAAAATGTGTCCAAATTTGGAAAGTCTGGAAAAATGAAGCAGGTTTTGGCAGATTCACTGACCTTGTAGAACGAACCAGTTTTGACTTAGTACATGACATCCAAAATGCATGAAATTTTGTGTACTTCTATATTTTTCAGTTCTGGACATGTTTGTCAGAAATGGACTAAGGCTACATCTGACCCTAAGGCCCTAAAAAACGACAAGTATTGAAATGTGTGCAAATCTGGACAGTTTTGTGTAGTCTCACTGTTTTGGCTATAACTATTGAACCCGAACTCCAATTGATGCGAGGTTTATTTTTGAATTTAGTTCACTCCTTAATCTTTAATTTGACATCTTATTCACTGGAATTGGAGTTTATTTGCTTGTCTTAATGATTGTGAGAAAATAGTCCATTGCAGTGAGGGTTTCACTTAGTGATTTGCTTAGAAATATTATTGTAGCTTTTCTTGTTGTATTAAATACTTGGGATTGTGGCATTGGGATGTTGTGTGGACTGTTTTGAATACTTGAGGGTGTTTGAATTAATAGATGCATGGCTTGAGTTTGATTTCGAGATGACTTGGGGCTTAATCGCACAGGTAAACACGAATTGGAACCCAAGTAACTAGGTAAACTTGCTAAGTGTTGATCCTTTGGATGTTGTGTCTGATTATGTGTTTAGTAGGCTGCCCGTAGTTACCCTTGTAGCCCTAAATATGATTTCGATGATTACATGTTGACAAGTAGGCCTTTCTTGCTCCCGGACCCACGTAGATGTCGTTGCATGTTGAATAATCTTATTATTTGATTACGTGAACCTTGAAATGAGTTATATGACTTGATTTACATGCGTTACATGGCTGCCCATTTAATGTTCATATAACTCCATGTGCTTTTGAAGTGAAATTACTTGTCTTATCGTGCCTCACTTGTTTACTTGTCAATGTGCAATCTTATGACTGCTTGGAGGCAACCCACTTTGTTGTCCTCCTAATGTGATATATGAAATGTTATAAATGTGCACTGCATACAAGGTTGCAACCTTTCATTTTGGCGTGGTAGTGTTCATGCACACCGTGCGGCATCGGGCTTGCCGGTGCAACTGTGACTACCATTGTCCAATTCCCTCTCTCGCTTGGGGGCTAGACTTCCTCAGAGAGTCGGGTCGTAGGATTTCGGGGTACATCCGGAGTACACCCATTTGGCATGATAAGGGGATGATTTGAAGTCGGCCGCAACCACTGATACTGACATGAACTGAGAGCAAAAGCTCACCGTATCCTTTTCACTATGTGTATAAGTACTCTTGTTTGGTTCCTAGAGGACCTCGGGGAGGAAAGACGGGTAATCGTGTTCCTTTACTTTTATATTATGTTATGTACTTACTTGTGATATATTCATGCTTGTAAAAAGGGTTTTCATAAGTTGAACCGAAAAATGAGTTTCAAAACTTATTTCTCGTTCCCTCTCGCTGAGTTCATAAGGACTTACCCTCGTTTATCATCTCAAGTAAAGAAGACCAGGAACAGGTACTCGGGGACGACGTGCCTAATGATGATTCCTTGGAATGATTGCCTGTCCTATGTGCTTTGCTTGATTATGGCCATTTGTGAACACTATGCTGCTTGAAGACTATTTCTTTTCATGTTGCTTGATGTTTGTAATGTAAAAGACCCCCGTTGTAATTTGGGTTTAATTTTGGCTTGTACTGATAATAACTAGATAGACACTACTATGGTCGTTTTGCTATCGTTACTGGCTAGTATTTATCATAGGATTATGAAGTATCAGGTAAGGATTAAGTAAAATGAACCTATCCAATCTTAAGTAGGTACTCATTGCTAAGCTAAGATCAACAGGTACTTTTGTAACGAGGATTAACAAATAAACGAGATATAGTATCATGCTAGGTTATTAATCAAACGAGACTTCGAGATAACTAGTAGGCGTTTCAATTGATGGTAAATAGTAATCTTAGTTGGAAATAAAATTGAAATTGGAAAATTTGAGGCGTTTAGAGAATTAGGTCAAACCAAAGAGCCCAATTACAGCCGTTATGCTGCCGGTTATCCAGAAAATTATGGAGTTTAGGCTAAAACGTTAAGTGTTAAACTTTCATGAAAGATTAAGTACGAGATATGACTTGAATGTTTAGATCACACCCTAGTCTAACCTTTGTAGGCCAGGTTGGGGCGTGACACAGCCTCTACGTGAAGCAAACTTATCTTGCCCATGGTGCCGTGGGATTCGGTAATATAAATGTGATGGATTAGGTTGTCATCCTTTTCACGGCTAACAACGTACGATCCGGGACGAAAACACAGTGTAAAAGAAGAAAAGTATCCCAAAACAGATGAAAATGTTCAATTTTGGGCTCCAAAAATAGGAGCAGCCGAGCAGGATTGCTGCCCTCATCGTAGAGCTCTCGGAGAGCTTTGCAACAGTATGTTGTGCACCGTGTAACTCCTTACAAATCAAAAGTTATGGGGACCGGAACGACGGATACCTGGTCATAAGCCCCACGCCCTCGGTTTGCAAGCCCAGCCTCTATGTGAAGTGAAGTTGTCTTGCCCAAGGTGCCTTGGGATTCGGTAATAGAAATGTGATGGATTTTGTTGTCGTCCTTTTCGCGGCTCACGACGTACGATCCGGGACGGAAAAGCAGCGCAAAAGAAGAAAAGTATCCCAAAATTGATGAAAATGATCAATTTTGGGCTCCAAAAATAGGTACAGTTGAGCAGGCTTTCTTCCCCCTTCCGTAGAGCTCTCGAAGAGCTTTACAACGGTATGCTATTAGCCCGCGTAACTCCTTAAGGATCAAAAGTTATGGGCACCAGAGCGACGGATACCTGGTCACAAGCACTACGCCCTCGGTTTGCAGGCCCAGCCTCTACATGATGTGAAGTTGTCTTGCCCAAGGTGTCGTGGGATTCGGTATTAGAAATGTGATGGATTTGGTTGTCGTTCTTTTCGCGGCTCACGACGTACGATTCAGGATGAAAAAACAGCGCAAAATAAGAAAAGTGTCTCGAAACTGATGAAAACGTTAGATTTTGTGCCCCAAAAATAGGCGCAGCCGAGCAGGCTTGTTGCCCTCATCATAGAGCTCTCGGAGAGCTTTCCAACGGTATGCTGTGCGCCGCATAACTCCTTGCAGATCAAAAGTTATGGGCACCGGAGCGACGGATACCTGGTCACAAGCCCCATGCCCTCGGTTTGCGGGCCCAGCCTCTATGTTAAGTGAAGTTGTCTTGCCCAAGGTGTCGTGGGATTCGGTAATAGAAATGTGATGAATTGGGTTGTCGTCCTTTTCGCGGCTCATAACATACGATTCGGGACGAAAAAATAGCACAAAAGAAGAAAAGTGTCTCAAAACTGATGAAAATGTTCTATTTTGGGTTGTGAAAAATGGCGCAGCCGAGCAGGCTTACTGTCCCCGTCGTAGAGCTCTCGGAGTGCTTTCCAACGATATGTTGTGCACCGCGTAACTCCTTACGGATCAAAAGTTATGGGCACCGGAGCGACGGAGACCTGGTCTCAAGCCCCACGTCCTCGGTTTGCGGGCCCAGCCTCTACGTGAAGCGAAGTTGTCTTGCCCAAAGTGCCATTGGATTCAGTAATAGAAATGTGATGGATTAGGTAGTCATCCTTTTCGTGCTCACGACGTATGATCTGGGATACAAAAACAGCACAAAAGAAGAAAAGTGTCTCGAAACCGATGAAAACATTTGATTTTGGGCTCCGAAAATAGGCTCAGTTGTAACGCCCCAATCCCTCACGGTATCAGGACTACTATTAACCAAACTATTCATAAGACCATAAGGTCTCAAAAACACAACAACCAACAGCTTCAAAAAAACTGCACACATAATCAACCTTATCACACAAGAATCAAAGATTCTGATCTACGTATACTTTTTCTTCTTCCTCTACTGCTATTAGCTTGGGATTCTCCTCAGCTTCTCCTGAAACATGTTTAAATGAGAAGTGAGCAACAATGTTGCCCAGCGAAGAAGGTGATACAACATACCAGGGCATGTAAAATGATATGCAGATACAAGAAATCATATATATATTTATGACATAAACAACAAGATCAAATAGCAAGTAGTTAACCACATTAAAAAGGATACGGTTCCACTTCAAGTCTTCAATCACGTGCTACGAGCCACGAACTTCACGCAAGTGCCGGCAAACCCCTACTCTAACAAGTTGGGATACTTCGGATGTATCCCGATCCTACGACCCTTTCTCCTGATGTAGGTCCATGCCCAGCGGGTGAACCACGCCTCTGGGGTAGTGGAGTATGCCTCAGCGAGAAGGGAATAGGCACCATGGTAGTCGAGGGAGCACGGCAAGCCCAACGCCGCCCGTGTTTCTCGACGCTACCATGTCCGAAAAGGTTGCGCAACCTCGAGTCAAGTCGTGAGAGCCAAGATTTTCAAATATCACATAAGAGGGACGACAAAGTAGGCCGCCTTCGCAAATAGTTGCAATATAAGCATTATAACAATATAAGCAAGAGATAAGCATATTCACTCAATTCTTAACAAGGTACACATAAGTATAAGAAATTATATTAAACTCCACAATTTATGAACAATAAAATAACTAAGATGAACAAAAGAATGAAAACTCACTCACCTTTTTAAAAATAAACCTGCGAGAATTTAGCCAATCTTTCCAATATTCTCCGAAAGCACCAATCTCTTTAATAACCACTCAAAACCACTACCTAACACAACAATGCTATTCAACTTAAAGACAACTCATTCACATTAAAACAATTAATTTGCATGCAATAGTCACATTTTATATAATCATCAAGATATAACTCAATTAGTATGATCTAAGAACACTAAACATGCATATATCATGCTAAGGCTAAATGATGTGCTTACTTTAATCAGAAGTTAATTAACAAGCTTGAAGGCAACATTAACTTTCATAATTCCACTAACCATGCACTAGACTACTTTGAACTCCTAAACGCATTATTAAGACACTCTTATATTCATTAACTTGCGTTCATTCACGAACATTCCACTAAGTAGCTCTAGTTACACTAAGTTAAAATAAGAATTCTAACATATAGTAGAACACATACTTATCACATGAAATTCCGTAGATATTTATTCATAGTCAATACATTAAAGTTCACATTATATAAACTACTTAACAATATAATAAGAATTAGACAATATTCTTTCAAAGTAACCAAATCACACAATTCACAAACTTCGCTAATTGAATACAAAAGCTATCCAAATGCATTTAAACTCTCAAATAACTAACTACAAGTCAATTACTAACATTAAACTTAACTTTAACACTTTTTCCCCTTTGTCTATTAATACAATTTGAAGCACAAACGAAACACAAGTTACATAATTCAGAAGCTAGTTATTCTACACTTCTAATGACACTTTATGACACCACTTAGAACTATGAAAACCCATTTTTTTAACCACATTTACCATAAAAGCCCCGAAAGCCCCGAAAACATTTGAACTATAACTACCTAAACCATCCCTCAAATCAATGCCATAAAAGCATTTTAGGCACTACCTAACATAATAAACACTAACTATGGCAACCAAACACATCCAAATAACAAACCTATTCATAACCCCCTTTAGTGAACAATCCAATTTTAGTAAGTTCAATCAAGTTTTTACCACTTAAAAACTCCATCTTAGATACAATAACACCTATGGCATCATTTAAAGTTTAATCTAATTCAAAGAATCAACTCGATTAACCACGGATACGCTCACATACTAATTCAAACAAGGTTCTTGTAAGAATAGCACCATAGGCTCATGACAATTAAATCTCACATAACTAATCAACTCACTTAATTAACATATAAAATAACTCATTAGACATCTCATAACCATCAATTAGTTCAAATAGCCTCAAAACTCCAAACAAATCAAGCAAGAACTTCACAAAAGCATGCTATTTCCCCATTTCTAACAAAACCCTAACTTAATCAGTTTGGTTACCTATGGTAATGGCCTCTAAAGTTTCTGATTTTTATGTATAAACGTAGCTCTTTGAGTGTAGATGACTTTAGCCTCAAGATCAACTCAATTCCGATCTAAATTCCACAAGTTATGACCTTTTCCGTGTAACTGCGTGAACTGCCCCCTGCACCAGCGATTTTCAGACACATTTCGAAAATAGCTAAATCGCAGGGTCAAACCATTAGAATTTTCCTTAGCTCTAGAAATCCACATTTTTTCTAAACTGTCTATTTCGTTCAATTCTAAGCACGTTTGCTATCCCAAAACTATTTCGGAAGTCAGGGGCAGTGCAGTGTCCAAATCCGAATTTTGCTTGCTTATCATCTTCTTGTTATTTCTTGCATTTAAGCCAACAATAACCATTACCTTAGCCTATATAACATTCCTACACTTCATTTATGCATTTAAACAAGCACTTTGTCTACCATTTTACATTTAACTAACTAAACTTTATTCTATCAATAAACTACCATAACAATTGCTATTAAACCACAAAAGAGTGTTCTCTACGCATAATAAAAGGCAACTAAAACATCAATAAGCAAGGATAAGGCAATAAATTATAATCTAGAAATTTTAATATAAACCCTAACTATTCAAATGCACAAAATATAAATTTTTTTCTCACATAGACCTTGAAGAACATGCAAAAGTTGAGCTAATCTTCTTCTCCTTCCTTATTTTCCTCTATTTTTCTTCTCTTCTTGTGTGTGTGTGTTTTAGTCATTTTATTGTGTGTGTGTGTATGTGTGGAAATCTGATTTTTGTGTGTATTTTATGTGTTTGTGTGTGTTGTAGTGTATTAGGTGTAAATAATAAAAGAAAAAAGAACCCAAATGACCAACATGCCCTTCAACTAAATGCTATTAACTAGTTTGTCATTCTAGTTTAATTCTAAATAATTTAGTTGTTCCAATTCCTAATTGTCTACGTTAATTATTTTCTACGATTCCTACGATTTTTCAAAGTGTTCGTGAAGTCCTGAAATTGTATGTAAAATGAGAATTATGCACATTAACCAACTAAACGTGCCTACTTATATAAGAAGGCATTTATATTGATGCAATATATGTTAATAGATTAAATTTCATGTTAAATTAGATGTATGCACATAGTTTGATATAAATGCACGTTAAACGAAATAGATGCACGTAACCCAAAAATATGATATTTTATGCAAACGAATATACGTAAATAATTAAAGTAGACATATAAATATATGCACATTAATAAAATAATTATATGCATGGGTCTGGGTGTTATAACAGCTGAGCAGGCTTACTGTACTCTTCGTAGAGCTCTCGGAGAGCTTTACAACGGTATGTTGTGTGCCGCGTAACTCCTTACGGATCAAAAGTTATGGGCACCAGAGCGACGAATACTTAGTCACAAGCCCCACGCCCTCGGTTTGCGGGCCCAACCTCTACGTGAAGTGAAGTTGTCTTGCCCAAGGTACAGTGGGATTCGGTAATAGAAATGTGATGGATTAGGTTGTCGTCCTTCTCGCGGCTCAAGACGTACGATCCAGGACGAAAAAACAACACAAAGGAAGAAAAGTTTCCCAAAACTGATTAAAACGATCGATTTTGGGCTCCGAAAATAGGCGCAGCCATACAAGATTGTTGCCCTCGTCGTAGAGTTCTCGGAGAGCTTTACAACGGTATGCTGTGTGCCGCATAACTCCTTACATATCAAAAGTTATGGGCACCAGAGCAACGGATACCTAGTCACAAGCACCACGCCATTAGTTTGCAGGCCCATTCTCTACATTAAGTGAAGTTGACTTACCCAAGGTGTCATGGGATTCGGTAATAGAAATGTGATGGATTAGGTTGTCGTCCTTTTCGCGGCTCACGACGCAAGATCTAGGACGAAAAAATAGCGTAAAAGAAGAATAGTGTCTTCAAATTGATGAAAACGTTCAATTTAGGGCTGTAAAAACAGGCGCAGCCAAGTAGGCTTGCTACCCCTGTCATAGAGCTCTCGGAGAGCTTTCTAACGGTATGTTGTGCGCTGCATAACTCCTTACGAATTAAAAGTTATGGGCATCGGAGCGACTAATACCTTGTCACTAGCACCACACCCTCGGTTTGTAGGCCCAGCATCTACGTGAAGTGAAGTTGTCTTGCCCAAGGTACCGTGGGATTCAGTAATAGAAATGTGATGGATTAGATTGTCGTCCTTTTTGCGGCTCACGACGTACGATCTGAGACAAAAAAATAGCACAAAAGAAGAAAAGTGTCTCGAAACAGATGAAAACTTTCAATTTTGGTCTCCAAAAATAGGTGCAGCCAAGCAAGCTTGTTGTCCCCGTCGTAGAGCTCTCGGAGAGCTTTCCAACGGTATGCTGTGCACCGCGTAACTCCTTACGGATCAAAAGTTATGGGCACCGGAGCGATGGAGACCTGGTCTCAAGCCCCACGCCCTCGGTTTGCGGGCCCAGCTCTACGTGAATCGAAGTTGTCTTGCCCAAGGTGTTGTGGGATTCGATAATAGAAATGTGATGGATTAGGTTAGCGTCCTTTTCGCGGCTCACGACGTACGATCCGGGATAAAAAAAAATTGCAAAAGAAGAAAAGTGTTTTGAAACTAATGAAAACGTTCGATTTTGGGTTCCGAAAATAAGCACAGCTCAGCAGGCTTGGTGTCCTCGTCGTAGAGCTCTTGGAGAGCTTTCCAACGGTATGCTATGCACTGCGTAACTCCTTACGGATCAAAGTTATGGGCACCGGAGCGACGAAGACCTAATCCCAAGCCCCACGCCCTCGGTTTGCGGGCCCAGCCTCTATATAAAATGAAGTTGTCTTGCCCATGGTGCCGTGGGATTCTGTAAAAAAAATGTGATGGATTATATTGTTGTCCTTTTTGCAGCTCACGACGTACAATCTGGGACGGAAAAATAGCGTAAAAGAAGAAAAGTATCCCAAAACTAATAAAAACGTTCAATTTTGGGCTCTGAAAACAAGCGTAACCGAGCAGGCTTGCTATCCCCGTTGTAGAGCTCTCAGAGAGCTTTACAACGGTAAGATGTGTGCCGCGTAACTCCTTACGGACCAAAAGTTATGGGCACCGGAACGACAGATACCTGGTCATAAGCCCCACGCCCTCGGTTTGCAGGCCTAGCCTCTACGTGAAGTGTAGCTGTCTTGCCCAAGGTATCGTGGGATTCGGTATTAAAAATATGATAGATCTAGTTGCTATCATTTTTGCGGCTCACGACGTACGATCCGGGATGATAAAACAGCGCAAAATAAGAAAAGTGTCACGAAACTGATAAAAATGTTACATTCTGGGCTACGAAAATAGGCACAGCTGTGCAGGCTTCCCGCCCCTGTCATAGAGCTCTCGGAGAGCTTTCCAACGGTATGCTATGCCCCGTGTAACTCCTTACGGATCAAAAGTTATGGGCACCGGAGCGACGGATACCTGGTCACAAGCCCCACACCCTCAGTTTGCAGGCCCAGCCTCTACGTGAAGTGAAGTTGACTTGCCCAAGGTATCGTAGGAGTTGGTAATAGAAATGTGATAGACTAGGTTGTCGTCCTTTTCGCGGATCACGACGTACAATCCGGGACGAAAAAATAACACAAAAGAAGAAAAGTGTCTCAAAACTGATGAGAACTTTCAATTTTGGGCTCCAAAAATAGGCGCAACCGAGCAGGCTTGCTATCCTCATCGTAGAGCTCTCGGAGAGCTTTCCAACGGTATACACAACGTAACTCTTTACGGATCAAAAGTTATGGGCACCGGAGCAATGGAGACCTGGTCCTCAGCCCCACACCCTCGGTTTGTGGGCCCAGCCTCTACGTTAAGCGAAGTTGTCTTGCCCAAGGTGCCATGGGATTCGGTAATAGAAATGTGATGGATTAGGTTAGCGTCCTTTTCGCGGCTCACGACGTACGATCCGAGACGAAAAAAAGTGTAAAAGAAGAAAAGTGTCTCGAAACTGATGAAAATATTTGATTTTGGGCTTCGAAAACAAGCGCAGCTTAGCAATCTTGTTGTCCTCGTCGTAGAGCTCTCAGAAAGCTTTTCAACGGTATGCTGTGCACCGTATAACTCCTTACGGATCAAAAGTTATGGGCACCGGAGCGACGGAGACCTGGTCCCAAGCCCAACGCCCTCAGTTTGCGGGCCCAGCCTCTACGTGAAGCGAAGTTGTCTTGACCATGGTGCCTTGGGGTTTGGTAATAGAAATGTGATGGATTAGGTTGTCATCCTTTTTGCGGCTCACGATGTACGATCCGGGATGAAAAAATAGCGTAAAAGAAGAAAAGTGTCCCAAAACTGATGAATACGTTCAATTTCGGGCTCTGAAAATAGGCGCGACCGAGCAGGATTGCTATCCCAGTCGTAGAGCTCTCGGAGAGCTTTCCAACGGTTTGTTGTGCACAGCGTAACTCCTTACAAATCAAAAGTTATGGGCACCGGAGCGACGGATACCTGGTCACATGCCCCACGCCCTCGGTTTGCATGCCCAACCTCTACGTGAAGTGAATTTTTCCTGCTAAAGGTGCCGTGGGATTCGGTATTAGAAATGTGATGGATTTGGTTATCGTCCTTTTCGCAGCTCACGACGTACGATACGAGATGAAAAAACAGCGCAAAATAAAAAAAATGTCTTGAAACTAATAAAAATGTTAGATTTTGGGTTACGAAAATAGGCACAGCCGAGCAGGCTTGCTGCCCTCGTCATAGAGCTCTTGGAGAGCTTTCCAACGGCATACTGTGCACCGCGTAACTCTTTATAGATCAAAAGTTATGGGCACCAGAGCGACGGATACCTTGTCACAAGCCCCACGTAGTCGGTTTGAAGGCCCAGCCTCTACGTGTAGTGAAGTTGTCTTGCCCAAGGTGCCATGGGATTCGGTAATAGAAATGTAATGGATTAGGTTATCGTCCTTTTCGCGGCTCACGACGTGCGATAAGGGACAAAAAATAGCACAAAACATAAAAGTGTCTCAAAACTAATGAAAATGATCGATTTTGGGCTCTGAAAACAGGCACAGCTGAGTAGTCTTGCTATCCCCGACGTAGAGCTCTCAGAGTGCTTTCCAACGGTATGCTATACACTGCGTAAGTCCTTACGGATCAAAAGTTATGGGCACCGAAGCGACGGAGACTAGGTCCCAAGCCCTACGCCCTCGGTTTGCCGGCCCAGTCTCTTCATGAATCGAAGTTGTCTTGCCCAAGGTGCCATGGGATTCGGTAATAGAAATGTGATGGATTAGGTTGTCTTCCTTTTCGCGGCTCACGACGTACGATCTGAGACGGAAAAACAGCACAAAAGAAGAAAAGTGTCTCAAAACTGTTGAAAACGTTCAATTTTTGGCTTTGAAAATAGCCGCAGCTGAGCAGGCTTGCTGCACTCGTCGTAGAGCTCTCGGAGAGCTTTACAACGGTATGCTATGAGCTGCACAACTCCTTGCAGATCAAAAGCTATGGGCATTGGAGCGACGGATACTTGGTCACAAGCCCTATGCCCTCGGTTTGCGGGCCCAGCCTCTACGTGAAGTAAAGTTGTCTTACCAAAGGTGTCGTGGGATTCGGTAATAGAAATGTGATGGATTAGGTTGTCATCCTTTTCGCGGCTCACGACGTACGATCCAGGACGAAAATCCAGCGCAAAAGACAAAAAGTTTCCCAAACTGATGAAAATGATCGATTTTGGGCCTCGAAAATAGGCACAGCCGAGTAGGCTTGCTACCCCCGTCGTAGAGTTCTCGTAGAGTTTTACAACGGTATGCTGTGCGCCGCGTAACTCCTTACAGATCAAAAGTTATGGACATCGGAGTGACGGATACCGTGTCGCAAGCACCATGCCCTCGATTTGCAGGCCCAGCCTCTACGTGAAGTGAAGTTTTCTTGTCCAAGGTGCCATGGGATTCGGTATTAGAAATGTGATGGATTTGGTTGTCATCCTTTTCGCGGCTCACGACGTACGATCCGGGACGAAAAAACAACGCAAAATAAGAAAAGTGTCTTGAAACTAATGAAAATGTTAGATTTCGGGCTTTGAAAATAGGCGTAGCCCAGCAAGCATGCTACCCCTATCGTAGAGCTCTCAGAGAGCTTTACAACGGTTGGTTGTGCGCCTCGTAACTCCTTACGGATCAAAAGTTATGGGCACCGGAGCGACGGATACCTGGTCATAAGCACCACACCCTTGGTTTACAGGCCCAGCCTCAACGTGAAGTGAAGTTGTTTTGCCCAAGGTGCCACGGGATGCGGTAATAGAAATGTGATGGATTAGGTTGTCGTCCTTTTCGCAGCTCACGACGTACGATTCGAGACCGAAAAACAGTGCAAAAGAAGAAAAGTGTCTCAAAACTGATGAAAACGTTAGATTTGGGGCTCTGAAAATAGGCGCAGCCGAGCAGGCTCACTGTGCTCGTCGTAGAGCTCTCGGTGAGCTTTCCAACGGTATGCTGTGCACCATGTAACTCCTTACGGATCAAAAGTTATGGGCACCGGAGCGACGGAGATGTGGTCCCAAGCCCCATGCCCTCGGTTTGCAAGCCCAGCCTCTACGTGAGGTGAAGTTGTCTTGCCCAAGGTGCCGTAGGATTCGGTAATAGAAATGTGATGGATTACGTTGTCGTCTTTTTTGCGACTCACGACGTACGATCTAGGATGAAAAAATAGCGCAAAAGAAGAAAAGGGTCTCAAAACTGATAAAAACATTTGATTTTAGGCTCTGAAAAGAGGCGCATCTGAGCAGTCGGGCTGTCGTCTTCGTAGAGCTCTCGGAGAGCTTTCCAACGGTATGATGTGCACTTTGTAACTCCTTACAGATCAAAAGTTATGGGCACCGGAGCGACGGAGACCTGGTCCCAAGACCCACGGCCTCAGTTTGCGGGCCCAGCCTCTACGTGAAGCGAAGTTGTCTTGCCCAAGGTGCCGTGGGATTCGGTAATAGAAATGTGATGGATTAGGTTGTTATTCTTTTTACGGCTCACGACGTACGATCCAGGACGAAAAAACAGCGCAAAAAAAGAAAAGTGTATCGAAACTGATGAAAACGTTCGATTTTGGGCTCCAAAGCCAGGTGCATCCAAGCAGGCATGTTGTTTTCCTCGTAGAGCTCAAGAAGATCTTTCCAACGGTATGCTGTGCACAGTATAATTCCTTACGGATCAAAAGTTATGGGCATCGGAGCGACGGAGACCTTTTCCCAAGCCCTACGCCCTCGGTTTGCGAGCCCAACCTCTACGTGAAGTAAAGTTGTCTTGCCTGTGGTGCCTTGGGATTCGGTAATAGAAATGTGATGGATTAGGTTCTCGTCCTTTTCGCGGCTTACCGTGTACGAACCGGGATGAAAAAACAGCGTAAAAGAAGAAAAGTATCCCGAAACTGATGAAAACGTTCAATTTTGTGATCCGAAAATAGGCGCTGCCAAGCAGCCTTGCTGCCCCCATCGTAGAGATCACGAAGAGCTTTACAACGGTATGGTGTGCGCCGCGTAACTCTTTACGGATCAAAAGTTATGGGCGCCGGAGCGACAGATACCTGGTCACAAGCACCAGGCCCTCGGTTTGCGGGCCCAGCCTCTACATGAAGCAAAGTTGTCTTGCCCAAGGTGCCATTGGATTTGGTAATAGAAATGTGATGGATTAGGTTGTCGTCCTTTTCAAGGCTCACGACGTACAATCCGGGATGGAAAAACAGCACAAAAGAAGAAAAATGTCTCGAAACTGATGAAAATGTTCAATTTTAGACTCCGTAAATAGGGGCAGCTGAGCTGACTAGCTGTCCACGTCGTAAAGCTCTCAGAGAGCTTTACAACGGTATGTTGTGCGCCACGTAATTCTTTACGGATCAAAAGTTATGGGCATTGGAGCGACGGATACCTGGTCACAAGCACCAAGCCCTCGGTTTGCTGGCCCAGCCTCTACGTGAAGTGAAGTTGTCTTTCCCAAGGTACGGCAGGATTCGGTATTAGAAATGTGATGGATTTGGTTGTCGTCCTTTTCGCGGCTCACGACGTACAATCTGGGATGAAAAAATATCGCAAAATAAGAAAAGTGTCTCGAAACTGATGAAAATGATAGATTTTGGGCTCTAAAAATAGGCGCAGTGTCACGTCCCAACCCGACCTATAGAGGTTAGAATAGGGTGTGATCTAAACGTTCATATCATTTCACGTACTTAATCGTTCATTAAGGTTTAACGCTTAACGTTAGCCTAGAACTCCAAAATTTTTCAGAAAACCGACAGCATAACGGCTGTAATTGGCTCCTTAGTTTGACCTAATTTCTAAACGCCTCAATTATTCCAATCATTAATCCAATTCCATTAAGGACTCCTATTTTGTCACCAACCGATTTGCCTACTAGTTTATCGTGAAAGTCTCGTTTGGTTAATAAGCCTAACATGATAACTATGTCCTGTTTATTTGTCAATTTCCTATAATGCAAGTACCGATTATCCTTTAGCTTGTGCATGATCACTAGGTGAGATTAAGTAGGGTTACATTATTTACTTCTTCACCTAGCGGTTCAAACGCCTACAATAACTACTAATTAAATGACGAAAGTAAACGACCAAATAAAGAGTTCGTCCGGCTACAATCAGTACAAGCCAAAATTAGACCCAAATTACAACGGGGTCATTTACATCAATAAAATGAACAGTTTGCAATCAAACACAATATCCATATAGTAACCACTTTCAGGCAAAGCACAAGGGCACGTAGTCACTCCAAGGAATCATCAACAAGCACATTTACTTTGGGTACTTGTTCCAAATCTGCTGCACCTGTGACAAAAAGAGGGTGAGTCCTTATGAACTCAGCGAGGGGGAACGAGAAATAAGTTTTGAAACTCATTTTTCCGGTTCAACTTATGAAAAATCCTTTTTGCAAGCATGAATATGTCACAAATAAGTACATAACGTAATGTAAAAGTAAAGGAACACAATTACCCGTCTTTCCTCCCCGAGGTCCTCTAGGAACCAAGCGAGAGTACTTATACACATAGTGAAAAGGATACGGTGAGCTTTTGCTTTCAATTCAATTCCAGTATCAGTTGTTGCGGCCGACTTCAAATCATCCCCTTATCACGGCAATGGGTGTACTTCGGATGTATCCCGAAATCCTACGACCCAACTCTCTGAGGAAGTCTAGCCCCCACGCGAAGAGGGAATTGGACAATGATAGTCACGGTTGCACCGGCAAGCCCGATGCCACCCGGTGTGCATGAACGCTACCATGCCAGAATGAAAGGTTGCAACCTTGTATGCAATGCACATTTATGACATTTAATATATCACATTAGGAGGACAACAAAGTAGGTTGCCTCGGATAGTCATAAGATTGCACATTGACAAGTAAACAAGCGAGGCACGAATAGACAAGTAATTTCACTTGAAAAACATATGGAGTTATATGAACATTAAATAGGCAGCCATGTAACGCACGTAAATCAGGTCATATAACTCATTTCAACGTCCACGTAATCAAATAATAAGGTTATTCAACATGCAACAACAATCTACGTGGTTCGGATGCAAGAAAGGCCTATTTGTCAACATGCAACGAATCAAAATCACATTTAGGGCTATAAGGCAACTACGGGCAGCCTACTAGACATATAATTTCACACAATATCCAAATGATCAACACTTAACAAGCCTACCTAGTCACTAGGGTTTCCATTTTGTGTTTACCCGTGCGATTAAGCCCCAAGTCAACTCAAAGTCAATCTCAAGCCATACATCAATTAATTCAAACATCCCCAAGTATTCAAAACAGTCCACACAACATCCCAAAGCCACAATCCCAAGCATTTAATTCAACAAGATAAGTTACAACAATTTTTCTAAGCATAACACTAAGTGAAACCCTTACTGTAATAGCCTGTTTTCTCACAATCATTAAGACAAGAAAACAATCTCCAATTCTAGTGAATAAGATTTAAAATTAAATCTTAATAAGTGAACCAAAATTGGAAACAAACCTTGCATCATTTGGAGTTCGGGATCAATAGTTATAGCCAAAACAGTGGGATTGCACAAAACTGTCTAGATTTGCACACATTTTAATAATTGTCGTTTATGAGGTCCTTAGGTTCAGATTTAGCCTTCGTCCATTTCTGACAAAAATGTCCAGAACTGAAAAATCTAGCAGCACAATAAATTTCATGCATTTTTGACATCATTTACTAAGGAAAAACTGGTTCGTTCCTCAAGGTCAGTGCATCTGCCAAAACCTGCTCCATTTTTTTCCAGACTTTCAGATTTGGATACATTTTAATGATTTGCCATTTTGAGGACCTTAGAGTCAAAATTAGCTTTGTCCTATTTCTTCAAAAAATGTTGAAAACGGGAAAAACTAGTTACCTACCAATTTTCATGCATTTTCAACATCATTTTCCTAGCCAAACTCACCTCGCAACAACAAGATAGAGAGCTGTCACCAAACCCGATTTCATCTATCATCATCTTCAAGCCATAATCTTGCCATGCATGGTTGTAAAAGCTTATGAACACACATATAACTCAAGTACAGAAGCAAGGACAAACATTTAAGAGCATGCATGTGGATCTTTGAAAGAGTTTTAAGAGGTTTTAGCCCTCACCTTAGCAAAACAACAAGAAGATGCACAAGATTTTGATGAAGCACAAGATTTGTTCTTTTCCTTGCTTAGCCAAGACTCCACCCGTTTTTGCTCAATTTTCCTAGCTTAGTGACAAAGTTCTTAGTAGGTGCATAAGGTTAGAACAAAAATAAAAGAAATGGAAGCTAGGAAACTCACCTAAACCGAAATGGAAGTTCAAAGAGCTTGCATGTGTGTTTCTTGCATCCTAGCTTGTTTAATCGAGTTTCTTAGCTTCTAGCTTGCCTTGATGAACCATGGAATGATGAAGATGAGCTATGGAGTGTATGAACTCAGCCAAAACCGAGATTGAGAGAGAAGAATGAGAGGGAGAGAGAGAAATTGCCATCGAAATTGCATGGGTAAACTAATCATGTAGCACTAGTTCAACTTTTCAAGTAAGCTTCATCAGCTTGTGATCCACAATTTATTTCCTTATTCAAATCTCTATTTTCAAGTCACAAGGCTTCAGAATTTTCTTTTAATCTTATCCAAAACTCCTAAGGCGAATAGTTTCAACCTCAAATAAATTCCACTGACCTCAATCCAAGGTTACATCATACTTAAGAAGACAATGGTCCTACTCACTTAGCGACCTAGTCACTCCTTCGAACACTTAATACCCGCCAATATATCTTCGACATTAATGTTACTAAGCTGGGTTCATCGCCATGTAAGTGATATCAATGCTCTACTAGGTTACCGGCCGTACAACAACAATCCTAGGACTATAAATGGGTACCGAAATGACCGAGCTCATAAAATACTTACACGAGATAACTTCAAGGTTGTATCAATATAAGAATTATGACCATGAGGCATCCTTCAACATAACCTAATAGAACTTCAAAAGTAATCAACTACCTTTTTAACTATCACTACAAGATTCACCCTTCTTATTTAACGACCACAATTTGAAGTCTACCGATCGCTAGTTTCTAGATGTGAAACGGTACACATAGATACGGTGGTCTAACAATAGTCTCTTTGGTCATTATGACTCTAATTCATTTCTATCTTAACTCTATGAAATCTTACTCTTCTCATTTACATGTTCAACTAGCTAAGAGCGTCAAGACTCATCGACCTTAGGTGCTAGGGTTTACCATGAATCATCATGCATACTCCCTATTAGCTATTTAGGATTACTAATCATACCCTAACGACTCTACTTTGTAACCGAATGCTTTAATCTCATTTCCATGGTTTATATATTAGGTCCATTGGTATTACTTAGGGATATATGCTTCTTAACATCCTCTATGGTATCCAAATAACGAGTGTATATAATGATTTACTTTGCATAATCACAACTAAATCCGAAGGCACCAAACTGATACCATGATTCTTAATATCACCAATATCCAACTTAGGGCCTTCAGCAACGTTAGTCATCTAATGCAAAATTCAACACCTTACACTTCTATTCGACCTAACATTTTAGGTGCAGTTTTCCAAACACGAGTTCTAGCTACGTGAATTCCTTGATTCCAACATTCCTATACCTTGTTATACTAAAGAATCATCAACCTTGTTAAACTCAGTCTCCACAGCTGCCTACATGTCTTGAGGTTATCCATTGTTAACTCACTTAAATACGCTATCCATGACTTAATAATCTAACCCCTAAAAGTAAACTATTGTCAACTTCCATGAATTCACCTCTTAATTTCTAGGTCATGATCTCAACACTTAGTGAACTTGAAACTCGCTAGTATACACCATATCAGATTCATCAATGCTTAATTCCAATCAAGTAAGGATTCAATCGTACGAGTATATTGCTAACTTCTTAGATAGTCTATCAAGCCAATTTTAAGATGTGAGAAATGGATTCAAAGAAACTTCCAAGTCAACTTCCACTATCAGCACATGAGAATATATACTATTCTACATATTTAATAGTATACCCTTATATCTAAGGAAGTAGCATGTCTTTAACCTTTATACTTGAACCACAATGAGAAGAACGATTTAACAGAATCAAAACTTCATAGCCATAAAATTGATAACTTAATCATAGGTATAAGTATTCCAAAGATAAGGGGATAACTTTACCTCAACATTTATAATGTGCTACGCATTTTATATATGCATATCCAATAATACATACGATCCATCGAGTACCTGTGAAGATGCGAGAAATCTCTAACCGAGCCTTTTCGTTCGTCCTGCACAAATTCACTTCCCTGAAAGTCCTAATCCTAACTATCTATGTGTATAAACAGTCATTCACGGTTATATAACATGCACATGTATCAAGGAAGGAGTATAAAAGCATGCATACATTATCGAGGTCACTAACGTGTCGGTGTGCATGACACATAATACATATGGTCCTCAAAAGCACATAATATTCAATGCTCAAAGCAATTAAAGCACATTAGCACACATTAACACATATAAACAAGATATCATAATTACCTTAGGGCTTCTACCCATGGTCCGAGAGTTGAACCCGACTAATGCATAGTTACTAAACTAAGCTCTGATACCATTCTAATATAAGGTGTCACGCCCCAACCCGACCTATAGAGGTTAGACTAGGGTGTGATCTAAACATTCATATCATTTCACATACTTAATCGTTCATTAAGGTTTAACGCTTAATGTTAGCCTAGAACTCCAAAATTTTCCAGAAAATCGGCAGCATAACAGCTGTAATTGGCTCCTTAGTTTGACCTAATTTCTAAACGCCTCAATTATTCCAATCATTAATCCAATTCCATTAAGGACTCCTATTTTGTCACCAACCGATTTGCCTACTAGTTTATCTTGAAAGTCTCGTTTGGTTAATAAGCCTAACATGATAATTATGTCCTGTTTATTTGTCAATTTCCTATCATGCAAGTACCTATTATCCTTTAGCTTGTGCATGATCACTAGGTGAGATTAAGTAGGGTTACATTATTTACTTCTTCACCTAGTGGTTCAAACGCCTACGATAACTACTAATTAAATGACGAAAGTAAACGACCAAATAAACAGTTCGTCTGGCTACAATCAGTACAAGCCAAAACTAGACCCAAATTATAACGGGGTCATTTACATCAATAAAATGAACAGTTTGCAATCAAACACAATATCCATATAGCAACTACTTTTAGGCAAAGCACAAGGGCACGTAGTCACTCCAAGGAATCATCAACAAGTGCATTTACTTTGGGTACTTGTTCCAAATCTGCTGCACCTATGACAAAAAGAGGGTGAGTCCTTATTAACTCAGCGAGGGGGAACGAGAAATAAGTTTTGAAACTCATTTTTCCGGTTCAACTTATGAAAAATCCTTTTTGCAAGCATGAATATGTCACGAATAAGTACATAACGTAATCTAAAAGTAAATGAACACAATTACCCGTCTTTCCTCCCCGAGGGCCTCTAGGAACCAAGCGAGAGAACTTATACACATAGTGAAAAGGATATGGTGAGCTTTTGCTTTCAATTCAATTCCAGTATCAGTTGTTGCGGCCGACTTCAAATCATCCACTTATCACGCCAAATGGGTATACTCCAGATATAACCCGAAATCCTAAGACCCAACTCTTCGAGGAAGTCTAGCCCCCAAGCGAGAGAGGGAATTGGACAATGGTAGTCATAGTTGCACCAGCAAGCCCGAGACCACCCGGGGTGCGTGAACACTACTACGCCAGAATGAAAGGTTGCAACCTTGTATGCAATGCACATTTATGACATTTAATATATCACATTAGGAGGACAACAAAGTAGGTTGCCTCTGAACAGTCATAAGATTGCACATTGACAAGTAAACAAGCGAGGCACGAATAGACAAGTAATTTCACTTGAAAAGCATATGGAGTTATATGAACATTAAATGGGAAGCCATGTAACGCACGTAAATCAGGTCATATAACTCATTTCAACATCCACGTAATCAAATAATAAGGTTATTCAACATGCAACAACAATCTACGTGGTTCGGATGCAAGAAAGGCCTATTTGTCAACATGCAACGAATCAAAATCACATTTAGGGCTATAAGGCAACTACGGGCAGCCTACTAAACATATAATTTCACACAATATCCAAATGATCAACACTTAACAAGCCTACCTAGTCACTAGGGTTTCCATTTCGTGCTTACCCGTGCGATTAAGCCCCAAGTCAACTCAAAGTTAATCTCAAGCCATACATCAATTAATTCAAACATCCCCAAGTATTCAAAACAGTCCACACAACATCCCAAAACCATAATCCCAAGCATTTAATTCAACAAGAGAAGTTACAACAATTTTTCTAAGCATAACACTAAGTGAAACCCTTACTGCAATAGGCTGTTTTCTCACAACCATTAAGACAAGCAAACAATCTCCAATTCCAGTGAATAAGATTTCAAATTAAAGCTTAAGAAGTGAAATAAAATTGGAAACAAACCTTGCATCATTTGGAGTTCGGGATCAATAGTTATAGCCAAAACAGTGGGATTGCACAAAATTGTCCAGATTTGCACATATTTCAATAATTGTCATTTATGAGGTCCTTAGCGTCAGATTTAGCCTTCGTCCATTTCTGTAAAAAATGTCCAGAACTGAAAAATCTAGCAGCACACTAAATTTCATGCATTTTTGACATCATTTACTAAGTCAAAACCGGTTCGTTGCTCAAGGTCAGTGCATCTGCCAAAACCTGCTCCATATTTTTCCAGACTTCCAGATTTGGATACATTTTAATGATTTGCCATTTTGAGGACCTTAGAGTCAAAATTAGCGTTATCCTATTTATCTGAAAAATGTTGAAAACTGGTAAAACTAGTTACCTACCAATTTTCATGCATTTTCAACATCATTTGCCTAGCCAAACTCACCTCGTAACAACAAGACAAAGAGCTGTCACCAAACCCGATTTCATCTATCATCATCTTCAAGCCAAAATCTTGCCATGCATGGTTGTAAAAGCTTATGAACACACATATAACTCAAGTACAGAAGCAAGGACAAACATTTAAGAGCATGCATGTGGATCTTTGAAAGATTTTTAAGAGGTTTTAGTCCTCACCTTAGCAAAACAACAAGAAGATGCACAAGATTTTGATGAAGCACAAGATTTGTTCTTTTCCTTGCTTAGCCAAGACTCCGCCTGTTTTTTCTCAATTTTCCTAGCTTAGTGACAAAGTTCTTAGTAGGTGCATGAGGTTAGAACAAGAAGAAAAGAAATGGAAGCTAGGAAACTCACCTAAACTGAAATGGAAGTTCAAAGAGCTTGCATGTGTGTTTCTTGCATCCTAGCTTGTTTAATCAAGTTTCTTAGCTTCTAGCTTGCCTTGATGAACCATCGAATGATGAAGATGAGCTATGGAGTATATGAACTCAGCCAAAACCGAGATTGAGGGAGAAGAATGAGAGGGAGAGAGCGAAATGTGAGGAGAGTGAGAGAAAATGAGAGAAAATAGAAGCTTTTGCAATTGTTGATGCAAATGTTGGCCTTGGGCATGCAAAAATCAGATTTGTGTCTCCAAGAAGCACAATTTGAATCATCCTAGTATGGGCATATGCATGTGTCGAGATTTTGGGTGCATTGGGTAGGGTTTTGGGTTAATTTTTATGCATTTGTGTCATAGAATTGTCATAGGAATGTTGGGAATTTAGGGAATCTAGGTAGAATAAAATATAGGAATGTTTGTTGATGAGTTGAATTATGAATAGAATAATAGATAGTGGGAAATGTAGGAATAGTTTAGTATTATTTTATTGTTAGTGGAGTTTGTAGAGAATTTGAATTAGGAGTATAATATTGGTTAGTGGATTGTGTAGGATTCTTTCTTGATTAGCGTGTAGGCACATAGTTTGAGGTTTAGGATATGCACTACGAGGCATACACCGAAATCAATACGAGGAACGAATCACGAGGTAGACACAAATTACGAGACGACAGCACGTTTTTTAAGTAAATGCACATAAATCGAGGTACGACTCTTAAACCTAGGTTAAGACACGCAATTCAAGGTCAGGGCACACGAAATGAGATAACGCATGCAATTCGAAGTCAGGGCACATAAGTCAAAAATTATGGCACATAATTCTAGGTCAAGGCACGAAAGACGAAGCATGCACGAAAACCAAGACAGAGCACATAAATCGAGGTAACACACGTTATTCAGGGTCGGGCCTTACACGCAGCTTGGCAGGCTTGCTGCCCCTGTCATAGAGCTCTCGGAGAGGTTTCCAACAGTATGTTGTGCGCCGCGTAACTTATTACGGATCAAAAGTTATGGGCACCGGAGCGACGGATACCTGGTCACAAGCCCAACGCCCTCAGTTTGCAGGCCTAGCCTCTATATGAAGTGAAGTTGTCTTGCCCAATGTGTCATGGGATTCGGTAATAGAAATGTGATGGATTAGGATGTCGTCTTTTTCGCGGCTCACGACGTACGATCCGGGATGAAAAAACTGCGCAAAATAAGAAAAATATCCCAAAACTGATGAAAACGTTTGATTTTGGGATCTGAAAATAGATGCAGCTGAGCAGGCTTGCTGCCCCCGTCGTAGAGCTCTCGGAGAGATTTCCAACGGTATACTGCGCACCGCGTAACTCCTTACGGATCAAAATTTATGGGCATTGGAGGGACGGATACCCAGTCACAAGCCCCACGCCCTCGGTTTGCAGGCCCAGCCTCTACGTGAAGTGAAGTTGTCTTGCCCAAGGTGTCATAGGATTCGGTAATATAAATGTGATGGATTAGGTTGTCGTCTTTTTCGCGGCTCACGATGTACCATCCGGGATGAAAAAACAACGAAAAAGAAGAAAAGTGTCCCGAAACTGATGAAAACGTTTGATTTTGGGCTCCGAAAATAGGTGCAGCTGAGCAGGCTCATTGTTGTCGTCATAGAGCTCTCAGAGATCTTTCCAACAGTATGATGTGCACCACGTAACTCCTTACGGATCAAAAGTTATGGGCACCGGAGCGACGGAGACCTGGTCCCAAGCCCCACGCCCTCGGTTTGCGGGCCCAGCCAATACGTGAAGCAAAGTTGTCTTGCCCAAGATGCCATGGGATTCAAAAATAGAAATATGATGGATTAGGTTGACGTACTTTTTGCGGCTCACGACGTACGATTCGGGACGAAAAAATAGAGCAAAAGAAGAAAAGTGTCTCGAAACTGATGAAAATGTTTGATTTTGGGCTCTGAAAATGGGTGCAACTGAGTAGGCTTATTGTCCTCATCGTAGAGCTCTTGGAGATCTTTCCAACGGTATGCTGTACACCGCGTAACTCCTTATGGATCAAAAGTTATGGGCACCAGAGCGACGGAGACCTTGTCCTAAGCGCCACGTCCTCGGTTTGCGGGGCCAGCTTCTACATGAAGCAAAGTTGTCTTGCCCATACTTCCATGGGATTCGGTAATAGAAATGTGATGGATTTGGTTATCGTCCTTTTTGTGGCTCATGACGTACGAACCAGGAAGGAAAAACAGCGTAAAAGAAGAAAAGTATCCTGAAACTAATGAAAACTTTCAATTTTGTGCTCTGAAAACAGACGCTGCCGAGCAGCCTTGCTGCCACTGTCGTAGAGCTCTCAGAGAGCTTTACAATGGTATGTTATGCGCCGCGTAACTCCTTACTGACCAAAAGTTATGGGTACCGGAGCGACGGATACCTAGTCACAAGCCCCACGCTCTCGGTTTGTGGGCCAGCCTCTACATGAAGTGAAGTTCTCTTACCCAAGGTGTCATTGGATTCGGTAATAGAAATGTGATGGATTAGGTTGTCGTCTTTTTCGCAGCTCACGACGTACGATTCGGGATGGAAAAACAGCACAAAAGAAGAAAAATGTCTCAAAAATAACGAAAATATTCTATTTTGGGCTCCAAAAACAGGCGCAGCTGAGCCGGCTACCAGTCCTCGTCGTAGAGCTCACGGAGAGCTTTACAACTGTATGTTGTGCGCCACGTACCTCCTTACGGATCAAAAGTTATGGGCACTAGAGCGACAGATACCTGGGCACAAGCCCTACGCCCTCGGTTTGCGGACTCAGCCTCTACATGAAGTGAAGTTGTCTTGCCCATGGTAATGTGGGATTCGGTAATAGAAATGTGATGGATTAGGTTGTCGTCCTTTTCGCGGATCACGACGTACGATCCGGGACGGAAAAACAGCGCAAAAGAAGAAAAGTGTCTCGAAACTAATGAAAATGATCGATTTTGGGCTCCGAAAGTAGGTGCAGCCTAACAGGCTTGCTACTGCCGTCATAGAACTCTCGGAGAGCTTTACAATGGCATGCTGTGCGCCGCGTAACTCCTTACGGATCAAAAGTTATGGGCACCGGAGCGACAGATACCTGTTCACAAGCACCACGCCCTCGATTTACAGGCCCAGCCTCTACATGAAGTGAAGTTGTCTTTCCCAAGGTGCCGCAGGATTCGGTTTCAAAAATGTGATGGATTTGATTATCGTCCTTTTTGCGGCTCACGACGTACGATCCGGGAAGAAAAAATAGCACAAAAGAAGAAAAGTATCTCGAAACTGATGAAAACATTCGATTTTGGGCTCCGAAAACAGGCGCAGCCGAGCAGGCTTGTTGTCCCTGTCATAGAGCTCTCAGAGGGCTTTCTAATGGTATGCTGTGCACTGCATAACTCCTTACCGATCAAAAGTTATGGGCACCGGAGCGACGGATACCTGGTCATAAGCGCCACGCCCTCGTTTTGCAGGCCCAGCCTCTACGTGAAGTGAAGTTGTCTTGCCCAAGGTGCCACGGGATTCGGTAATAGAAATGTGATGGATTAGGATTTCGTCCTTTTCGCAACTCAGGACGTACGATTCGGGATGGAAAAATAGTGCAAAAGAAGAAAAGTGTCTCAAAACTGATGAAAACGTTAAATTTGGGGCTCCAAAAATAGGTGCAGCCGAGCAGGCTCACTGTGCTCGTCGTAGAGCACTCGGTGAGCTTCCAACAGTATGTTATGCACCACGTAACTCCTTACGGATCAAAAGTTATGGGCACCGGACCGACGGAGACGTGGTCCCAAGCCCCACGCCCTCGGTTTGCAAGCCCAGCCTCTACGTGAAGTGAAGTTGTCTTGCCCAAGGTGCCATGGGATTCGGTAATAGAAATGTGATGGATTAGGTTGTCGTCTTTTTTGCGTCTCATGACGTACGATCTGGGATGAAAAAATAGTGCAAAAGAAGGAAAGTGTCTCAAAACTGATGAAAATGTTTGATTTTGGGCTCTGAAAATAGGTGCAGCCAAGCAGGATTGCTATCGTCGTCGTAGAGCTTTTGGAGAGTTTTCCAACGGTATGATGTGCACCGCGTAACTCCTTACGGATCAAAAGTTATGGGCACCGGAGCGACGGAGACCTAGTCCTAAGGCCCATGCCCTCGGTTTGCGGGCCCAGCCTCTACGTGAAGCGAAGTTGTCTTGCCCAAGGCGCCGTGGGATTTGGTAATAGAAATGTGATGGATTAGGTTGTCGTTCTTTTTGAGGCTCACGACGTACGATCCAGGACGGAAAAACAGCGCAAAAGAAGAAAAGTGTATCGAAACTGATAAAAACGTTCGATTTTGGGCTCTGAAAATAGGTGCAGCTGAGCAGGCATGATGTCCTCATCGTAGAGCTCTCGAAGATCTTTCCAACGATATGTTTTGCACCGCGTAATTCCTTACGGATCAAAAGTTATGGGCACCGGAGCGATGAAGACCTGGTCCCAAGCCCCATGCCCTCGGTTTGCGAGCCCAGCCTCTACGTGAAGTAAAGTTGTCTTGCCTATAGTGCCGTGGGATTCGGTTATAGAAATGTGATGGATTAGGTTATCGTCCTTTTCGCAGCTCACGACGTACGAACCAGGACGGAAAAACAGCGTAAAAGATGAAAAGTATCTTGAAACTGATGAAAATGTTCAATTTTCTGCTCCGAAAATTGGCGCTGCCATGCAGCCTTGCTGCCCCTATCGTAGAGCTCTCGAAGAGCTTTACAACGGTATGGTGTGCGCTGTGTAACTCTTTACGGATCAAAAATTATGCGCACCGGATTGACGGATACCTGGTCACAAGCCCCACGCCCTCAGTTTGTAGGCCCAGCCTCTACGTGAAGAGAAGTTGTCTTGCCCAATGTGTCGTTGCATTCGGTAATAGAAATGTGATGGATTAGGTTGTCGTCATTTTCGAGGCTCACGATGTACGATCTGGGATCGAAAAACAGCACAAGAGAAGAAAAGTGTCTCGAAACTGATGAAAACGTTTGATTTTGGGCTTCGAAAATAGGTACAGCTGGGTAGGTTTGTTGTTGTCATCGTAGAGCTCTCAGAGATCTTTCCAATGGTATGATGTGCATCGCGTAACGCCTTACAAATCAAAAGTTATGGGCACCGGAGCGACGGAGACCTGGTCCCAAGCGCCACGCCCTCGGTTTGCGGGCCCAGCCACTACGTGAAGCGAAGTTGTCTTGCCCAAGGTGTCGTTGGATTCGGTAATAGAAATGTGATGGATTACGTTGTCGTACTTTTTGCTGCTCATGATGTACGATCCGGGATAAAAAAAAGCACAAAAGAAGAAAAGTGTCTCGAAACTAATGAAAATGTTCTATTTTGGGCTCCAAAAATGGATGCAGCTGAGCATGCTTGCTGTCCTCATCGTAGAGCTCTCGGAGATCTTTCTAATGATATGTTGTACACCGCGTAACTCCTTACGAATCAAAAGTTATGGGCACCGGAGCGACGGAGACCTGGTCCTAAGTGCCACGCCCTCGGTTTGCAAGCCCAACCTCTACGTGAAGTGAAGTTGTCTTGCCCAAGGTGTCGTAGGATTCGGTAATAGAAATGTGATGGATTAGGTTGTCGTCTTTTTCGCGGCTCATGACGTACGATCCGAGATGAAAAAACAGCTCAAAAGAAGAAAAGTGTCTCGAAATTGATGAAAACATTTGATTTTGGGGTCCAAAAATAATTGCAACTGAGCATGCTTGTTGTCATCCTCGTAGAGCTCTCGGAGAGCTTTCCAACGATATGATGTGCACCGCATAACTCCTTACGAATCAAAAGTTATGGGCACTGGAGTGACGGAGACCTGGTCCCAAGCCCCATGCCCTCGGTTTGCGAGACCAGCCTCTACGTGAAGCGAAGTTGTCTTGCCCAAGGTGCCGTGGGATTCGGTAATAGAAATGTGATGGATTAGGGTGTCGTATTTTTTGCGGCTCATGAAATACGATCCGGGACAAAAAAATCGCACAAAAGAAAAAAAGTGTCTCGAAATTGATAAAAATGTTCGATTTTGGGCTCCAAAAACTGATGCAGCTGAGCAGGCTTGCTGTCCTCATCGTAGAGCTCTCAGAGATCTTTCCAACGATATGATGTGCACCGCGTAACTCCTTACGAATCAAAAGTTATGGGCATCGGAGCGACGGAGACCTGGTCCCAAGCACCACGCCCTAGGTTTGCGGGCCCATCCTCTATGTGATGGATTAGGTTATCGTCCTTTTCGTGGCTCACGACGTACGAATTGGGATGAAAAATTAGCGTAAAAGAAGAAAAGTATCCCGAAATAGATGAAAACTTTCAATTTTGTGCTCCGAAAATAGGCGCTGCCAAGCAGCTTTGCTACCACCATCGTAGAGCTCTCGGAGAGCTTTCTAACGGTATGGTGTGCGCAGCGTAACTCCTTACGGATCAAATGTTATGGGCATAGGAATGACGGATACCTGGTCACAAGCCCCAGACCCTCGGTTTGCGGGCCTTGCCTCTACATGAAGTGAAGTTGTGTTGCCCAAGGTGTCATTGGATTCGGTAATAGAAATGTGATGGATTAGGTTGTTGTCTTTTTCGCAACTCACGACGTACGATCCGGGATGGAAAAACAGCACAAAAGAAGAAAAGTGTCTCGAAAATAATGAAAATGTTCGATTTTGGGCTCCAAAAATAGCCGCAGTTGTGAGGCCCGACCTCGATTTGCATGCGATACCTCATTTCGTGTGCCCTAACCTAGATTTGCGTGCCTTGACCTAGGTTTAAGAATTGTGTTTTGTTTTGTGTGCTTTGCATTGAATTACGCACATTTATTTAGGGTTGCGTGCATTTACTTGGAAAACGTGCATTCATCTCGTAGTTTGTGCCTTACCTCGTAGTGCGTGCCCTAAACCTAGGAAAGCGTGCCCATACGTTAATCAAGAAAGCATCTTACACGAAGCACTAGATCATCAATTAATCCTACAAACTCCACTAACTAATATTAAAATGCTAAGTCAATGCACTAGAAGATAAAATCTCACAAAAAGCTAGACATTATTTATTATTTATTCTTTATTCTTTGCATATCCCAAACACACAATTAATTATTGCTTAACCAAGACAAAAATTCAGATTCTTGCAATGCCTTGGCCGACCACTTTGTGTGCATTTGTGCTTGCTTGCATAATTCAAAATTTAATCTATACATCCTATGACAATCTATGACTCAAAGCAATAAAAAATAACCAAAAACCCTACCCAATGCACCAAAATCTCGACACATGCATATGCCCATGGTAGGATGATTCAAATTGTGCTTCTTGAAGACACAAATCTGAAATTTACATCTCAAGGCTGACATATGCTTCAAACTTTGCAAAGCTTTTATTTTTTTTCCATCATTCTTTCTTTCTTTCTCACATTTCTCTCTCTCCCTCTCATTCTTCTCTCTCTCTCTCTCGGCCCTAGCTGAATATTGTAGACTCCATAGCTAATTTCTTCATCCTAAGGCTCTTCAAGACTTCCAAGCTACATAGGAGCTCGACCAAACAAAGTTAGGAGCAAAGAAATGCACATGCAAGCCTTTAGCACCTCCATTTTGGCTTAGGTGAGTTTGCTAGCTTCCATTTCTTTTCTTCTTGTTCTAACCACATGCACCTACTAAGAACTTGGTTACTAAGCTATGAAATTAGAGAAAATTGAGTGGTGTCTCGGCTAAGCAAGGAAAAGAGTCAATCTTGTCCACCCATCAAGAGTCTTGTGCATCTTCTTGTTGTTTTGCTAAGGTGAGGGCTAAAACTTCTTGAAAATCTTTCAAAAAAACCACATGCATGCCCTTAAATGTCTATTTTTACTTCTGTACTTGAGATATATGTGTGTTCATGAGCTTTTATAAACATGCATGGCAAGATTTTTGGCTAGAATATGATGATAGATGAAATCGTGTAAGTGACAGCCTTCTGTCTTGTTGGTGCGAGGTGATTTTGGCTAGGTAAATGATGTTAAAATTTGTGAAAATTGGTAGGTAACTATTTTTTCCAGTTCGGAACATTTTTCACAGAAATAGGCCAAAGCTAATTTTGACTCTAAAGTCCTCAAAATGGCAAAATATCAAAATGTGTCCAAATCTGGAAAGTATGGAAAAATGAAGCAGGTTTTGGCAGATTCACTGACCTTGTAGAACGAACAAGTTTTTACTTAGTAAATGGTATCCAAAATGTATGAAATTAGGTGTGCTGCTAGATTTTTTAGGTCTGGACATTTTTTTTCAGAAATGGACTAAGGCTAAATCTGACCCTAAGGCCCTAAAAAACGATAAGTATTGAAATGTGTGCAAATCTGGACAGTTTTGTGTAGTCTCATTGTTTTGGCTATAACTATTGAACCCGAACTCCAAATGATGCGAGGTTTGTTTCTGAATTTAGTTCACTCCTTAAGATTTAATTTGAAATCTTGTTCACTGGAATTGGAGATTGTTTGCTTGTCTTAATGATTGTGAGAAAACAGTCCATTGCAGTGAGGGTTTCACTTAGTGATATGCTTAGAAAAATTATTGTAGCTTCTCTTGTTGTATTAAATGCTTGAGATTGTGGCATTTTGGATGTTGTGTGGACTGTTCTGAATGCTTAAGGGTGTTTGAATTAATCAATGTGTGGCTTGAGTTTAATTACGAGATGACTTGGGGCTTAATTGCACGGGTAAGCACGAATAGAAACTCTAGTGACTAGGTAAATTCGCTAAGTTGTTGATCTTATGGATGTCGTGTTTGATTATGAAATTAGTAGGCTGCCCGTAGTTGCCCTCATAGCCCTAAACATGATTTCAATGATTACATGTTGACAAGTAGGCCTTTCTTGCACCCGGTTCCACGTAGACGTCGTTGCATGTTGAATAATCTTATTATTTGATTACATGAACTTTGAAATGAGTTATATGACTTGATTTACATGCGTTAAGCGGCAGCCCGTTTAATGATCATATAACTCCATGTGCTTTTCAAGTGAAATTACTTGTCTTATCGTGCCTCCCGTGTTTAACTGTCAATGTGCAATCTTATGATTGCTTGGAGGCAACCTACTTTGTTGTCCTCCAAATGTGATATATTAAATGTGCATTGCATACAAGGTTGCAACCTTTCATTCTGGTGTGGTAGCGTTCACACACACCAGGCGGCATCGGGCTTGCCAGTGCAACCGTGACTACCATTGTCCAATTCCCTCTCTCGCTTGGGGGCTAGACTTCCTCGGAAAGTTGGGTCATAGGATTTCGGGGTACATCCGGAGTACAACCATTTGGCGTGATAAGGGGATGATTTGAAGTCGGCCACAACAACTGATACTGGAAATGAACCAAGAGCAAAAGCTCACCGTATCCTTTTCACTATGTGTATAAGTACTCTCACTTGGTTCCTAGAGGACCTCGGGGAGGAAAGACAGGTAATTGTGTTCCTTTACTTTTATATTATGTTATGCACTTACTTGTGATATATTCATGCTTGCAAAGAAGGTTTTCATAAGTTGAACCGAAAAATGAGTTTCAAAAACTATTTGTCGTTCCTCCTCGCTGATTTCATAAGGAATCACCCTCTTTATCATCTCAGGTGAAGAAGATCAAGAGCAGGTACCCGAGGACAACGTGCCTAACGATGATTCCTTGGAATGATTGCTTGCCCTACGTGCCTTACGTGACCATGGCCATTTTGTGAACAATATGTTGTTTGAAGACTATTTCTTTTATGTTGCTTGTTGTTGTAATGTAAAAGACCCCCGTTGTAATTTGGGGTCTAATTTTGGCTTGTACTGATAATCACTAGATAGACACTACTGTGGTCATTTGCTATCGTTACTAGCTAGTATCTATCATAGGATTATGAAGTATCAGGTAAGGATTAAGTAAAATGAACCTATCCAATTTTAAGCAGGTACTCATTGTTAAGCTAAGATCAACAGGTACTTTTATAATGAGAATTAACAAACAAACGAGACATAGTATCATGCTAGGTTATTAATCGAATGAGACTTCGAGATAACTAGTAGGCGTTTCAATTGATGGTAAATAGTAATCTTCGTTGGAAATGAAATTTGAGGCGTTTAGAAAACTAGGTCAAACTAAAGAGCCCAATTACAGCCGTTATGCTGCTGGTTTTCCGAAAAAATTGTGGAGTCTAGGCTAAACGTTAAGTGTTTAACTTTCATGAATGATTAAGTATGAGACATGACTTGAATGTTTAGATCACACCCTAGTCTAACCTTTATAGGCCGGGTTGAGGCATGACACCTTATAGAAGAAGAATGGTATTAGAGCTTAGATTGCTTAAGCCGGGTTTAACTCTCAGACCATGGGTAGAGCCCTAAGGTAATTAGGATGACTTGTCTATATGTTATTGTGTGATAATGTTAAATGTGCCTTCTATGTTCTATGTGCTTAAGTGATTAACATGTCTTAATTGTTTCTGGAATTGTGTATCTATATTATGTTGCATATCTTATGCATTAAATTCTTGTTCATCATATTTCAATAAATTGTGCATCATAATTTGTGCCTATAGATGGCTAGCCCTAGTACCCGCACTACTAATAGAAGCGGTGAGCCCTAAGAAACCAGAGATGCTTATCAAACTAATTCCGACATAGCTATGTTTAACATGATGGCAAATGCCATGGATCGCATGTCACGAGTGATGGAACTTCAAGATGCACGTGAAGCCAACAACACCAACAACAGGAATGATGGTAACCATGGGAGACATAGCAGAATGAGGGAGTTCCTTGACTTTCGCCCATCCAAATTCCATGGGGAAGCTGATGATGAGAAAGCAGAGGCTTGGCTGTTTGAGATCGAGAGGATTTTCAGGCCACTTGATTATACTGATGAAGAAAAGGTGGAGTTTGCTATGTTTCTATTGCACAGGAATGCTAAGCATTGGTGGCACACTGTGGAGGCACTGTGAGAAACTGATCATACACCTCGCTTATGGGGTAATTTCATTAAGGCATTCAAGGAGAAATATGTACCTATAGTTTCCAGGCAGAGACGGATTGAGGAATTCATACACTTGAACCAGGGTAACATGACGATGGCCCAGTACGAGGCTCGTTTTGACCAACTGTCCCGTTATGCTCAATACATGGTCAGTACTCCGGAGGCAATGATGTGGAAATTTACGACTGGATTGAGGCCAGAGATTCAGAACCAGTTGGCTTCGCATGACTTCGATACCTATTATGCTCTCTTTGCTGCTACTTCCCGAGTTGAGAAGAGGAAACTTGATAGAGTCGGCTCGAGTCAGCCGAACAAGAAACCATACCAGCCTTCAGGTCAATAGAGGAAATTCCAGAGCCAGAGTCATAGTCAGGGCCAGAGCCAGAATAGACCAGTGAATAACCGTGGCCCAACTAAAGTGCCATCAGCGTCTTCTACCCGCGGTCCACATGTAGTTCACCTGCTACTCATTCTATCAACCGTTCTTATTGTGACAAGAAGAGGCATACCGAGGCCCAGTACTGGAAGAAGTCAGGACGATGTGTGCGGTGTGGCAGTGATCAGCATCAGATCAAGGATTGCCCTAAATGGAAAGCAGGACAAAATCAGGTTAACCCAGCTAGTAGAGGCAAGACTCCAGTTCCTAGAGTTCAGGCTCGAGCTTATGCTATTGAGTGCGAGAAGCTTCCAGAGGAGACCGCTGTTGTTGAAGGTACATTCTTTATGCTGAATCAACCTGTTAGGGTGCTAATTGATTCGGGTGCTACTCATTCATTTATTACTCCCTTATGTGTGCAATGTGTGAAACTACGAGTTGTATGTTTGCCTTACGAAGTAGAAGTTGGTACTCCGATGGGTTCTAAACTTGCTACTAGCTCAGTTTGTAAAGCATGTAAAATCCAAATTAAGGATAGGGAATTCTCAGCCAATCTTATTGTATTACCTTTTCGAGACTATGAAGTCATCTTAGGGATGGACTGGTTGGCAAAGCATCATGCCCAACTAGATTGCCGGACGAAGATTGTAACGTTCCAGGTACCTGGTCAACCAATACTGGAGGTAATGGGTCGAAGAGATTTCACTGGGAGTTCCATCATTTCATCTACGAAAGCAGTGAAGTCCTTGAGAAAAGGGTATAGTGGATACTTAGCTTACCTCATCAACAAGCCATCAGACAAAGCTAAGTTGGAGAAGATGCCAGTGATCAAAGACTTTGCGAATGTGTTTCCAGAAGAATTGCCCGGTTTACCCCCAAATCGGGAGATCGAGTTCATTATAGAGTTACTGCCTGACACCCAGCCGATATCTAAAGCTCCTTATTGTATGGCACCAGCCGAGCTACAAGAATTGAAGGACCAATTGCAAGGATTGTTGAAGAAGGGGTTTGTTCAACCAAGTTCTTCTCCATGGGGTACACTAGTCCTATTTATAAAGAAGAAAGACGGAATGTTGAGGCTATGCATCGATTACCGAGGATTGAACCAAGTGACTGTCAAGAATAAATACCCACTTCCACTGATCGATGAGTTATTTGATCAACTTCAAGGAGCCAAAGTGTATTCGAAACTCGACTTGAGGCAAGGGTACTATCAGTTGCGGATCAAAAAGGAGGATGTGCCTAAAACGGCTCTCAAGACAAGATATGGGCATTATGAATATGTGGTGATACCATTTGGACTAACCAATGCCCCTGCAGCTTTTATGGATTTGATGCACAGGGTGTTTCAACCCTACTTGGACCAATTTGTTGTGATCTTCATTGATAATATTTTGGTATACTCGAAATCCAAGGCTGAGCATGAACAACATCTGCGATTGGTATTGCAGAAACTTCGAGAGCATCAATTGTATGCAAAGTTTAGCAAGTGCGAATTTTGGTTGCAACAAATTGCATTTTTGGGGCATATCATATCCCAAGAGGGAATAGCAGTGGATCCAGCAAAGATAGAAACGGTGATGTCTTGGAAGAAGCCGGAAAATGTTACGGAGGTTCGGAGTTTTCTTGGTCTAGCCGGCTATTATCGGAGGTTCGTGAAGGATTTCTCTAAAATTGCAGGACCGCTTACAAAGCTCACTCAAAAGAAAACAAAGTTCGTATTGGATGATAAGTGTGAGAACAGCTTCCAAGAATTGAAGAAAAGATTGACTACCGCACCTATTCTTGCATTGCCTGAAGGGAGTCAAGGTTTTGTAATCTATAGCGATGCTTCGAAGGAAGGTTTGGGTTGTGTGTTGATGCAAAATGGTAGAGTGATTGCGTATGCTTCTAGGAAACCAAAGCTGTATGAATTGAACTACCCGACGCATGATTTGGAATTAGCGGCTATTGTGTTTGCACTTAAGAAATGGAGGCACTATCTATGGGATAACAAGTTCGAGGTATTTACTGATCACAAGAGCTTGAAATACTTGTTCTCACAAAAAGAGTTGAATATGAGGCAAAGGCAGTGGATGGAGCTTTTGGATGATTATAACTGCACAATCAATTATGTGCCCGGTAAAGCGAATGTAGTTGCAGATGCCTTAAGTAGAAAAGCGAGCATGGCAAAACTGGAAGTCAAGGTGCATGAGTTGTTGGAGGAAGCATTTTTGTAGAAACCACAATTGACTCGAAAAGGGTTACTATTTGCCACTACACAGGTTCAATCGACCTTGTTGTCTGAATTATGAGAGGCTCAACAGAAGGACCAACAATTTCAGAAGATTAAAGAAAGCAACACAGATTTCAAGTTTCATGATGATAGTGTTTGGAGGTTTAGGAATCGGATTTGTGTTCCTAATGAGCCAGAGCTGAAAAAGAAGATTCTTGAATAAGCCCATAATTCAAGATATACTATTCACCCCAGCGGAACAAAGATGTACTGGGATTTGAAGCAACACTATTGGTGGAATAACATGAAGAGAGAGATTGCGGAGTTTGTGGCACGGTGTTTGACTTGCCAGAGAGTCAAAGCGGAACATCAACGACCAACAGGTTTACTACTACCGTTGGAGATTCCTCAATGGAAATGGGAACATATAACTATGGACTTTGTTATGGACCTGCCCAGGTCACAAAAGGGTCATGACGCCATTTGGGTCATAGTGGATAGATTGACTAAGTCCGCGCACTTCTTACTGATGAACAAGGAGGATAGTCCTGAGAAATTGGGAGATATGTATGTGGCGGAGATTATAAGATTGCACGGGATGCCTGTGAGTATTGTATCGGATAGGGATCCTCGTTTTACCTCCCGATTTTGGAAGAGATTGCAAGAAGCTTTGGGAACGAAGTTGAGTTTCAGCACGGCTTATCACCCTCAGACTGATGGACAATCAGAGAGAACTATTCAGATTCTGGAGGATATGCTGAGGGCGTGTGTTTTAGACTTCAGGAAAGGTTGGGAGAAGTATCTGTCTCTAGCGGAGTTCGCTTATAATAATAGTTATCAGGCTACTATCGGGATGGCCCCATTTGAGGTGTTGTATGGACGTAAGTGTCGATCCCCAATTTACTGGGATAAAGTAGGTGAGACGAAGACTTTTGACCCAACCCTTTTACCTGAACTTATGAAGACTGTTGATAACATCCACCTCATCCGGAAACGGATGCTTACTGCCCAAAGCAGGAAGAAAAGTTATG
This sequence comes from Ehretia macrophylla, assembly GCA_037974665.1. NCBI lineage: Eukaryota > Viridiplantae > Streptophyta > Magnoliopsida > Boraginales > Ehretiaceae > Ehretia > Ehretia macrophylla. The sequence goes on along the minus strand of CM075782.1, from coordinate 62,598,520 downwards.
CAGATCGACAGAGACGGAGCCTAGAGTTTGAGGTCGGCGACAAGGTGTTCTTGAAGATATCACCCCAGAGGGGACTGATTAAACACGACAAGGGTAGAAAGTTGAGCCCGAGGTTTGTAGGACCATTTGAGATAATTGAGAAGGTTGGCAAGTTCGCGTATCGCCTGGAACCACCCCAAAACCTCTCTAATATTCACGACGTCTTTCATGTTTCTATGCTACGGAAGTATCACCCTGATCCATCGCATATCTTGGAGCCAGAGCCATTGCAGCTTCGGGAGAACTTGTCTTATGAGGAGAAGCCCATTCGGATCCTAGACTAGCAAGATCGGGAATTGTGCAACAAAACTATACCGATGGTGAAAGTGTTGTGGGATCATCATGGAGTTGAAGAAGCAACGTGGGAAAGGCGAGACCAAATGGAGCAACAATATCCAGCTTTATTTCAAAGGTAATATTGAATTTCGGGATGAAATTCTTTTAAGGAGGGGAGGATGTGAGGCCCGACCTCGAGTTTCGTGCGATACGTCGTTTTATGTGCCCTAACCTAGATTTGCGTGCCTTGACCTAGGTTTAAGAATTGTGTTTCGTTTTGTGTGCCTTGCATTTAATTACATGAATTCATTTAGGGTTGCGTGCATTTACTTGGAAAACGTGCATTCGTCTCGTAGTTCATGCCTTACCTCGTAGTACGTGCCCTAAACCTAGGAAAGCGTGCCCTCACGTTAATTCTTCTCTCTCTCTCTCTTGGCCCTAGCTGAATATTGTAGACTCCATAGCTAAGTTCTTCATCCTAAGGCTCTTCAAGACTTCCAAGCTACATAGGAGCTCGACCAAACAAAGCTAGGAGCAAAGAAATGCACATGAAAGCCTTTAGCACCTCCATTTTGGCTTAGGTGAGTTTGCTAGCTTCCATTTCTTTTCTTCTTGTTCTAACCACATGCACCTACTAAGAACTTGGTTACTAAGCTAGGAAATTAGAGAAAATCGAGTGGTGTCTCGGCTAAGCAAGGAAAAGAGTCAATCTTTTGCAAGCATCAAGAGTCTTGTGCATCTTCTTGCTGTTTTGCTAATGTGAGGGCTAAAACTTCTTGAAAATCTTTCAAAAAAACCACATGCATGCCCTTAAATGTCTATCTTTACTTCTGTACTTGAGATATATGTGTGTTCATGAGCTTTTATAAATACGCATGCAAGATTTTTGGCTAGAATGTGATGATAGATGGAATCGTGTAAGTGACAGCCTTCTGTCTTGTTGGTGCGAGGTGATTTTGGCTAGGTAAATGATGTTGAAAATGCATGAAAATTTATAGATAACTAGTTTTTCCATTTCTGAACATTTTTCGAAGAAATAGGCCAAAGCTAATTTTGAATCTAAGGTCCTCAAAATGGCAAAATATCAAAATGTGTCCAAATCTGGAAAGTCTGGAAGAATGAAGCAGGTTTTGGCAGATTCACTGACCATGTAGAACGAACCCGTTTTTACTTAGTAAATGTTACAAAAAATGTATGAAATTTGGTGTGCTTCTAGATTTTTCAGTTCTGGACATTTTTTTCCAGAAATGGACTAAGGCTAAATCTGACCCTAAGGCCCTAAAAAATGACAAGTATTAAAATGTGTGCAAATACGGACAGTTTTGTGTAGTCTCACTGTTTTGGCTATAACTATTGAACTCGAACTCCAAATGATGCAAGGTTTGTTTTTGTATTTAGTTCACTCCTTAAGATTTAATTTGACATCTTGTTCACTGGAATTGGAGATTGTTTGCTTGTCTTAATTATTGTGAGAAAACAGTCCATTGCAGTGAGGGTTTCACTTAGTGATATACTTAGAAAAATTATTGTAGCTTCTCTTGTTGTATTAAATGCTTGAGATTGTGGCATTTGGATGTTGTGTGGACTGTTCTGAATGCTTAAGGGTGTTTAATTAATCAATGCGTGGCTTGAGTTTAATTACGAGATGACTTGGGGCTTAATTGCACGGGTAAGCACGAATTGAAACCCTAGTGACTAGGTAAATTCGCTAAGTTGTTGTTCTTATGGATGTCGTGTTTGATTATGAAATTAGTAGGCTGCCCGTAGTTGCCCTCATAGCCCTAAACATGATTTCGATGATTACATGTTGACAAGTAGGCCTTTCTTGCACCCGGTTCCACGTAGACGTCGTTGCATGTTGAATAATCTTATTATTTGATTAAGTGAACTTTGAAATGAGTTATATGACTTCATTTACATGCGTTACATGGCTGCCCATTTAATGTTCATATAACTCCATGTGCTTTTCAAGTGAAATTACTTGTCTTATCGTGCCTCGCGTGTTTAACTATCAATGTGCAATCTTATGACTACTCGGAGGCAACCTACTTTGTTGTCATCCAAATGTGATATATTAAATGTCATAAATTTGCATTGCATACAAGGTTGCAACCTTTCATTCTAGCGTGGTAGCATTCACGCACACCGGGCGGCATCGGGCTTGCTGGTGCAACCGTGACTACCATTGTCCAATTCCCTCTCTCGCTTGGGGGCTAGACTTCCTCGGAGAGTTGGGTCATAGGATTTTGGGGTACATCCGGAGTACACCCATTTGGCATGATAAGGGGATGATTTGAAGTCAGCCGCAACAACTGATACTGAAAATGAACCGAGAGCAAAAGCTCACCGTATCCTTTTCACTATATGTGTAAGTACTCTCGCTTGGTTTCTAGAGAACCTCGGGGATGAAAGACGGGTAATTGTGTTCTTTTACTTTTATATTATGTTATACACTTACTTGTGATATATTCATGCTTGCAAAGAGAGTTTTCATAAGTTGAACCGGAAAATGAGTTTCAAAACCTATTTCTCGTTCCCCCTCGCTGAGTTCATAAGGACTCACCCTCTTTATCATCTCAGGTGAAGAAGATCAGGAGAAGGTACCCGAGGACAACGTGCCTAACGATGATTCCTTGGAATGATTGCTTGCCCTACGTGCCTTACGTGACCATGGCCATTTTGTGAACAATATGTTGTTTGAAGACTATTTCTTTTATGTTGCTTGTTGTTGTAATGTAAAAGACCCCCGTTGTAATTTGGGGTCTAATTTTAGCTTGTACTGATAATCACTAGATGGACACTACTGTGGTCGTTTGCTATCATTACTGGCTAGTATCTATCATAGGATTATGAAGTATTAGGTAAGGATTAAGTAAAATGAACCTATCCAATCTTAAGCAGGTACTCATTGTTAAGCTAAGATCAACGGGTACTTTTGTAACGAGGATTAACAAACAAACGAGACATAGTATCATGCAAGGTTATTAATCGATCGAGACTTTGAGATAACTAGTAGGAATTTCAATCAATGGTAAATAGTAATCTTAGTTGAAAATGAAATTTGAGGCATTTAGAGAACTAGGTCAAACTAAAGAGCCCAATTACAGCCATTATGATACCAATTTTCTCAAAACTGATGAAAACTTTCAATTTTGGGCTCCAAATATAGCCGCAGCTGAGCAGGATTGTTGCTCCCATCGTAGAGCTCTCGGAGACCTTTCCAACGGTATACTGTGCACCGCGTAACTCCTTACGGATCAAAAGTTATGGGCACCAAAGCAATGGAGACTTGGTCCTAAGCCCCACACCCTCAGTTTACGGGCCCAGCCTCTGCGTGAAGCGAAGTTGTCTTGCCCAAGGTACCGTGGGATTCGGTAATAGAAATGTGATGGATTAGGTTAGCGTCCTTTTCGTGGCTCACGATGTACGATCCGGAACGGAAAAAAGTGCAAAATAAGAAAAGTATCCTGAAACTAATGAAAACATTTGATTTTGGGCTTCGAAAACAATCGCAGCTCAACAAGCTTATTGTCCTCGTCGTAGAGCTCTCAGAGAGCTTTTCAACGGTATGCTGTGCACCACGTAAGTCCTTACGGATCAAAAGTTATGGGCACCGGAGCGACGGAGACCTGGTCCCAAGCCCAACGCCCTTGGTTTGCGGGCTCAGCCTCTACGTGAAGTGAAGTTGTCTTGCCCATGGTGTCGTAGGATTCGGTAGTAGAAATGTGATGGATTAGGTTGTCGTCCTTTTTGCGGCTCACGACGTACGATCCGGGGCGAAAAAATAGCGTAAAAGAAGAAAAGTGTCCTAAAACCGATGAAATCGTTCAATTATGGGCTCTGAAAATAGGCGCGGCCAAGCAGGCTTGCTGTCCCCGTTGTAGTGCTCTTGGAGAGCTTTCCAATGGTTTGTTGTGCACCGTGTAACTCCTTACGGATCAAAAGTTATGGGCACCGGAGCGACGGATACCTGGTCATATGCCCCACGCCCTCGGTTTGCTGGCCCAGCCTCTACGTGAAGTGAAGTTTTCTTGCTAAAAGTACCATGGGATTCGGTATTAGAAATGTGATGGATTTGGTTATCGTCCTTTTCGCGGCTCACGACGTACGATCCGGGATGAAAAAACAGCGCAAAATAAGAAAAGTGTCTCGAAACTGATAACAATGTTAGATTTTGGTCTACGAAAATAGGCACAGCCGAGCAGGCTTGCTGCCGCCGTCATAGAGCTCTCAGAGAGATTTTCAACGGCATGTTGTGCACCGCGTAACTCTTTACGGATCAAAAGTTATGGGCACCAGAGCGACGGATACTTGGTCACAAGCACCACGTCATCAGTTTGAAAGCCCAGCCTCTACGTGAAGTGAAGTTGTCTAGCCTAAGGTTCCATGGGATTCAGTAAGAGAAATGTGATAGATTAGGTTATCGTCCTCTTCGCGGCTCACGACGTGCGATAAGGGACAAAAAAATAGCACAAACATAAAAGTGTCTCGAAACTAATGAAAATGATTGATTTTGGGCTCTGAAAATAGGCACAGCTGAGTAGGCTTGCTGTCCTTGTCGTAGAGCTCTCAGAGTGCTTTCCAATGGTATGCTATGCACTGCGTAACTCCTTACGGATCAAAGTTATGGGCACTGGAGCGACAGAGACCTGGTCCCAAGCCCTACGTCCTCGGTTTGCGAGCCCATCCTCTTCGTGAAGTGAAGTTGTCTTGCCCAAGGTGCCATGGGATTCGGTAATAGAAATGTGATGGATTAGGTTGTCGTCCTTTACGCGGCTCACGACGTACGATCCGAGACGGAAAAATAGTACAAAAGAAGAAAAGTGTCTCGAAATTGTTGAAAACGATCGATTTTGGGCTCCGAAAATAGGTGCAGCTGAGCAGGCTTGCTGTACTCGTCGTAAAGCTCTCAGAGAGATTTACAACGGTGTGCTGTGAGCCGCGTAACTCCTTACGGATCAAAAGCTATGGGCACTGGAGCGACAGATACTTGGTCACAAGCCCTATGCCCTCGGTTTGCAGGCCCAGCCTCTACGTGAAGTGAAGTTTTCTTACCCAAGGTGTCGTGGGATTTGGTAATAGAAATGTGATGGATTAGGTTGTCGTCCTTTTTGCGGCTCACGACGTACGATACGGGACGAAAATCCAACGCAAAAGAAGAAAAGTATCCCGAAACTAATGAAAATGATCGATTTTAGGCATCGAAAACAGGCACAGCCGAGTAGGCTTGCTACCCCCGTCGTAGAGCTCTTGGAGAGTTTTACAACGGTATGCTGTGCACCGAGTAACTCCTTACGGATCAAAAGTTATGGGCACCGGAGCAACGGATACCTCGTCACAAGCACCATGCCCTCGGTTTGCAGGCCCAACCTCTACGTGAAGTGAAGTTGTCTTGCCCAAGGTGCCATGGGATTTGGTATTAGAAATATGATGGATTTGGTTATCATCCTTTTCGCTGCTCACGACGTACGATCCAGGACAAAAAACAGCGCAAAATAAGAAAAGTGTCTTGAAACTAATGAAAACGTTAGATTTTGGGCCTTGAAAATAGGCGTAGCCAAGCAGGCATGCTGCCCTTGTCGTAGAGCTCTTGGAGAGCTTTACAACGATTGGCTGTGCGCCGCGTAACTCCTTACGGATCAAAAGTTATGGGCACCGGAGCGACGTATACCTGGTCACGAGCACCACACCCTCGGTTTGTAGGCCCAGCCACTACATGAAGTGAAGTTGTTTTGCTCAAGGTGCCACGGGATTCGGTAATAGAAATGTAATGGATTAGGTTGTCGTCCTTTTTGCAGCTCACGACGTACGATTCGGGATGAAAAAATAGTGCAAAAGAAGAAAAATGTCTCAAAACTGATGAAAACATTAGATTTGGGGCTCCAAAAATAGGCACAGCTGAGCAGGCTCACTGTTCTCGTCGTAGAGCTCTTGGTGAGCTTTCCAATGGTATGATGTGCACCACGTAACTCCTTACGGATCAAAAGTTATGGGCACCAGAGCGACGGACATGTGGTCCCAAGCCCCACGCCCTCGGTTTGCAAGCCCAGCCTCTACGTGAAGTGAAGTTGTCTTGCCCAAGGTGCCATGGGATTCGGTAATATAAATGTGATGGATTACGTTGTCGTCTTTTTCCGGGCTCACGATGTACGATTCGGGATGAAAAATAGCGCAAAAGAAGAAAAGTGTGTCGAAACTGATGAAAACGTTTGATTTTGAGCTATGAAAATAGGCGCATCCAAGCAGGCTTGCTGTTGTCGTCGTAGATCTCTTGGAGAGCTTTCCAACGGTATGATGTGCACCGCATAACTCCTTACGGATTAAAAGTTATGGGCACCGAAGCGACAAAGACCTGGTCCCAAGGCACACGCCCTCGGTTTGTAGGCCCAGCCTCTACATGAAGCAAGGTTGTCTTGCCCAAGGTGCCGTGGGATTCAGTAATAGAAATGTGATGGATTAGGTTGTCGTTCTTTTTGCGGCTCAAGACGTACGATCCAGGACGGAAAAACAGCGCAAAAAAAGAAAAGTGTATCAAAACTGATGAAAACGTTCGATTTTGGGCTCCAAAAACAGGTGCAGCTGAGCAGTCATACTGTCCTCATCGTAGAGCTCTCGAAGATCTTTCTGACGGCATGTTGTGCACTGCGTAATTCCTTACGGATCAAAAGTTATGGGCACCGGAGCGACGGAGACCTGGTCCTAAGCCCCACGCCCTTGGTTTGCGAGCCCAGCCTCTACGTGAAGTAAAGTTGTCTTTGCCATGGTGCAATGGGATTCGGTAATAGAAATATGATGGATTAGGTTGTCGTCCTTTACGCAGTTCATAACATATGATCCGAGACGGAAAAACAGCACAAAAGAAGAAAAGTGTCTTAAAACTGTTGAAAACGCTCGATTTTGGGCTCCGAAAATAGGCGCAGTTGAACATGCTTGATGCATTCGTCGTAAAGCTCTTGGAGAGCTTTACAACGGTATGCTGTGAGCCGCGTAACTCCTTACGGATCAAAAGCTATGGGCACTGGAGCGACGGATACCTGGTCACAAGCCCCATGTCCTCGGTTTGCAGGCCCAGCCTCTATGTGAAGTGAAATTTTCTTACCAAAGGTATCGTGCGATTCGGTAATAGAAATGTGATGGATTAGGTTGTCGTCCTTTTCGCTGCTCACGACGTACGATCCGGGATGAAAATCCAGAGCAAAAGAAGAAAAGTGTTCCGAAACTGATGAAAATGATAGATTTTGTGCTTTGAAAATAGTCACAGCCGAGTAGGCTTGCTACCCCCGTCGTAGAGCTCTCGGAGAGTTTTACAACGGTATACTGTGCGCCGCGTAACTCCTTACGGATCAAAAGTTATTGGCACCAGAGCGACGGATACCTCGTCACAAGCACCATGCCCTCGGTTTGCAGGCCCAGCCTCAACGTGAAGTGAAGTTGTCTTGCCCAAGGTTGTAACGCCCCGAACCAATGCACCCACGCCTGCAGGATACACCCCGTCCATAGGGGACGAGTATGCACCGAGGCCATGGCGAACCTGCCCGAAAGCGCACTATGAACGTATTGTCCGCTTTGGTGCCCATACGCCTCACAGCTTTGACGTCCCCTCGCCACTACGAGGAAAACGCGCGTTCACGATACAAGGCGCACATACGTACTTATATCAAGCAGCCCAGTCTCGTCCGCGTCCGATGTGGGATGCGATTCCTCACATTCACCCCCTCCCCTTAAGGAGGCCCGCGCCCTCGTGGGCTAACGGCACAAAGGACACGTCCGCTCTGATACCACCTTTGTAATGCCCCGAACCAACGCACCCACGCCTGCAGGATACACCCCGCCCATAGGGGACGAGTGTGCACCGAGGCCACGGCGAACCTGCCCGAAAGCGTACTATGAACGTATTGTCCGCTTTGGCGCCCATACACCTCACGGCTTTGTCATCCCCTCGCCACTACGAGGAAAACACGCGTTCACAATACAAGGCGCACATACGCACTTATATCAAGCAGCCTAGTCTCGTCCGCGTCCGATGTGGGATACGATTCCTCACAAAGGTGCCATGGTATTCGGTATTAGAAATGTGATGGATTTGGTTGTCATCCTTTTTGCGGCTCACGACGTACGATCCGGGACAAAAAAATAGCGCAAAATAAGAAAAATGGCTTGAAACTAATGAAAATATTAGATTTTGGGCCTTGAAAATAGGCGTAGCCACGCAGGCATGCTGCCCTTGTTGTAGAGCTCTTGGAGAGCTTTACAACGGTTGGCTGTGCGCCGTGTAACTCCTTACGGATCAAAAGTTATGGGCACTGGAGCGACGTATACCTGGTCACAAGCACCACACCCTCGGTTTGCAGGCCCAGCCACTACGTGAAGTGAAGTTGTTTTGCTCAAGGTGCCACGGGATTCGGTAATAGAAATGTGATGGATTAGGTTGTCGTCCTTTTTGCAGCTCAGGACGTACGATTCGGGATGGAAAAATAGTGCAAAAGAAGAAAATTCTCTCAAATCTGATGAAAATTTTAGATTTGGGGCTCCAAAAATAGGTGCAGCCGAGCAGGCTCACTGTGCTCATCGTAGAGCTCTTGGTGAGCTTTCCAACGGTATGCTGTGCACCACGTAACTCCTTACGGATCAAAAGTTATGGGCACCAGAGCGACGGACATGTGGTCACAAGCCCCACGCCCTCGATTTGAAAGCCGAGCCTCTACATGAAGTGAAGTTGTCTTGCCCAAGGTGCCATGGGATTCGGTAATAGAAATGTGATGGATTACGTTGTCGTCTTTTTCGGGGCTCACGACGTACGATCCGGGATGAAAAATAGTGCAAAATAAGAAAAGTGTGTCAAAACTAATGAAAACGTTTGATTTTGGGGTCTGAAAATAGGAGCAACTGAGCAGGCTTGCTGTCGACGTCGTAGAGCTCTCGGAGAGCTTTCAAACGGTATGATGTGCACTGCGTAACTCCTTACGGATTAAAAGTTATGGGCACCGAAGCGACGGAGACCTGGTCCGAAGGCATACGCCCTCGGTTTATGGGCCCAGCCTCTACGTGAAGCAAATTTGTCTTGCCCATGGTGCCATGGGATTCAATAATGGAAATGTGATGGATTAGGTTGTTGCTCTTTTTGCGGCTCACGACGTACGATCCAGGACGGAAAAACAGCGCAAAAAAAGAAAAGTGTATCAAAATTGATGAAAACGTTCGATTTTGGGCTACAAAAAGAGGTGCAGCTGAGCAGTCATGCTATCCTCATCGTAGAGCTCTCGAAGATCTTTCCAACGGCATGTTGTGCACCACGTAATTCCTTACGGATCAAAAGTTATGGGCACCGGAGCGACGGAGACCTGGTCCCAAGCCCCATGCCCTCGGTTTGCGAGCCTAGTCTCTATATGAAGTAAAGTTGTCTTGCCCATGGTGCCTTGGGATTCGGTAATAGAAATGTGATGGATTAGGTTGTTGTCCTTTACGCGGCTCATGACGTACGATCCAAGACGAAAAAACAGCACAAAAGAAGAAAAGTATCTCGAGACTGTTGAAAACGCTCGATTTTGGGCTCCGAAAATAGGCGCAGCTGAGCAGGCTTGCTGCACTCGTCGTAAAGCTCTCAGAGAGCTTTACAATGGTATGCTGTGAGCCGCGTAACTCCTTACAGATCAAAAGCTATGGGCATTGGAGCGACGGATACCTGGTCACAAGCCCCATGTCCTCGGTTTGCGGGCCCAGCCTCTACGTGAAGTGAAGTTTTCTTACCCAAGGTGTTGTGGGATTCGATAATAGAAATGTGATGGATTAGGTTGTCGTCCTTTTCGCGGCTCACGACGTACGATCCGGGATGAAAATCTAGCGCAAAAGAAGAAAAGTGTCCTGAAACTAATAAAAATGATCGATTTTGGGCTTCGAAAATAGGCACAGCCGAGTAGGCTTGCTACCCCCGTCGTAGAGCTCTCGGAGAGTTTTACAACGGTATGCTGTGCGCCGCGTAACTCCTTACTGATCAAAATTTATGGGCACCGGAGCGACGGATACCTCGTCACAAGCACTATGCCCTCGGTTTGCAGGCCTAGCCTCTACGTGAAGTGAAGTTGTCTTGCATAAGGTGCCATGGGATTCGGTATTAGAAATGTGATGGATTTGGGTGTCATCCTTTTCGCGGCTCATGACGTACGATCTGGGACTAAAAAACAGCACAAAATAAGAAAAGTGTCTTGAAACTAAAGAAAACATTAGATTTTGGGCCATGAAAATAGGCGTAGCCAAGCAGGCATGCTGCCCTTGTCGTAGAGCTCTTGGAGAACTTTACAACGATTGGCTGTGCGTCGCATAACTCCTTACGGATCAAAAGTTATGGGCACCAGAGCGACGTATACCTGGTCACAAGCACCACACCCTCGGCTTGCAGGCCCAGCCACTACGTGAAGTAAAGTTGTTTTGCTCAAGGTGCCACCGGATTCGGTAATAGAAATGTGATGGATTAGGTTGTCGTCCTTTTCGCAGCTCACGACGTACGATTCGGGATGGAAAAATAGTGCAAAAGAAGAAAAGTGTCTTAAAACTGATGAAAACGTTAGATTTGGGGCTCCAAAAATAGGCACAGACGAGCAAGCTCACTGTGCTCGTTGTAGAGCTCTTGGTGAGCTTTCCAACGGTATGCTGTGCACCACGTAACTCCTTACGGATCAAAAGTTATGGGCACCGGAGCGACAGACACGTGGTCCCAAGCCCCACGCCCTCGGTTTGCAAGCCCAGCCTCTACGTGAAGTGAAGTTGTCTTGCCCAAGGTGCCGTAGGATTCAGTAATAGAAATGTGATGGATTATGTTGTCATCTTTTTCGAGGCTCACAACATACGATCCGCGATGAAAAATTGCTCAAAAGAAGAAAAGTGTGTCAAAACTGATGAAAACATTTGATTTTGGGCTCTGAAAATAGGTGCAGCCGAGCAGGCTTGCTGTCATCGTCGTAGAGCTCTCGGAGAGCTTTCCAACGGTAGGATGTGCATCACGTAACTCCTTACGGATTAAAAGTTATGGGCACCGAAGTGACGGAGACCTGGTCCCAAGGCACACGCACTCTGTTTGTGGGCCCAGCCTCTACGTGAAGCAAAGTTGTCTTGCCCAAGGTACCGTCGGATTCAATAATAGAAATGTGATGGATTAGGTTGTCGTTCTTGTTGCGGCTAATGACGTACGATCCAGGACAGAAAAATAGCTCAAAAAAAGAAAAGTGTATCAAAACTAATGAAAACGTTCGATTTTGGGCTCCAAAAACAAGTGCAGCTGAGCAGTCATGCTGTCCTCATCGTAGAGCTCTCGAAGATCTTTCCAACGGTATGTTGTGCACCGCGTAATTCCTTACGGATCAAAAGTTATGGGCACTAGAGCGACGGACACCTGGTCCCAAGCCCCATGCCCTCGATTTGTGAGCCCAGCCTCTACATGAAGTAAAGTTGTCTTTCCCATGGTGCTTTGGGATTCGGTAATAGAAATGTGATGGATTAGGTTATCATCCTATTCACGGCTCACGACGTATGAACCGGGACGGAAAAACAGCGTAAAAGAAGAAAAGTATCCCGAAACTGATGAAAACATTCAATTTTGTGATCTGAAAATAGGCGCTGCTGAGCAGCCTTGCTACCCCTGTCGTAGAGCTCTCGAAGAGCTTTACAACGGTATGGTGTGCGCCGCGTAACTCTTTACGGATCAAAAGTTATGGGCACTGGAGTGACAGATACCTGGCCACAAGTCCTACGCCCTCGGTTTGCGAGCCCAGCCTCTACGTGAAGCGAAGTTGTCTTTCCCAAGGTGCCATTGGATTCGGTAATAGAAATGTGATGGATTAGGTTGTCGTCTTTTTCAACGCTCACAACGTACAATCAGGGATGAAAAAATAGCACAAAAGAAGAAAAGTGTCTCAAAACTGATGAAAACTTTTGATTTTAGACCCCGTAAATAGGCGTAGCTGAGCCGACTTGATGTCCACGTCGTAGAGTTCTCAGAGAGCTTTACAACGGTATGTTGTGCGCCACGTAACTCCTTAAGGATCAAAAGTTATGGGTACTGGAGCGACGGATACCAGGTCACAAGCACCAAGCCTTCGATTTGCAGCCCCAGCGTCTACGCGAAATAAAGTTGTCTTTCCCAAGGTGCCGAGGGATTCGGTATTAGAAGTGTGATGGATTTGGTTGTCGTCCTTTTCGCGACTCACGACGTACGATCTGGGACAAAAAAATATCGCAAAATAAGAAAAGTATATCTTAAAACTGACGAAAATGATAGATTTTGGGCGCTAAAAATAGGCGCAGCCTGGTAGGCTTGCTGCCCCTGTCATAGAGCTCTCGGAGAGCTTTCCAACAGTATGCTGTGCGTTGAGTAACTCAGATCAAAAGTTATAGGCACCGAAACGACGGATACCTGGTCACAAGCCCCACGCCCTCAGTTTGCAGCCTTAGCCTCTATATGAAGTGAAGTTGTCTTGCCTAAGATGCCGTGGGATTCTGTAATAGAAATGTGATGGATTAGGTTGTCATCTTTTTCGCTGCTCAGGACGTACGATCCGGGACGAAAAAACTGCGCAAAATAAGAAAAATGTCCTAAAACTGATGAAAATGTTCAATTTTGGGATCTAAAAATAGACGCAACTGAGTAGGCTTACTGCCCTCGTCGTAGAGCTCTCGGAGAGATTTCCAATGGTATACTGTGCACCGCGTAACTCCTTACGGATCAAAAGTTATGGGCACCGGAGTGACGGATACCTGGTCACAAGCCCTACGCCCTCGGTTTGCGGGCCCAGCCTCTACGTGAAGCGAAGTTGTCTTGCCCAAGGTGCCGTGGGATACGGTAATAGAAATGTAATGGATTAGGTTGTCATCTTTTTCGCGGCTCACGACGTATGATCCGGGATGAAAAAATAGCGAAAAAGAAGAAAAGTATCTCGAAACTGATGAAAACATTTAATTTTGGGCTACAAAAATAGGCGCAGATGAACAGGCTTGTTGTTGTCGTCGTAGAGCTCTCGGAGATCTTTCCAACGGTATGATGTGCACCGTGTAACTCCTTACGGATCAAAAGTTATGGGCAGTAGAGCGGCGGAGACTTGGTTCCATGCCCTACGCCCTCGATTTGCGGGCCCAACCTCTACGTGAAGTGAAGTTGTCTTGCCCAAGGTGCCGTGGGATTTGGAAATAGAAATGTTATGTATTAGGTTGTCGTACTTTTTGCGGCTCACGACGTACGATCCAGGATGAAAAAACATCGCAAAAGAAGAAAAGTATCTCGAAACTGATGAAAATGTTCGATTTTGGGCTATGAAAATGGGTGGAGTTGAGCAGGCTTGCTATCCTCGTATGTTGTGTACCGTGTAACTCCTTACGGATCAAAAGTTATGGGCACCGGAGCGACGAAGACCTAGTCCCAAACGCCATGCCCTCGTTTTGCGGGCCCAGCCTCTACGTGAAGCAAAGTTGTCTTGCCCATGGTGCCATGGGATTCGATAATAGAAATGTGATGGATTTGGTTATCGTTCTTTTCGTAGCTCACGACGTATGAACCAGGACGGAAAAACAGCGTAAAAGAAGAAAAATATCCCGAAACTGATGAAAACTTTCAATTTTGTGCTCTGAAAACAGGCGCTGCCGAGCAGCCTTGCTGCCACAGTCGTAGAGCTCTCGAAGAGCTTTACAAAGGTATGTTGTGCGCTGCGTAACTCCTTACGGACCAAAAGTGATGGACACCGGAGCGACGGATACCTGGTCACAAGCCCCACGCCCTCGGTTTGCAGGCCCAGCCTCTACATGAAGTGAAGTTGTCTTACCCAAGGTGTCATTGGATTCGACTATAGAAATGTGATGGATTAGGTTGTCGTCTTTTTCGCAGCTCACGATGTACGATCCGGTATAGAGAAACAACACAAAAGAAGAAAAGTGTCTCGAAAATAGTGAAAATATTCTATTTTGGGCTCCAAAAACAAGCGCAGTTGATCCGACTACCTGTCCTCATCATAAAGCTCACATAGAGCTTTACAACGGTATGCTGTGCGCCGCATAACTCCTTACGGATCAAAAGTTATGAGCACCGGAGTGACGGATACTTAGGCACAAGTCCCACGCCCTCGGTTTGCAGACTCAGCCTCTACATGAAGTGAAGTTGTCTTGCCCATGGTACTGTGGGATTCGGTAATAGAAATGTGATGGATTAGGTTGTTGTTCTTTTCGCGGCTCACGACGTACGATCCGGGATGGAAAAACAGCGCAAAAGAAGAAAAATATCCCGAAACTAATGAAAATGATCGATTTTGGGCTCCAAGAGCAGGTGCAGCCTAGCAGGCTTACTACCGCTGTTGTAGAACTCTCGGAGAGCTTTACAATGGTATGCTGTGCGCCGCGTAACTCCTTACGGATCAAAAGTTATGGGCACCGGAGCGACGGATACCTTTTCACAAGCACCACGCCCTCGGTTTGCAGGCCCAACCTCTACGTGAAGTGAAGTTGTATTTCCCAAGGTGCCGTGGGATTCAGTTTTAGAAATGTGATGGATTTGGTTATCGTCCTTTTCGCGGCTCACGACGTACGATCTGGGATGAAAAAATAGTACAAAAAAAGAAAAGTGTCTCAAAACTGATGAAAACTTTTGATTTTATGCTCCGAAAATAGGCACAGCCGAGCAGGCTTGTTGTCGCCGTCGTAGAGCTCTCGTAGGGCTTTCTAACGGTATGCTGCGTACCCCGCAACTCCTTACGGATCAAAAGTTATGGGCACCGAAGCGACGGATACCTAGTTACAAGTACCACACCCTCAGTTTGCAGGCACAGTCTCTACATGAAGTGAAGTTTTCTTGCCCAAGGTACCACGGGATTCGGTAATAGAAATGTGATGGATTAGTTGTCGTCCTTTTCGCAGCTCAGGACGTATGATTTGGGACGGAAAAATAGTTTAAAAGAAGAAAAGTGTCTCAAAACTGATGAAAACGTTAGATTTGGGACTCCAAAAATAGGCACAGCCGAGCAGGCTCACTGTGCTCGTCGTAGAGCACTCAGTGAGCTTCCAACGGTATGTTGTGCACCACGTAACTCCTTTTGGATCAAAAGTTATGGGCACCGGAGCGACGGAAACGTGGTCCCAAGCCCCACGCCCTCAGTTTGCAAGCCCAGCCTTTACGTGAAGTGAAGTTGTCTTGCTCAAGCTGCTGTGGGATTCGGTAATAGAAATGTGATGGATTAGGTTGTCGTCTTTTTCGCATCTCACGACGTACGATTCGGGATGAAAAAATAGTGCAAAAGAAGGAAAGTGTCTCAAAACTGATGAAAATGTTTGATTTTGGGCTCTAAAAATAGGCGCAGCCGAGCAGGCTTCCTGTCGTTGTCGTAGAGCTCTCGGAGAGCTTTCCAACGGTATGATGTGCATCGAGTAACTCCTTACGGATTAAAAGTTATGGGCACCGAAGCGACGGAGACCTGGTCCCACAGCCTATGCTCTCGGTTAACGGGCCCAGCCTCTACGTGAAGCGAAGTTGTCTTGCCCAAGGTGCCGTGGGATTTGGTAATAGAAATGTGATGGATTAGGTTGTCGTTCTTTTTGCCTCTCACGATGAACGATCCAGGACGGAAAAACAGCGCAAAAGAAGAAAAGTGTATTGAAACTGATGAAAATGTTCAATTTTGGACTTTGAAAATTGGTGCAGCCGAGCAAGCATGCTGTCCTCATCGAAGAGCTCTCAAAGATCTTTCCAACGGTATGCTGTGCACCGCGTAATTCATTACGGATCAAAAGTTATGGGCACCGGAGCGACGGAGACTTGGTCCCAAGCCCTACGCCCTCAGTTTGCGAGCCCAGCCTCTACATGAAGTAAAGTTGTCTTGCGCATGGTGCCATGGGATTCAGTAACAGAAATGTGATGGATTGGTTATCGTCCTTTTCGTAACTCACGAGGTAAAAACGAGGACGGAAAAATAGCGTAAAAGAAGAAAAGTATCCCGAAACTAATGAAAACATTCAATTTTGTTCTCCAAAAATAGGTACTGTTGAGCAGCCTTGCTACCCCGGTCGTAGAGCTCTTGAAGAGCTTTATAACGGTATGGTGTGCGCCGTGTAACTCTTTACGGATCAAAAGTTATGGGCACCGGAGTAACGGATACCTGGTCACAAGCCCCACGCCCTCGGTTTGCTGGCCCAGCCTCCACGTGAAGCGAAGTTGTCTTGCCCAAGGTGTCATTGGATTCGGTAATAGAAATGTGATAGATTAGGTTGTCGTCTTTTTCGAGGCTCACGACATACGATCTAGGTTGGAAAAACAGCACAAAAGAAGAAAAGTGTCTCAAAACTGATGAAAACGTTTGATTTTAGGCTCCGAAAATAGGTGCAGCTGAGTAGGCCTGTTGTCGTCTTCGTAGAGCTCTCGGAGAGCTTTCCAACGGTATGATGTGCACCGTGTAACTCCTTACGGATCAAAAGTTATGGGCACCGAAGCGACGGAGACCTGATCCCAAGCCCCACACCCTCGGTTTGCGGGCCCAACCTCTACGTCAAGCAAAGTTATCTTGCCCAAGGTGCCGTGGGATTCGGTAATAGAAATGTGATGGATTAGGTTGTCGTATGTTTTGCTGCTCACGACGTACGATCCGAGATGAAAAAACAGTGCAAAAGAAGAAAAGTGTCTCCAAACTGATGAAAATGTTATATTTTGAGCTCCAAAAATGGGTGCAGCTGAGTAGGATTGCTGTCCTCATCGTAGAGCTCTCGGAGTTCTTTCTAACGATATGTTCTACACCACGTAACTCCTTACGAATCAAAAGTTATAGGCACCGGAGCGACGGAGACCTGGTCCCAAGCGCCACGCCCTCGGTTTACGGGTCCAACCTCTACGTGCAGTGAAGTTGTCTTGCCCATGGTGTCGTAGGATTCGGTATTAGAAATGTGATGGATTAGGTTGTCGTCTTTTTTGCGGCTCACGACGTACGATCCGAGATGAAAAACTAGCGCAAAAGAAGAAAAGTATCTCGAAACTAATGAAAACGTTTGATTTTGGGCTCCGAAAATAGGTGCAACTGAGCAGGCTTGTTGTCGTCGTCGTAGAACTCTCAGAGAGCTTTCCAACGGTATGATGTGCACCGCATAACTCCTTACGGATCAAAAGTTATGGGCACCGGAGTGACAGAGACCTGCTGCCAAGCCCCACACCCTCGGTTGGCGGGACCAACCTCTACGTGAAGCGAAGTTGTCTTGCACAAGGTACTATGGGATTCGGTAATAGAAATGTGGATTATGTTGTTGTACTTTTTGCGGCTCACGAAATACGATCCGGGACAGAAAAATAACGCAAAAGAAGAAAAGTTTCTCGAAACATATGAAAATGTTCTATTTTGGGCTCTGAAAACTGGTGTAGCAGAGTAGGCTTGCTATCCTCATCGTAGAGCTCTCAGAGATCTTTCCAATGATATGTTGTGCACTGCGTAACTCCTTACGAATCAAAAGTTATGGGCTCCGGAGTGACGGAGACTTGGTCCCAAGCGCTATGCCCTCGGTTTGCAGGCCCATCCTCTACGTGAAGAAAAGTTGTCTTGCCCATGGTGCCATGGGATTCGGCAATAGAAATGTGATGGATTAGGTTATCGTCCTTTTTGTGGCTCACGATGTACGAACTGGGACGGAAAAACAGCGTAAAAGAAAAAAAGTATACCAAAACAAATGAAAACTTTCAATTTTGTGCTCCGAAAACAGGCGATGCTGAGTAGCCTTGCTGCCACCGTTGTAGAGCTCTCCGAGAGCTTTGCAACAGTATGTTGTGCGCCACGTAACTCCTTACGTATCAAAAGTTATGGGCACGGGAATGACGGATACCTGGTCACAAGCCCCATGCCCTCGGTTTGCGGGCCCAGCCTCTACATGAAGCAAAGTTGTCTTACCCAAGGTATCATTGGATTCGGTAATAGAAATGTGATGGATTAGGTTGTCGTCTTTTTTGCAGCTCACGACGTACGATCCGGGATGAAAAAACAGCACAAAAAAAGAAAATTATCTTGAAAATAATGAAAATATTCGATTTTGGGCTCCAAAAACAGGCGCAGCTAAGCCAGCTACCTGTCCTCGTCGTAGAGCACTCGGAGAGCTTTACAACGGCATGCTGTGCGCCGAGTAACTCCTAACAGATCAAAAGTTATGGGCACTAGAGCGACGGATACCTGGGCACAAGCCCCACGCCCTCGGTTTGCGGGCTCAACCATTACATGAAGTGAAGATGTCTTGCCTAAGGTACCGTGGGATTCGGTAATAGTAATGTGATGGATTAGGTTGTCCTTTTCGCGGCTCACGACGTACGATTCGGGACGAAAAAACAACGCAATAGAGGAAAAGTGTCCTGAAACTAATGAAAATGATCGATTTTGGGCTCCGAAAGCAGGTGCAGCCTAGCAGGCTTGCTGCCGCTGTCGTAGAACTCTCAGAGAGCTTTACAATGGTATGTTGTGCGCCGGGTAACTCCTCACAGATCAAAAGTTATGGGCACCAGAGCGACGGATACTTGGTCACAAGCACCACGCCCTCGGTTTGCAGGCCCAGCCTCTACGTGAAGTGAAGTTGTCTTTCCCAAGGTGCCATGGGATTCGGTTTTAGAAATGTGATGGATTTGGCTATCGTCCTTTTCTCTACTCACGACGTACGATCCGAGATGAAAAAATAGCAAGAAAAAAGAAAAGTGTCTCAAAACTGATGAAAATTTTCAATTTTGGTCTCCGAAAATAGGCATGGCCGAGCAGGCTTGTTGTCCCCGTCGTAGAGCTCTCGAAGACCTTTCCAACGGTATGCTGTGCACCGTGTAACTCCTTACGGATCAAAAGTTATAGGCATTGGAGCAATTGAGACTTGGTCCTAGGCCCCACGCCCTAGGTTTGCTGGCCCAGCCTCTACGTGAAACGAAGTTGTCTTGCCCAAGGTGTCGTTGGATTTGGTAATAGAAATGTGATGGATTAGGTTAGCGTCCTTTTCGTGGCTCACGATGTACGATCCGGGAAGGAAAACAAGTGCAAAATAAGAAAAGTATCCCGAAACTAATGAAAACGTTTGATTTTGGGCTTCGAAAACAAGCGTAACTTAGCAAGCTTGTTGTCCTTGTCGTAGAGCTCTCGAAGAGCTTTTCAACGGTATGCTGTGCACCACGTAACTCCTTACGGATCAAAAGTTATGGGCACCGTAGTGACGGAGACCTAGTCTCAAGCCCAATGCCCTCGGTTTGTGGGCCCAGCCTCTACGTGAAGCGAAGTTGTCTTGCCCATGGTGCTGTGGGATTCTGTAATAGAAATGTGATGGATTAGGTTGTCATCCTTTTTGCGGCTTACGACGTACGATCTGGGATAGAAAAACATCGTAAAAGGAGAAAAGTATCCCAAAACTGATGAAAACGTTCAATTTTGGGCTATGAAAACAGGCGCGGCCGAGCAGGCCTGCTGTCCCCATCGTAGAGCTCTCGGAGAGCTTTAGAACGGTTTGCTGTGCACCGCGTAACTCCTTACGGAACAAAAGTTTTGGGCACCGGAGCGACGGATATCTGGTCACAAGCCCCACACCCTCGGTTTGTGGGCTTAGCCTCTACATGAAGTGATGTTGTCTTTCCCAATGTACCGTGGGATTCGGTAATAGAAATTTGAAGGATCAGGTTGTCGTCCTTTTCGCAGCTCACGACGTACGATCCGGGATGGGAAAACAGCGCAAAAGAAGAAAAGTGTCCCGAAACTAATGAAAATGATCAATTTTTGGCTCTGAAAACAGGTGCAGCCTAGCAGGCTTGCAACCACCGTCGTAGAGCTCTCGGAGAGCTTTACAACAGTATGTTGTGCGCCGCGTAACTCCTTACGGATCAAAAGTTATGGGCATCGGAGCGACGGATACCTGGGCACAAACCCCATGCCCTCGGTTTGCGGGCTCAGCTTTTACATGAAGTGAAGTTGTCTTGCCCAAGGTACTGTGGGATTTGGTAATAGAAATGTGATGGATTAGGTTGTCGTCCTTTTCGCGGCTCACGACGTACGATCTGGGACGGAAGAACAGCGCAAAAGAAGAAAAGTGTCCCGAAACTAATGAAAATGATCAATTTTGGGCTCCGAAAGCACGTGCAGCATAGCAGGCTTGCTGCTACCATCGTAGAATTCTCAGAGAGCTTTACAATGGTATGCTGTGGGCCGCGTAACTCCTTACAGATCAAAAGTTATGGGCACCGGAGCGACGGATACCTGGTCACAAGTACTACACCCTCGGTTTGCAGGCCCAGCCTCTACGTGAAGTGAAGTTGTCTTTCCCAAGGTGCCATGGGATTCGGTTGTAGAAATGTGATGGATTTGGTTATCGTCCTTTTCGCGGCTCACGACGTACGATCCGGGATGAAAAAATAGCACAAAACAAGAAATGTGTCTCGAAACTAATGAAAATGATCAATTTTGGGCTTTGAAAATAGGTGCAGCTGGGCAGGCTTGCTGTCCCTACCATAGAGCTCTCGGAGAGCTTTCCAACGGTATGCTGTGCACCGCGTAACTCCTTACGGATCAAAAGTTATGGGCACCGGAGTAATGGAGACCTGGTCCTAAGCCCCACGCCCTTGGTTTACGGGCCCAACCTCTACGTGAAGCGAAGTTGTCTTCCCAAAGTGCTGTGGGATTCGGTAATAGAAATGTGATGGATTAGGTTAGCATCCTTGTCGTGGCTGACGATGTACGATTCGGGATGGAAAAAAGTGCAAAATAAGAAAAGTATTTGAAACTGATGAAATCGTTCGATTTTGGGCTTCAAAAAAGAGCGCAGCTCAGCAAACTTGTTGTCCTCTTCGCAGAACTCTCGAAGAGCTTTTCAACGGTATGCTGTGCACTGCGTAACTCCTTACGGATCAAAAGTTATGGGCACCGGAGCGACAGAGACCTGGTCCTAAGCCCAACGCCTTCGGTTTGCGGGCCCAGCCTCTACATGAAGCGAAGTTGTCTTGCCCATGGTGCTATGGGATCCGGAAATAGAAATGTGATGGATTAGGTTGTCATCCTTTTTGCGGCTCACGACATACGATCCGGGACATAAAAACAGCATAAATAAGAAAAGTGTCCCAAAACTGATGAAAACGTTCAATTTTAGGCTATGAAAACAAGCGCGGCTGAGCAGGCTTGCTGTCCCTGTCGTAGAGCTTTACAACGGTTTGTTGTGGGCCGCGTAACTCCTTACGGATCAAAAGTTATGGGCATCGGAGCGATGGATACCTAGTCACAAGCCCCACGCCCTCGGTTTGCAGGCCTTGCCTCTATGTGAAGTGAAGTTTTCTTGCTAAAGGTACCGTGGGATTCGGTATTAAAAATGTGATGAATTTGGTTATCGTCCTTTTCACAGCTCACGACGTACGATCCGGGATGAAAAAACAGCGCAAAACAAGAAATGTATCTCAAAACTAATAAAAATGTTAGATTTGGGCTCCGAAAATAGGCGCAGCCGAGAAGGCTTGCTGCCCCCATCATAGGGCTCTTGGAGAGCTTTCCAACGGTATGCTGTGCACCGCGTAACTCTTTACGGATCGAAAGTTATGGGCACCGGAGCGACAGATACCTGGTCACAAGCCCCATGCCATTAGTTTGAAGGCCCAGCATCTATGTGAAGTGAAGTTGTCTTGCCCAAGGTACCATGGGATTTTGTAATATAAATGTGAAGGATTAGGTTATCGTCCTTTTCACGGCTGACGACGTGCAATAAGGGACGAAAAAATAGCACAAAACATAAAAGTGTCTCAAAACTAATGAAAATTATCGATTTTGGGCTCTGAAAATAGGCACAACTAAGAAGGCTTGCTATCGCCGTCGTAGAGCTCTTAGAGTGCTTTCCAACGGTATGCTATGCACCGCGTAACTCCTTACGGATCAAAAGTTATGGGCACCGGAGCGACGGAGACTTAGTCCCAAGCCCTACGCCCTCGGTTTGTGGGCCAGCCTCTTCGTGAAGCTAAGTTGTCTTGCCCAAGGTGTTGTGGGATTCGGTAATAGAAATGTGATGGATTAGGATGTCGTCCTTTTCCCGGCTTACGACGTACGATCTGGGACGGAAAAACATCACAAAAGAAGAAAAGTGTCTTGAAACTGTTGAAAACGTTCGATTTTGGTCTCTGAAAATAGGCACATCTTAGTAGGCTTGTTGCACTCATCGTAGAGCTCTCGAAGAGCTTTACAATGATATGCTGTGAGCCGTGTAACTCCATACGGATCAAAAGTTATGGGCACCGCAGCGACGGATACCTAGTCATAAGCCCCATGCCCTCGGTTTGCGGGCCCAGCCTCTACGTGAAGTGAAGTTGTCTTGCCCACGGTGTTGTGGGATTCGGTAATAGAAATGTGATGGATTAGGTTGTCGTCCTTTTTGCGGCACACGACATGCGATCCGGGACGAAAATCCAGTGCAAAAGAAGAAAAGTGTCCCGAAATTGATGAAAATGATCAATTTTGGGCTTCGAAAATAGGTGCAGCTGAGTAGGCTTGTTACCTCCGTCGTAGAGCTCTCGGAGAGTTTTACAATGGTATGTTGTGCGCCGCGTAACTCCTTACAGATCAAACGTTGTGGGCACCAGAGCAACGGATACCTCGTCACAAGCACCATGCCCTCGGTTTGCAGGCCTAGCCTCTACGTGAAGGGAAGTTGTCTTTCCCTAGGTGCCACGTGATTCGGTAATAGAAATGTGATGGATTAGGTTGTCGTCCTTTTCGCAGCTCACGACGTACGATTCGGGACGGAAAAATAGTGTAAAAGAAGAAAAGTATCTCGAAACTGATGAAAACATTGGATTTGGGGCTCCGAAAACAGGCGCAGCCGAGCAGGCTCACTATGCTCGTCATAGAGCTCTCGGTGAGCTTTCCAACGGTATGTTGTGTACCACGTAACTCCATACAGATCAAAAGTTATGGGCACCGAAGCGACGGAGACCTGGTCCCAAGCCCCACGCCCTCGGTTTGTGGGCCCAGCCTCTACGTGAAGTGAAGTTGTCTTGCCTAAGGTACCGTGGGATTCAGTAATAGAAATGTGATAGATTAGGTTGTCATCTTTTTTGCGGCTCACGACGTACTATCCGGGATGAAAAAATAGTGCAAAAGAAGAAAAGTGTATCGAAACTGATGAAAATGTTTGATTTTGGGCTCCGAAAATTAGCACAGCTGAGCAGGCTTGCTGTCATCATCGTAGAGCTCTTGGAGAGCTTCCCAACGGCATTATGTACACCACGTAACTCCTTACGGATCAAAAGTTATGGGCACTGGAGCGACAAAAACTTGGTCCCAAGACCCACGCCCTCGATTTGCTGGCCCAGCGTCTACGTGAAGCGAAGTTGTCTTGCCCAAGGTGCCATGGGATTCGGTAATAGAAATGTGATGGATTAGGTTGTCGTTCTTTTTGCGGCTCACGACGTACGATCCAGGACAGAAAAATAGCGTAAAAGAAGAAAAGTGTCTCAAAACTGATGAAAATGTTCAATTTTGGGCTCCAAAAATAGGTGCAGCCGAGCAGGCATGCTTTCCTCATCGTAGAGCTCTCGAAGATCTTTCCAACGGTATGCTGTGCACCGCCTAATTCCTTACGGATCAAAAGTTATAGGCAGCGGAGCGACAGAGACCTAGTCCCAAGCCCCACGCCCTCGGTTTGTGAGCCCAGCCTCTATGCGAAGTAAAGTTGTCTTGCCCATGGTGCCATGTGATTCGGTTATAGAAATGTGATGGATTAGGTTATCGTCCTTTTCGCAGCTCACGACGTACGAACCGGGATGAAAAAACAACGTAAAATAAGAAAGGTATCACAAAAATGATGAAAACATTCAATTTTGTACTCTGAAAACAAGCACTACTGTGTAGCCTTGCTGCCACTATCGTAGAGATCTCGGAGAGCTTTACAGCGGTATACTGTGCACCGCGTAACTCCTTACGGATCAAAAGTTATGGGCACCGGAGCGACGGATACCTGGTCACAAGCCCCACGCCCTCGTTTTGCGGGCCCAGCCTCTACATGAAACAAAGTTTTCTTACCCTAGGTGTCGTTGGATTTGGCGATAGGAAGGTGGTTGGTGAGGTTATCGTCTTTTTCACAACTCATGACGTACGATCTGGGACGGAAAAACAGCGCAAAAGAAGAAAAGTGTCCCAAAACCAATGAAAATGACCGATTTTGGGCTCCGAAAACAGATGTAGCCTAGCAGGCTTGGCACTGCCATCGTAGAACTCTCGGAGAGCTTTATAATGGTATGTTGTGCGCCGCGTAACTCCTTACAGATCAAAAGTTATGGGCACCGGAGCGACGGATACCCTGGGCACAAGCACCACGCCATCAATTTGTAGGCCCAGCCTCTACGTGAAGTGAAGTTGTCTTTCCCAAGGTGCCGCGAGATTCGGTTTTAGAAATGTGATGGATTTGGTTATCATCCTTTTAGCAGCTCACGACGTACAATCTGGGACAAAAAAACATCGTAAAATAAGAAAAGTGTCTCGAAACTAATGAAAATATTAGATTTTGGGCTCTAAAAACAAGCACAGCCTAGCAGGCTTGCTGCGTCAGCCATAGAGCTCTTAGAGACCTTTACAACGGTATGTTGTGCACCGCATAACTCCTTACGGATCAAAAGTTATGGGCACCGTAGTGACGAATACTTGGTTACAAGCACTACGCCCTCGGTTTGCAGGCCTAGCCTCTACAAGAAGTGAAGTTGTCTTGCCCAAGGTGGGATTCAATATTAGAAATGTGATAGATTTGGTTGCCGTCCTTTTCGCGGCTCACGACTTACGATCCGGGATGAAAAAATAGCTCAAAATAAGAAAAGTGTCTCAAAACTGATAAAAATGTTAGATTTTGGGCTCCAAAAATAGGCGCAACTGAGCAGGCTTGCTGTGCCCGTCATAGAGCTCTCGGAGAGCTTTCCAACGGTATGCTGTGCACTGCGTAACTCCTTATGGATCAAAAGTTATGGGCACTGGAGCGACAGATACCTGGTCACAAGCCCCACGCCCTCAGTTTGCAAGCCCAGCCTCGACGTGAAGTGAAGTTGTCTTGCCCAAGGTGCCGTGGGATTCGGTAATAGAAATGTGATGGATTAGGTTATCGTCCTTTTCGCGGCTCACGACATGCGATCCGGGACGAAAAAATAGCACAAAACAAGAAATGTGTCTCGAAACTAATGAAAATGATCAATTTTGGGCTCTGAAAATAGGTGCAGCTGGGCAGGCTTGTTGTCCCCACCATAGAGCTCTCAGAGAGCTTTCCAACGGTATGCTGTGCTCTGTGTAACTCCTTACGGATCAAAAGTTATGGGCACCGGAGCGACGGAGACCTGGTCTCAAGCCCCACGCCCTCGGTTGGCGAGCCCAGCCTTTACGTGAATCGAAGCTGTCTTACCCAAGGTGTCGTGGGATTCGGTAATAGAAATGTGATGGATTAGGTTGTCGTTCCTTTTGCGACTCATGACGTACGATCCAGGACATAAAAACAACGCAAAAGAAGGAAAGTGTCTCAAAACTAATGAAAACGTTTGATTTTGGGCTCCGAAAATAGTTGCAACCGAGCAGGCTTGCTTGTTTCATCATAGAGCTCTCAGAGAGCTTTCCAACGGTATGCTGTGCACTGCATAACTTCTTACGGATCAAAAGTTATGGGTACCGCAGCGACGGAGAACTGGTCCCAAGCCCCACGCCCTCAATTTGCAACCCCAGCCTCTACGTGAAGCAAAGTTTTCTTGCCCATGGTGTCGTGGGATTCGGTAATAGAAATGTGATGGATTAGGTTATCGTCCTTTTCCCGGCTCATGACGTACGAACCGGGATGGAAAAACAGCGTAAAAGAAGAAAAGTATACCAAAACTGATGAAAACGTTCAATTTTGTGCTCCGAAAATAGGCGCTGCCGATCAGACTTGTTGCCCCTGTCGTAGAGCTCTCGGAGAGCTTTACAACGGTATGGTGTGCGCCACATAACTCCTTACAAATCAAAAGTTATAGGCACCAGAGTGACGGATACTTGGTCACAAGGCCCACACCCTCGGTTTGCGGGCCCAGCCTCTACGTGAAGCGAAGTTGTCTTGCCCAAGGTGCCAGTGGATTCGGTAATAGAAATGTGATGGATTAGGTTGTCGTCTTTTTTTAGGCTCACGCCGTATGATCCGAGATGGAAAAATAGCACAAAAGAAGAAAAATGTCTCAAAACTGATAAAAATATTCGATTTTGGTCTTCAAAAATAGACGCAGATGAGCCGGCTTGTTGTCCTCGTCGTAGAGCTCTCGGAGAGCTTTACAATGGTATGTTGTGCGCCACGTAACTCTTTACGGATCAAAAGTTATGGGTACCGGAGCAATGGATACCTGGTCACAAGCCCCATGCCCTCGGTTTGCGGGCCTAGCCTCTACATGAAGTGAAGTTGTCTTGCCCAAGGTACCGTGGGATTCAGTATTAGAAATGTGATGGATTAGGTTGTTGTCCTTTTCGCGGCTCACGACGTACGATCCCGGACCGAAAAATAGCTCAAAAGAAGAAAAATATCCCAAAACTAATGAAAATGATCGATTTTGGGCTCGGAAAACAGGTGCAGTCTAGCAGGCTTGCTACCCCTGTCGTAGAGCTCTCAGAGAGCTTTACAACGGTATGTTGTACACCGCATAACTCCTTAAGGATCAAGAGTAATGGGCACCAGGACATCGGATACCTGGTCACAAGCACCACGACCTCGGTTTACAGGCCCAGCCTCTAGGTGAAGTGAAGTTGTCTTTCCCAAGGTGCCAAGAGATTCGGTTTTAGAAATGTTATGGATTTTGTTGTCGTCCTTTTCGCGGCTCACGACATACGATTTGGGACGAAAAAATATCGCAAAATAAGACAAGTGTTTCGAATCTTTTGAAATCGTTAGTCTTTGGGATCAAAAAACAGGCGCAGCCTTTCAGGCTTGTTGTCCTTGTCATAGAGCTCTCGGAGAGCTTTCCAACCGTATGCTGTGCGCTTCGTAACTCATTACGGATCAAAAGTTATGGTCACCAAAGCGACAGATACTTGGTCACAAACCCCACGCCCTCGGTTTGCAGGCCCAGCCTCTATGGGAAGTGAAGTTGTCTTGCCCAAGGTGCTATGGGATTCGATAATAGAAATGTGATGGATTAGGTTATCATCCTTTTCGCGGCCCACGATGTACGATCCAGGACAAAAAAACTGCGCAAAATAAGAAAAGTGTCCCAAAACTGATAAAAACATTCGATTTTGGGATCCGAAAATAGGCGCAGCCGAGCAAGCTTGCTGCCTCCGTCGTAGAGCTCTCGGAGAGATTTCCAACGGTATACTGCGCACCGCGTAACTCCTTACGGATCAAAAGTTTTGGGCACTGGAGCGACGGATACCAGGTCACAAGCCCGATGCCCTCGGTTTGCGGGCCCAGCCTCTACATGAAGTGAAGTTTCTTGCCCAAGGTGTCGTGGGATTCGGTAATAGAAATGTGATTGACTCGGTTGTCATTTTTTTCGCAGCTCACGACGGACGATCCGGGATGAAAAAATAGCGCAAAAGAAGAAAAGTGTCTCGAAACTGATAAAAACGATTGATTTTGGGCTCCGAAAATAAGAGCAGCTGAGTAGGCTTGCTGTCGTCATCATAGAGCTCTTGGAAAGCTTTCCAACAGTATGATGTGCACCGCGTAACTCCTTACGGATCAACAGTTATGGGCACCAGAGCGACGGAGACCTGGTCCCAAGCCCCACGCCCTCAGTTTGTGAGCCCAACCTCTACATGAAGCGAAGTTGTCTTGCCCAAGGTGCCATGGAATTCGACAATAGAAATGTGATGGATTAGGTTGTCGTTCTTTTTGCGGCTCACGACGTACGATCCGGGATGGAAAAACAACGCAAAAGAAGAAAAGTGTCTCGAAATTGATGAAAATGTTCAATTTTGGGCTACGAAAACAGGTGCAGCTGAGCAGGCTAGCTGTCCTCATTGTAGAGCTCTCGATCTTTGCAACGGTATGCTGTGCACCGCGTAACTCCTTACGGATGAAAAGTTATGGGGATCGGGAGCGACAAAGACCTGGTCCCAGCCCCACGCCCTCGGTTTATGGGCCCAGCCTGTACGTGAAGCAAAGATGTCTTGCCCATGGTGCCGTGGGATTCGGTAATAGAAATGTGATGGATTAGGTTATCGTCCTTTTTGCGACTCACGACGTACGAACCGGGATGAAAAAACAGCGTAAAAGAAGAAAAGTATCCCGAAACTGATGAAAAATTTAATTTTTGTGCTCCGAAAACAGGCGCTGCTGTGAGGCCCGACCCCGAATAACGTGCATTACCTTGATTTGCGTGCCATAGACCAAGAATGATATGACTAACCTTAGATTACGTGCTTTGTCTTAGTTTTCGTGCATGCCTCGTCATTCGTGCCTTGACCTAGAATTATGTGCCCTAATCCTCGACTTACGTGCCCTGACTTTGAATTGCGTGTGTTATCTCGTTTTGTGTGCCCTGACCTTGAATTGCGTGTCCTAACCTAGGTTTAAGAGTTGTACCTCAATTTACGTGCATTGCATTGAATTACGTGCCTTGTATTGGTTTACGTACATTTTCCTAGGCTTGCGTGCATTTGCATTGGAATCTGTGCATTTATCTTGAAGTACGTGCCTTACCTCGTAGTTCATGTCTATCTCGTGATTCGTGCCCTGTATTGATTTCGGTGCGTACCTCGTAGTGCGTATCCTAAACCTCGAACTGTGTGCCTACACACTAACCAATAAAGAATCCTACACAAAGCACTAGACTATTAAATAATCTTACACAATCCACTAACCAATATTATATTCCTAATTCAAATCTCTACAAAACTCAATAACTATAAAATATTCTATTCTACCCAACATTCTCTTACACGATGTCATGCTTTTCCTTGCACCTATGCACTATTTTACTAACACCCAAGCTCACTTTCTTGTCCCTATCAACCCACATGCTAAAACAATTCAAAAGATGCTCAAAAGATGACACAAAATCAGATTTTTCAAAGCTCAAGGCCAACACATAAGCCAATGCTCACAAACAACTCTTCAAACATTCAGTTTTCTCTCAAAACTCTCCCATTCTCTCTCCTTCTCTCTCATTTTCGACCATGGCTGCTCTTTGAGCATTCAAGACTCCTAACAACTCTCTAAGACTCTCCCAAGCTCGGCCATAGCAAGCACAAGCAAGCAACATAGCAAGAAAACTCACACAAAGCTCAAAAACAAGGATTTTGTGCTCATTTGCTAGATCTTCAAAGAGGTGAGGGCTAAAACTTCTTGAAAAGCTTTCAAAATCCACATGCATGCCTTTAAATTTCTATCTTTACTTGTGATATATGTGTGTTCATGAGCTTTTGTAAACATGCATGGCAAGATATTTGGCTAGAATGTGATGTTAGATGAAATCGTGTATGGGACAGCCTTTTGTCTTGTTGTTGCAAGGTGATTTTGACCAGGTAAATGATGTTTAAAATGCGTGAAAATTGGTAGGTAAATAGTTTTGCCAGTTCTGAACACGTTTCGAGAAATAGGCCAAAGCTAATTTTGACTCTAAGGTCCACAAAATGGCAAAATATTAAAATGTGTCCAAATCTGGAAAATCTGGGAAAATGAAGCAGGTTTTGGCAGATTCACTGTCCTTGTAGAACGAACCAGTTTTGACTTAGTAAATGATATCCAAAATGCATGAAATTTGGTATGCTGCTATATTATTCAGTTCTGGACATTTTTGTCAGAAATGGACTAAGGCTAAATCTGACCCTAAGGCCCTAAAAACGACAAGTATTGAAATGTGTGCAAATCTGGACAGTTTTGTGTAGTCTCACGGTTTTGGCTATAACTCTTGAACCCGAACTCCAAATGATGTGAGGTTTGTTTCTGAATTTAGTTCACTACTTAAGATTTAATTTGACATCTTGTTCACTGGAATTGGAGATTGTTTTCTTATCTCAATGTTTGTGAGAAAACAGTCCATTGCAGTGAGGATTTCACCTAGTGATATGCTTAGAAAAATTATTGTAGCTTCTCTTGTTGTATTAAGTGCTTGGGATTGTGGCATTTGGATGTTGTGTGGACTGTTTTGAATACTTGAGGGTGTTTGAATTAATCAATGCATGGCTTGAGTTTAATTACAAGATAACTTGGGGCTTAATCGCACGGGTAAGCACGAATTGAAATCCTAGTGATTAGGTAAATTCGCTAAGTGTTGATCCTATGAATATCGTGTTTAATTATGTGATTAGTAGGCTGCCCGTAGTTTCCCTTGTAGCCCTAAATGTGATTTCGATGATTACATGTTAACAAGTAGGCCTTTCTTGCACCCGGTCCCACGTAAATGTCGTTGCATGTTGAATAATCTTGTTATTTGATTACGTGAACTTCGAAATGAGTTATATGTCTTGATTTACATGCATTACATGGCTGCCCGTTTAATATTTATATAACTCCATGTGCTTTTCAATTGAAATTACTTATCATATCGTGCCTCGCGTGTTTATTTGTCAATGTGCAATCTTATGACTGCTCGGAGACAACCTACTTTGTTGTCCTCCTAATGTAATATATTAAATGTCATAAATGTGCATTGCATACAAGGTTGCAACCTTTCATTCTGGCGTGGTAGCGTTCACGCACAATGGGCGGCATCGGGCTTGTCGATGCAACCGTGACTACCATTGTCCAATTCCCTCTCTCGCTTGGGGGCTAGACTTCCTCGGAGAGTTGGGTCGTAGGATTTCGGGGTACATCCGAAGTACACCCATTTGGTGTGATAAAGGGATGATTTGAAGTCGGCCGCAACAACCGATACTGGAAATGAACTGAGAGCAAAAGCTCGCCGTATCCTCTTTACTATGTGTATAAGTACTCTCGCTTGGTTCTTGGAGGACCTCGGGGAGGAAAGACGGGTAATTGTATTCGTTTACTTTTATATTACATTATGTACTTACTTGTGATATATGTCATGCTTGTAAAAAAGGTTTTCACAAGTTGAACCAGAAAAAGAGTTTTAAGACTTATTTATCATTTTCCCTCGCTCAATTCATAAGGACTTACCCTCTTTTATCATCTCAGGTGAAGAAGACGAGGAACAGGTACCCAAGGACAACGTGCCTTTTGATGATTCCTTGCCCTACGTGCCTTTCTTGACAGTGGCTATTTTGTGAACGTTGTGTTTGCTTTGAAGAATATTTATTTTGTTGATGTAAATGACCCCGTTGTAATTTGGGTCTAATTTTGGATTGTACTATCTATAACCGAATGAACTCCTTATTTGGTTATTGTTTTATTGTCTTGATTAGTAGTTATCATAGGGGTTTAAATCACTAGGTGAATAATAACAAAGTTAACTCTATCCAACTCCACTTAGGTACTAATTCGTAAGCTAAAGGATAATAGTTACGTGCATGATAGGGGTAAATTGAAAAATAAACGGGACATAGTTATCATGCTAGGTTATTAGTCAAATGAGGCTTCGAGATAATTAGTAGGCATATCTATTGATAACAAAATAGAAAATTTTAATTGGAATTGAATCGATGATTAAAGGTTTTGAGGCGTTTTAGAAAATAGGTCAAACCAAAGGTCTTAAATATAGCCGTCATACTACCGAATTTTTGAAAAATCTTTTGGAATTCTAAATCAACGTTAAGTATTAATCATAAGAAATGACCAAGTCGTACAAATAGCATAGAAGAATTAGGTCATTCCCCAGTCTAGCATCCATAGGTCGGGTTGGGGCGTGACAACTGCCGAGCAGCCTTGCTTCCCTTGTCGTAGAGCTCTCAGAGAGCTTTACAATGGTATGTTGTACGCCGCATGACTCCTCGCGGATCAAAAGTTATGAGCACCGGAGCGACGGATACTTAGTCACAAGCCCTACGCCCTCAGTTTGCGGGCCCAGCCTCTACATGAAGTGAAGTTGTCTTGCCCAAGGTACCATGGGATTCGGTAATAGAAATGTGATGGATTAGGTTTTCGTCCTTTTCGCGGCACATGACGTACGATCCGGGACGGAAAAATAGCACAAAAGAAGAAAAGTGTCCCGAAACTAATGAAAACGATCAATTTTGGGCTCTGAAAACAAGTGCAGCCTAGTAGGCTTGTTAGCCCCGTTGTAGAGCTACTAGAGAGTTTTCCAACGGTATGCTGTGCACCGCGTAACTCTTTACGGATCAAAAGTTATAGGCACCGGAGCGACGGATACCTGGTCACAAGCACCACGCCCTCAGTTTGCAGACCCAGTCTTTACGTGAAGTGAAGTTGTGTTTCCCAAGGTGCAACGGGATTCGGTATTAGAAATGTGATGGATTTGGTTGTAGTCATTTTCACGGCTCACGACGTACGATCTGGGATGAAAAAACATCAAAGAATAAGAAAAGTGTCTCAAAACTGATGAAAACGTTAAATTTTGGGCTCTAAAAATAGGTGCAGCCTAGCACCTATTCTGCCCCTGTGATAGAGCTCTCGAAGAGCTTTCCAACGGTATGCCATGCACCGCGTAACTCATTACGGATCAAAAGTTATGGGCACCGGAGCGACGGATACCTGGTCACAAGCCCCACACCCTCGATTTGCAGGCCTAGCCTCTATGTGAAGTGAAGTTGTCTTGCCCAAGGTACCGTGGGATTCGATAATAGAAATATGATAGATTAGGCTGTCGTCCTTTTTGGGGCTCACGACATACGATTCGGGATGAAAAAACTGCAAAAAATAATTAAAGTGTCCCGAAACTGATGAAAACGTTCAATTTAGGGATTTGAAAATAGGCGCAGTTGAGCAGGCTTGCTGCCCCCGTCGTAGAGCTATCGGAGAGATTTCCAACGGTATGCTGCGCACCGCGTAACTCCTAACGGATCAAAAGTTATGGGCACCGGAGCGACGGATACCTAGCTACAAGCCCCACGCCCTCGGTTTGCAGGCCCAGCCTTTACGTGAAGTGAAGTTGTCTTGCCCAAGGTGTCGTGGGATTCGGTAAAAGAAATGTGATGGATTAGGTTGTCGTCCTTTTTGCGGCTCACGACATACGATTTGAGACGGAAAAACATTGTAAGAGAAGAAAAGTGTCTCAAAATTGCTGAAAATGTTCAATTTTGGGCTCCAAAAATTGGCGCAGCCAAGCAAGCTTGTTGCCCCCGTCATAAAGCTCTCGGAGAGCTTTCCAACGGTATGATGTGCACCGCGTAACTCCTTACGGATCAAAAGTTATGGGCACTGGAGCGACGGAGACCTGGTCCCAATCCCCTCGCCCTCGGTTTGTAGGCCCAGCCTCTACATGAAGCGAAGTTGTCTTGCCCATGGTGCTGTGGGATTCGGTAATAGAAATGTGATGGATTAGGTTGTCGTTCTTTTTGCGGCACACGACGTACGATCTGGGATGGAAAAATTGCGCAAAAGAAAAAAAGTGTCTCAAAACTGATGAAAATGTTCGATTTTGGGCTCCGAAAACAGGTGCAGCTAAGCAGGCTTGCTGTCCTCATCGTAGAGCTCTCAAAGATCTTTCCAACAGTATGCTGTGCGCTGCGTAACTCCTTACGGATCAAAATTTATGGGCACCGGAGCGATAGAGACCTGGTCCCAAGCCCCACGCTCGCGGTTTATGGGCCCAGCCTCTATGTGATGCGAAGATGTCTTGCCCATCGTGCCGTGGGATTCGGTAATAAAAATGTGATGGATTAGGTTATCGTCCTGTTCGCTGCTCACGACATACGAACTGGGATAGAAAAACAGCATAAAAGAAGAAAAGTATCCCAAAACTGATGAAAACTTTAAATTTTGTGCACCAAAAACAGGCGCTGCTGAGTAGCCTTGCTGCCCCCGTCGTAGAGCCCTCGGAGAGTTTTACAACGGTATGTTGTGCGCTGCGTAACTCCTTACAGATCAAAAGTTATAGGCACTAGAGCGACGGAAACCTGGTCACAAGCCCTACGCCCTCGGTTTGCAGGCCCAGCCTCTACGTGTAGTGAAGTTGTCTTACCCAAGGTGTCGTTGTATTCGGTAATACAAATGTGATGGATTAGGTTGTCGTCTTTTTCGTGGCTCACGACGTACGATCCGAGATGGAAAAACAGCATAAAAGAATAAAAGTGTCTCGAAACTGATGAAAACATTTGATTTTGGTCTCTGAAAATAGGCACAGCAAAGCCGGCTTCCTGTCATGATCGTAGATCTCTCGGAGAGCTTTACAATGGTATGTTGTGCTCCACATAACTCCTTACGGATCAAAAGTTATGGGCACCGGAGCGACGGATACCTGCTCACCCTCAGTTTGCAGGCCCAACCTTTACATGAAGTGAAGTTGTCTTGCCCAATGTACCGTGGGATTCGGTAATAGAAATGTGTTGGATTAGGTTGTCGTCCTTTTCGCGGCTCACGACGTACGATCTGGGACGGAAAAACAGTCCAAAAGAAGAAAAGTGGCTCGAAATTGATGAAAACATTCAATTTCGAGCTTTGAAAATAGGTGCAACAGAATAGGCTTGTTGTCCTCATCGTAGAGCTCTCGAAAAGCTTTCCAACGGTATGTTATACACCACATAACTCCTGACAGATCAAAAGTTATAGGCACCAGAGCGACGGAGACCGGGTCCCAAGCCCCACGCCCTAGGTTTGTGGGCCCAGCCACTACGTGAAGCGAAGTTGCCTTGCCTATGGTGCCGTGGGATTTGGTAATAGAAATGTGATGGATGAGATTGTCGCACCTTTTTGAGGCTCACGACGTACGATCCGGGAAGGAAAAAAAGCGTAAAAGAAGAAAAGTGTCCCGAAACTGATGAAAATGTTCTATTTTGGGCTCCGAAAATAGGCACAACCGAGCAGGCTTGCTGCACTCGTCGTAGAGCTCTCGGAGACCTTTACAAAGGTATATTGTACGCTATGTAACTCCTTACGAATAGAAAGTTATGGGCACCAAAGCAACGGATACCTGGTCACAAGCCCCACGCCCTCGGTTTGCAGGCCCAACCTCCAGGTGAAGTGAAGTTGTCTTGCCAAGGTGCAGTGGGATTCGGTAATAGAAATATGATGGATTAGGTTGTCGTCCCTTTCACGGCTCACGACGTACGATCCGGGACGAAAAAACAGTGCAAAAGAATAAAAGTGTCTTGAAACTGATGAAAACGTTCGATTTTAGGCTGTGAAAATAGGCGTAGCCTAGCTGTCCTTGTCGTAGAGCTCTTGGAAAGCTTTCCTACGGTATGTTGTGCACCACATAACTCCTTATAAATCAAAAGTTATGTTCAACGGAGTGATGGATACTTGGTCACAAGCCCCACGCCCTCGGTTTGTAGGTCTAGCTTCTACGTTTAATAAAGTTGTCTTGCCCAAGGTGCCGTGGAATTTGGTAATAGAAATTTGATGGATTAGGTTGTCGTCCTTTTTGCAGCTCACGACGTATGATCCGGGATGAAAAATAGTGCAAAAGAAGAAAAGTGTCTCGAAACTGATGAAAACATTTGATTTTGTGATACGAAAATAGGCGCAGCCGAGTAGGCTTGTTGTCCTCGTCGTAGATCTTTTGGAGAGCTTTCCAACGGTATACTATGCACCGTGTAACTCCTTACGGATCAAAAGTTATGGGTACTGGAGCGACGGAGACCTGGTCCTAAGCCCCACGTCCTCGGTTTGCGGGCCCAACCTTTACGTGAAGTGAAGTTGTCTTGCCCATGGTGCCGTGGGATTCGGTAATAGAAATATGACGGATTAGGTTGTCGTCCTTTTTGCGGCTGACGATGTACGATCCGGGATGGGAAAAAAGTGTAAAAGAAGAAAAGTGTGTCAAAATTGATGAAAACGTTCAATTTTGGGCACCGAAAATAGGTGCAGCCGAGAAGGCTTGCTGACCCCATCGTAGAGCTCTCAGAGAGCTTTACAACGGTATGTTGTGCGCCGCGTAACTCCTTACGGATCAAAAGATATGGGCACTAGAGCGACGTATACCTGGTCACAAGCACCACGCCCTCAGTTTACGGGCCCAGCCACCACGTGAAGTGAAGTTGTCTCGCTCAAGGTGTCATGGGATTCAGTAATAGAAATGTGATGGATTAGGTTGTCGTCCTTTTTGCGGCTCATGACGTACGATCCGAGAAGGAAAAATAGTGCAAAAGAAGAAAAGTGTCTCGAAACTGATGAAAACATTCAATTTCGGGCTCCAAAAATAGGCGCAGTAGAATAGGCTTGCTGTCCTCGTCGTAGAGCTCTCGGAAAGCTTTCCAACGGTATTCTATGCACCGCGTAACTCCTGACGGATCAAAAGTTATGGGCACTAGAGCGACGGATACCTGGTCCCAAGCCCAATGCCCTCGGTTTGCGGGCCCAGCCACTACGTGAAGCGAAGTTGTTTTGCCCATGTTGCTGTGGGATTCGGTAATAGAAATGGGATGGATTAGGTTGTCGTCCTTATCGCTGCTCACGACGTACAATCCCGGACGGAAAAATAGCGTAAAAGAAGAAAAGTATCCTGAAACTGATGAAAATGTTCAATTTTGGGCTGCGAAAACAGGCACAGCCTAGAAGGCTAGCTGTTCTCATCGTAGAGCTCTCGGAGAGCTTTCCAACGGTATGTTGTGCGCCGCGTAACTCCTTACGGATCAAAAGTTATGGCCACCGGAGCAACGGATACCTGGTCACAAGCCCCACACCTTCGGCTTGTGGGCCAAGCTTCTACGTGAAGTGAAGTTGTCTGGCCGAAGGTGCTATGGGATTCGGTAATAGAAATGTGATTGATTAGGTTGTCGTCCTTTTTGCGGCTCACGACGTTCGATCCGGGACGAAAAGACAGCGCATAATAAGAAAAGTGTCCCGAAACTGATGAAAACTTTCGATTTTGGGCTCTAAAAATAGGCGCAGCCGAGCAAGCTTACTGCCTTCATCGTAGAGCTCTCGGAGAGTTTTTCAACGGTATGTTGTGCGCTGCGAAACTCCTTACGGATCAAAACTAATGGGGACCAGTGCAACGGATACCTGGTCACAAGCCCCACGCCCTTGGTTTACGGGCCCAACCTCTACATGAAGTGAAGTTGTCTTGCCCAAGGTATCATGGGATTCGGTAATAGAAATGTGATAGATTAGGTTGTTGTCCATTTCTCAGCTCACGACGTACGATCCGGGACAGAAAAACAGTGCAAAAGAAGAAAAGTGTCTGGAAACTGATGAAAACATTCAATTTCGGGCTCTGAAAATAGGTGCAGCAGAATAGGCTTGCTATCCACGTCGTAGAGCTCTCAGAAAGCTTTCCAACGGTGCACTATGCACAACGTAACTTCTTACGTATCAAAAGTTATGGGCAACGGAGCGACAAAGACCTGGTCCCAAGTCCCACTCCCTCGGTTTGCGGGCCCAGCCTCTACGTGAAGCGAAGTTTTCTTGCCCATGGTGTCGTGGGATTCGGTAATAAAAATGTGATGGATTAGGTTGTTGTCCTTTTTGCAGCTCATGACGTACGATTCGAGA
This sequence comes from Ehretia macrophylla, assembly GCA_037974665.1. NCBI lineage: Eukaryota > Viridiplantae > Streptophyta > Magnoliopsida > Boraginales > Ehretiaceae > Ehretia > Ehretia macrophylla. Next base: position 62,560,771 of record CM075782.1, on the reverse strand, counting down.
TGAAAAAACAGCATAAAAGAAGAAAAGTGTCCCAAAACTGATGAAAACGTTCGATTTTGGGATACGAAAACTGGCGCAGCTGAGTAGGCTTGCTATCCTCGTCATAGAGCTCTTGGAGTGCTTTCCAACGGTATGTTGTGCACTGTGTAACTCCTTACGAATCAAAAGTTATGGGCACCGGAGCGACAGATACTTGGTCACAAGCCCCAAGCCTTCGGTTTGAGGGCCAAGCCTCTACGTGAAGTGAAGTTGTCTTGCCGATGGTACTGTGGGATTCGGTAATAGAAATGTGATTGATTAGGTTGTCGTCCTTTTCGTTGCTCACGATGTATGATCCGGGACGAAAAGACAGCGTAAAATAAGAAAAGTGTCCCAAAATTGATGAAAACTTTCAATTTTGGGTTCTGAAAATTGGCATAGCCAAGCAGGCTTATTACCCCCGTCATAGAGCTCTCGGAGAGCTTTCCAACGCTATGCTGTGCGCTGCGAAGCTCCATCAGGATCAAAAGTTATGGGCACTGGAGCGACGGATACTTGGTCACAAGCCCCACGCCCTCAGTTTGCGGGCCCAGCCTCTACGTGAAGTAAAGTTATCTTGCCCAAGGTGTCGTGGGATTCGGTAATAGAAATGTGATGGATTAGGTTGTCATCCTTTTCGCGGCTCACGACGTACGATCCGGGACGGATAAACAGTGCAAAAGAAGAAAAGTATCTCGAAACTGATGAAAACGTTCAATTTTGGGCTCCGTACAGGAACAGAAGAGTAGGCTTGTTGTCCTCGTCGTAGAGCTCTCGGAGAGCTTTCCAACGGTATGCAATGCATCGTGTAACTCTTTACGGATCAAAAGTTATAGGCACCGGAGCGACGCAGACCTGGTCCCAAGCCCCACGCCCTCGGTTTGCGAGCCCAGCCTCTACGTGAAGTGAAGTTGTCTTGCCCATGGTGCCGTGGGATTCGGTAATAGAAATGTGATGGATTAGGTTGTCGTGCTTTACGCGGCTCACGACGTACGATTCGGGATGAAAAAATAGCATAAAGAAGAAAAGTGTCACGAAACTAATGAAAAGATTCAACTTTGGGCTTCAAAAATAGGCGCAGCCGTGAAGGCTCGCTGCCCCCCGTTGTAGAGCTCTTGGAAAGCTTTACAACGGTATGTTGTGCGCCGCATAACACCTTACGGATCAAAATTTATGGGCACCAGAGCGACAGATACCTGGTCACAAGCCCCACGCCCTCGGTTTGCAGGCCAAGCCTCTACGTGAAGTGAAGTTGTCTTGCCGAAGGTGCCGTGGTATTCGGTAATAGAAATGTGATTGATTAGCTTGTCGTCCTTTTTGTGGCTCACGACATACAATCCGGCACGAAAAGACAGCGCAAAATAAGAAAAGTGTCCTGAAACTGATGAAAACTTTCAATTTTGGGCTCTGAAAATAAGCGCAGACGAGCAAACTTGCTACCCCCTTCGTAGAGCTCTCAGAGAGCTTTCCAACGGTATTCTGTGCGCCACAAAACTCCTTACGGATCAAAAGTTATGGGCACCGAAGCGACGGATACCTAGTCATAAGCCCCACGCCCTCAGTTTGCGGGCCCAGCCTCTACGTGAAGTGAAGTTGTGTTGCCCAAGGTGTCCTAGGATTCGGTAATAGAAATGTGATGGACTAGGTTGTCGTCCTTTTCGCGGCTCACGACGCACGATCTGGGATGAAAACACTACACAAAATAAGAAAAGTGTCCCAAAACTGATGAAAACTTTCGATTTGGGGCTCTGAAAATAGGCGAAGATGAGCATGCTTCCTGCCCCAGTCGTAAAGCTGTCGAAGAGCTTTTGAACGGTATGCTGTGCGCCGCAAAACTCCTTACGGATCAAAAGTTATGGGCACCGGAGCGACGGATACCTAGTCACAAGCCCCACACCCTCGGTTTGCAGGCCAAGCCTCTACGTGAAGTGAAGTTCTCTTGCTGAAGATGTCGTGGTATTCAGTAATAGAAATGTGATTGATTAGGTTGTCGTCCTTTTTGCGGCTCAAGACATACAATCTGGGAAGAAAAGACAGCGCAAAATAAGAAAAGTGTCCTGAAACTGATGAAAACTTTCAATTTTGGGCTCTGAAAATGGGCGCAGCCGAGTAGGCTTGCTACCCCCATTGTAGAGCTCTCGGAGAGCTTTCCAACGGTATGCTGTGCGCTGAGTAACTCCTTACGAATCAAAAGTTATGGGCACCAGAGCGACGGATACCTGGTCACAAGCCCTACGCCCTCGGTTTGTGGGCCCAAACTCTCCGTTAAGCAAAGTTGTCTTGCCCAAGGTGTCATGGGATTCGGTAATAGAAATGTGATGGATTAGGTTGTCGTCCTTTTTGCGGCTCACGACATACGATCCGGGACGGAAAAACAGTTCAAAAGAAGAAAAGTGTCTTGAAACTGATGAAAACGTTCAATTTTGGATTCCAAAAATAGGCGCAGCCGAGCAGGCTTTTTGCCCGCGTCGAAGAGCTCTCGGAGTACTTTACAACGATATGCTGTGCGCCGCGTAACTCCTTGCGGATCAAAAGTTATGGGCACCAGAGCGACAAATACCTGGTCACAAGCCCCACGTCCTCTGTTTACGGGCCCAGCCTCTACGTGAAGCAAAGTTGTCTTACCCATGGTGTCGTGCGATTCGATAATAAAAATGTGATGGATTAGATTGTCGTCCTTTTTGCTGCTCACGACGCATGATTCGGGATGGAAAAATGGTGCAAAAAAAGAAAATTATCTCAAAATTGATGAAAACATTAGATTTTGGGCTCCGTAAGCGGGCGCAGTAAAGCAGGTTTGCTGTCCTCGTCGTAGAGCTGTTGGAGAGCTTTCCAACGGTATGCTATGCACTGCATAACTCCTTACGGATCAAAAGTTATGGGCACCGGAGCGACGTAGACTTGGTCCCAAGCCCCATGCCCTCGGTTTTCAGGCCCAGCCTCTACATGAAGCAAAGTTGTCTTGCCCATGGTGTAGTGGGATTCAATAATAGAAATGTGATGGATTACGTTGTCGTCCTTTTCGCAGCTCACGACATACGATCCGGGACGAAAAAAAAGCGCAAAAGAAAAAAAGTGTACTGAAACTGATGAAAACGTTCAATTTTGGGCTCTGAAAATAGGTGCAGCCGAGAAAGCTTACTGCCCCCATTGTAGAGCTCTCAGAGAGCTTTACAACGGTATGTTGTGCACCGCGTAACTCCTTACAAATCAAAAGTTATGAGCACCGGAGCGACGAATACCTGGTCACAAGCCCCACGCCTTCGGTTTGCTGGCCCAGCCTCTAAGTGAAGAGAAGTTGTCTAGCAGAAGGTGTTGTGGGATTAGGTAATAGAAATGTGATGGATTAGGTTATCGTCCTTTTTGTGGCTCACGACGTACGATCCGGGACGAAAAGACAGCTCAAAAAAAGAAAAGTGTCCCAAAACTAATGAAAACTTTCAATTTTGGGCTCTGAAAATAGGTGCAGCTGAGCAGGCTTGTTGCCCCCGTCGTAAAGCTCGAGGAGAGCTTTCCAACAGTATGCTGTACGCCGCGAAACTCCTTACGGATCAAAAGTTATGGGCACCGGAGCGACGGATACCTGGTACAATCCAGGACGGAAAATCAGTGCAAAAGAAGAAAAGTGTCTCAAAACTGATGAAAACGTTCGATTAGAAATCTGATGGATTAGTTGTCGTCCTTTTCGCGGCTCACAACGTACGATCCGGGACGAAAAAATAATGCAAAAGAAGAAAAGTGTCTCGAAACTGATCAAAACATTCAATTTTGGGCTCTTAAAACAGGTGCAGCAAAGCAGGCTTGCTGTCCTCATCGTAGAGCTCTCGGAGAGCTTTGCAACAGTATGCTATGCACCGCATAACTCCTTATGGATCAAAATTTATGGACACAGGAGCGACGGAGACCTAGTCCCAAGCCCCACGCCCTCGGTTTGCGGGCCCAACCTCTATGTGAAGTGAAGTTGTCTTGCCTATGGTGCTGTGGGATTCGGTAATAGAAATGTGATGGATTAGGTTGTCGTCTTTTTCGTGGCTCATGACATACGATCCGGGAAGAAAAAACAGCGTAAAAGAAAAAAAGTGTACCGAAACTAATGAAAACATTCAATTTTGGCCTCTGAAATAGGCGCAGCAGAGAAGGCTTGCTGCCCCCGTCGTACAGTTCTCGGAGAGCTTTACAACGGTATGTTGTGTACTGCGTAACTCCTTACAGATCAAAAGTTATAGGCACCGGAGCGATGGATACCAGGTTACATGCCCTACGCCCTCGGTTTGCGGGCGAAGCCTCTACGTGAAGTGAAGTTGTCTTGTCGAAGGTGCCATGGGATTCGGTAATAGAAATGTGATTGATTAGGTTGTCGTCCTTTTTGCGGCTCACGACGTACGATCCGGGATGAAAAGATAGCCCAAAATAAGAAAAGTGTCCTAAAACTGATGAAATCTTTCGAATTTGGGCTTTGAAAATAGGCACAACCGAGCAGGCTTGCTGCCCCCATCGTAGGGCTCTTGGAGAGCTTTCCAACGGTATGCTATGCGCCGAGAAACTCCTTACGAATCAAAAGTTATGGGCACCGGAGCGACGGATACCTGGTCACAAGCCCCACGCCCTCAGTTTGCGGGCTAGCCTCTACGTGAAGTTAAATTGTCTTGCCTAAGGTGTCATGGAATTCGGTAATAGAAATGTGATGGATTAGGTTGTCGTCCTTTTCGCGGCTCACGACGTACGATCCGGGACAGAAAAATAGTACAAAAGAAGAAAAGTGTCTCGAAAATGATGAAAATGTTCAATTTTGGGCTCCATAAACAGGCGCAACAAAGCAGGCTTGCTATCCTTTCGTAGAACTCTCGGAGTGCTTTACAACAGTATGCTATGCACCGCGTAACACCTTACGGATCAAAAGTTATGGGCTCCGGAGCGACGGTGACCTGGTCCCAAGCCCCACGCCCTCGGTTTGCGAGCCCAGCCTGTACCTGAAGCGAAGTTGTCTTGACCATGGTGCCGTGGGATTTAGTAATAGAAATGTGATAGATTAGGTTGTCGTCCTTTTCGCGCTCACGATGTACGATCCGGGATGGAAAAACAATGAAAAAGAAGAAAAGTATCCCAAAACTGATGAAAACATTCAATTTTGGGCTCCAAAAATAGTTGCAACTGAGAAGGCTTGCTGCTCCCGTCGTAGAGCTCTCGGAGAGCTTTACAACGGTATGTTGTGCGCCGCGTAACTCCTTACGGATCGAAAGTTATGGGCACCAGAGCGATAGATACCTTGTTACAAGACCCACGCCCTCTGTTTGTGGGCCAAGCCACTACGTGAAATGAAGTTGTCTTGCCGAAGGTGCCATGGGATTCGATAATAGAAATGTGATTGATTAGGCTGTCGTCATTTTCGTAGCTCACGACGTACGATTCGGGACGAAAATACAGCCCAAAATAAGAAACGTTTCCCGAAACTGATGAAAACTTTTGATTTTGGGCTCTGAAAATAGGCCTAGCCGAGCAGGTTTGCTGCCCCCATCGTAGAGCTCTCAGAGAGCTTTCCAACGGAATGCTGTGCGCCGTGTAACTCCTTACGGATCAAAAGTTATGGGCACCGGAGCGATAGATACTTGGTCACAAGCCCCACGCCCTCGGTTTGCGGGGCTAGTCTCTACGCGAAGTGAAGTTGTCTTCCCTAGGTGTCGTGGGATTCGGTAATATAAATGCGATGGATTAGGTTGTCATCCTTTTCTCGGCTCATGACGTACGATCTGGGATGAAAAGACAATGCAAAAAAAGAAAAGTGTCTCGAAACTGATGAAAACGTTCAATTTTGGTCTCTGAAAATAGGCGCAGCAGAGTAGGCTTGCTGTCCTCATTGTAGAGCTCTCAGAGAACTTTCCAACGGTATGCTATGCACCGCGTAACTCATTACGTATCAAAAGTTATGGGCCCCGGAAAGACGGATACTTGGTCACAAGGCCCACGCCCTCGATTTGCGGGCCCAGCCTCTATGTGAAGTGAAGTTGTATTGCCAAAAGTGCCATAGGAATCGGTAATAGAAATGTGATGGATTAGGTTGTCGTCCTTTTTGTGACTCACGACGTATGATCCGTGACGAAAAAATATCGCAAAATAAGAAAAGTGTCACGAAATTGATGAAAACTTTTAATTTTGGGCTCCGAATATAGGTGCAGCAGAGTAGGCTAGCTACCTCTATCGTAGAGCTCTCGGAGAGCTTTCCAACGGTATGCTGTGCACCGCGTAACTCCTTACGGATCAAAAGTTATGGGCACCGGAGCAATGGATACCTGGTCACAAGCCCTACGCCCTCAGTTTGCGAGCCCAGCCTCTTCGTGAAGTGAAGTTGTATTGCCCAAGGAGTCGTGGGATTAGGTAATAGAAATGTGATGGATTAGGTTGTCGTCCTTTTCGCGGCCCACGATGTTCGATCCGGGATGAAAAGACTGTGCAAAAGAAGAAAATATTCTCAAAACTGATGAAAATGTTCGATTTTGGTCTACGAAAACAGGCACAGCGAAGAAGGGTTGTTGCCTCCGTCGTAGAGCTCTCAGAGAGATTTCCAACGGTATGCTGTGCGCCGCAAAACTCCTTACAAATCAAAAGTTATGGGCACCAGAGAGGTAGATACCTGGTCACAAGCCCCACGCCCTCGGCTTGCGGGCCCAGCCTCTACGTGAAGTGAAGATGTATTGGCCAAGGTGTCCTGGGATTCGGTAAAAGAAATGTGATGGATCAGGTTGTTATCCTTTTCGCGGCTCACGGCGTACGATCCGGGACGAAAAGACTGCGCAAAAAAAGAAAAGTCTCCCAAAACTGAAGAAAACTTTCAATTTTGGGCTCTGAAAATAGGTGCAGCCTAGCAGGCTTGCTACCTCTATCGTAGAGCTCTCGAAGTGCTTTCCAACGATATGCTGTGCGCCGCGAAACTCCTTACGGATCAAAAGTTATGGGCACCAGAGCGACGGATACCTGGTCACAAGTCCCACGCCCTCGGTTTGCGGGCCCAGCCTCTACGTGAAGTGAAGTTGTATTGCCCAAGGTGTCGCGGGATTCGGTAATATAACTGAAATGGATTAGGTTGTCGTCATTTTCGCAGCTCACAAGGTATGATTCGGGACAAAAAGACTGCGCAAAATAAGAAAAGTGTCCCAAAACTGATGAAAACTTTCGACTTTGGGCTCTAAAAAGAGGCGCAACCGAGCAGGCTTGCTGCCCTCGTCGTAGAGCTCTCAGAGAGCTTTCCAACGGTATGCTGTGCGTCGCGAAACTCCTTACGGATCAAAAGGTATGGGCACCAGAGCGACGGATACTTGGTCACAAGCCCCACGCCTTCGGTTTGAGAGCCTAGCATCTACGTGAACTGAAGTTGTGTTGCCCAAGGTGTCCTGGGATTCGATAATATAAATGTGATGGATTAGGTTGTCGTCGTTTTCGCGGCTCACAACGTACGATCCGGGATAGAAAAATTGTGCAAAAAATGAAAAGGATCTCGAAACTAATGAAAATGTTCAATTTTGGGATCCGTAAACAGGCGTAGTAGAGCAGGCTTGCACCGCATAACTCATTACGGATCAAAAGTTATGGGCACCGGAGTAACAGAGACCTGGTCCCAAGCCCCCCGCTGTCAATTTGCGGGCCCAGCCTCTACGTGAAGCGAATTTGTCTTGCCCATGGTGCCGTGGGATTCGGTTATAGAAATGTGATGGATTAGGTTATCGTCCTTTTCGCTGCTGACGACATACGATCCAGGACGAAGCACAGCATAAAAGAATAAAAGTGTCCCAAAACTGATGAAAATATTCAATTTTGGGCTCTAAACATAGGCACAACTGAGAAGGCTTGCTGCCTCCGTCGTAGAGCTCTCAGAGAGCTTTACGACGGTATGTTGTGTGTCGCATAACTCCTTACGAATCAAAAGTTATGGGTATCGGAGCGACGGATACCTGGTGACAAGTCCTACGCCCTCGGTTTGCATGCCAAGCCTCTACGTGAAGTGAAGTTCTCTTTTCGAAGCTGCCATGGGATTCGGTAACAGAAATGTGATCGATTAGGTTGTCGTCCTTTTTGTGGCTCACGACGTACGATCCGGGATGAAGAGACAGCACAAAATAAGAAACGTGTCACGAAACTGATGAAAACTTTTGATTTTGGGCTCTAAAAATAGGCGCAGCCGAGCAGGCTTTCTGCCCCTGTCATAGAGCTCTCGGTGAGCTTTCCAACGGTATGTTGTGCGCTGCGTAACTCCTTACGGATCAAAAGTTATGGGTACTGGAGCGATGGATACCTAGTCACAAGCCCCATGCCCTCGGTTTACGGGCCTAGTCTCTACATGAAGTGAAGTTGTCTTGCCGAAGGTACAATGGGATTCGGTAATAGAAATGTGATGGATTAGGTTGTCGTCTTTCTCGCGGCTCACGACGTACGATCTGGGATGAAAAAACAGCGCAAAATAAGAAAAGTGTCTCAAAATTGATGAAAACGTTAGATTTTGGGCTTCGAAAATAGGCGCAGCGGAGCAAGCTTGTTACCCCCATCATAGAGTACTCGAAGAGCTTTCCATCGGTATGCTGTGCATCGCGTAACTCTTTACGGATCAAAAGTTATGGGCACCGGAGCGACGGATATTTGGTCACAAGCCCCACGCCCTCAATTTATAGGCCCAGCGTCTACATGAAGCGAAGTTGTCTTGCCCAAGGTGCCGTGGGATTCCATAATAGAAATGTGATAGATTAGGTTGTCGTCCTTTTTGCGGCTCACGACGTACGATTCTGGACGAAAAAATAACGTAAAAGAAGAAAAGTGTCTCAAAACTAATGAAAACGTTCGATTTTGGGCTTCGAAAATAGGTACAGCTGAGCAGTATTGCTATCCTCGTCGTAGAGCTCTTGGAGAGCTTTCCAACGGTATGTTGTGCACTACGTAACTCTTTACGGATCAAAAGTTATGGGCACCGAAGTAACGGAGACCTAGTCCCAAGCCCCACGCCCTCGGTTTGCGAGCCCAGCCTCTACATGAAGTGAAGTTGTCTTGCCCATAGTGGCATGGGATTCGATAATAGAAATGTGATGGATTAGATTGTCGTTCTTTTCGCGGCTCACGACGTACGATCCGGGACGAAAAAACAGCGTAAAAGATGAAAAGTGTCCCGAAATTGATGAAAACGTTCAATTTTGGGCTCCAAAAATAGGACCAGCCGAGCAGGCTTGTTGCACCCGTCGTAGAGCTCTCGGAGAGCTTTACAACGGCATGTTGTGCACCGCGTAACTCCTTACGGATCAAAAGTTATGGGCACCGGAGCGACGGATACCTAGTCACAAGCCCACGCCCTCGGTTTGCAGGCCCAACCCCTACGTGAAGTGAAGTTGTCTTGCCCAAGGTGCCGTGGGATTCGGTAATAAAAATGTGATGGATTAGGTTGTCGTCCTTTTTGCATCTCACGACGTACGATCCGGGATGAAAAAACAGCTCAAAATAAGAAAAGTATCCCGAAACTGATGAAAATGTTTGATTTTGGGCTCTGAAAATAGGCACAGCTTTCACGCCCCAACCCGGCCTATAAGGTTAGACTAGGTGTGATCTAAACATTAAAGTCATATCACGTACTTAACCTTTTATGAAGATTTCACACTTAATATTTTTGGCCTAAACTCTAAAATTTTCGGAAAACCGGCAGCATAACGGCTGTAATTGAGCTCTTTGGTTTGGCCTAATTCTCTAAACGCCTCAAAATTTTCCAATCTTAATTTCCTTTCCAACTAGGATTACCATTTCACATCAATTGAATTGCCAATTGGTTATTTTGACGTCTCGTTTGATTTATAACCTAGCATGATGCTATGTCTCGTTTGTTTGTTTATCCTCGTTACAAAAGTACCTATTGATCTTAGCTTAATAGCAAGTATGTCATGCCCCAACCCGACCTATAGAGGCTAGACTAGGGTGTGAGCTAAATGTTCAGGACATGTCACATACTTAACCGTTTATGAAGATTTAACACTTATTATTTTAGTCTAAACTCCAAAGTTTCCCGGATAACCGGCAGCATAACGGCTGTAATTGGACACTTTGGTTTGGTCTAATTCTCTAAACGCCTCAATTATTCCAATCATTAATCCAATTCCATTAAGGACTCCTATTTGACACCAACCGATTTGCCTACTAATTTATCTTGAAAGTCTTGTTTGGTTAAGAAGCCTAACATGATAACTATGTCCCGTTTATTTGTCAATTTCTTGTCATGCAACTATCTATTATCCTTTAGTTTGCAAATGAGAACCTAAGTGAAATTAGATAGAATTAACTTAGTTGATTGTTCATCTAGTGGTTTGAATGCCTACGATAACTACTAATTAAGAAAACGAAAGCAAACAACCAAATAAAAGTTTGTCCGGTTATAGATGGTACAATCCCAGAATTAGACCCAAATTACAATGGGGTCATTTACATCAATAAAATGAATAGTTTGCAATCAAACACAACATCCATATAGCAACCACTTTCAGGCAAGGCACAAAAGCACGTAGGGACAGACAATCACTCCAAGGAATCATCGATAGGCACGTTGTCCTCGGGTACCTGTACCTGTTCTTCTTCACCTGTGATAAAAAAGAGGGTGAGCCCTTATGAACTCAGCGAGGGGGAACGAGAAATACGTTTTGAAACTCATTTTCCGGTTCAATTTATGAAAATCCCTTTTTCAAACATGAATATAACAGTAAAATCAAGTAAAGGAATAGAAATACCAGTCTTTCATCCCCGAGGTTCTCTAGGAACCAAGTGAGAGTACTTATACACAAAGTAAAAGGATACGGTGAGCTTTAGCTCTCAGATCAGTTCCAGAATCAGTTGTTGCGGCCGACTTTAATTGTCACGCCCCGACCCAACCCCGCAAAAGGCCAAGCCCGGACCTGACACACGGACGGAGTCTCCTCTGTACCGCGGACGATCCGAAAACCCTAAAAACAATATAATACTTGCGAAAGCTATAAAATAATCAAAACAAGTCATCTTTCTATAAAACATACATTTCTTATTATCCAACTTTCCAAACCAAAAATGCCATGCATACTACACAAGTACTTATGCCACTAAACCATTAGCCATTAGCATGCATTTCTTCACTAGTCATCAGTTACAAGTTACAACATTACAACTTTAATCCATTACAACATAAGACCATTAAAGGTCTCAAAATAGGAAAATACATACAAGGCTACAAGTCTCAAAATTAAGCGTCCTTCACGCAATATACATAACAACAAGGTTTGCACAAAACTGGTAACCAACCACTAGCAAAGCAGGTAAGTGCTATCACGGAAACACCTCCACCTGCTCCTCCTCCTCAATTACCTCGAGAGGGTCTGCTTCAACTACTCCTGTAAAAACATAGTATAGAGAGGAATGAGCAAAAACTATTGCTCAGCAAGGGCAATTGGTCTCAAGGACGGAGATGAGAGGAGTATGCAATGCAATACCAAGCAATACATACAAATCATATAAAGATACAACCAAAGCCATCAATTAAGCAAGGCAAGTATTTAAAGCTGCAAACACTCAATCAAAGGATACGATACTCTTTTCACGAGCAACTTCCAAACACAAATTCGATGACGACGCGCCGGCCCAAAACCACCTTATAACACCAGTTTGGAATACTCCGGAAGTATCCATCAATCCTACGACCCAAATCTCCCTGGGAGGCAACCCAAGCGAGAAAGGGAATAGCAGCGGAGCTAGAGCAACCAACACTGGCAACCCAAGGCTACCCAGAGAGGCCCATCACTCACGCGCGAGACACTATGCAATGCAAGACTCGATACAAGACGATAAACAAACGATAAACAAGCGATAAAGCCACACGTGGGAGAATAACAAAGTAGGTTACTCTCGCACGCAATAGCAGTAATTTGATAAGCAATTCAATCCAAAACAACTCAAACAAGTAATTCAAGTAATTCTAAGCCTTCTATAAGCATAAAGACAAGTAAACACACAAAAACACAAATCGGCCCCAACTATCAAAATGCTACCATTTCCAAACGAGCTACGAGTTCTGGAAACCGACCTCGCCAACCCTCCTAGGTCACCATAGGGCACGTCTAAAGACCCCGAAACCTTACTTTACCCTAGAACTCGCGCAAAGCCCCGATTTCCCCCCTTTCTCGTTTGAACTACCACTACAACAACCAAACACCCAACCAACGCCATAATCGCACCAAAAGTGCTTCCATGGCTTCCCGAAGCAATGCCAACACGCAAAACGGGAAAACGCCAAAGTCGACCTAAACGACCCCGACTTTCCCAAAGGCTTAATTCTTGTTTTTTCCACTACGCAACCCAAACAAACAACACATTTTAGCATTCTAGCATACCTAGCACGTTTTTACATCAACGGAAAGCATAACAGCGCAACTTCAACGTTTCAAGATTTTACTATTCATAAAATACTATTCGTATCACAATTTAATTTGCAATCACAATATTTAACCGCAGAAAATGTTACAAAGCTATAAATACATGTTCTACAAATGCCAAGGAACATTCTAGAAGCATCAAATCGCTTTAAATAACGATCTACGGATAAATCTAAAAATTGACAAAGTTAACTAACACAACATATAAATGCGCAAATAACATGCTTCCCTCACCTTAGGTACTCCTAGTCGCTAGGAAAACAACGTTGGTTGCCTCGGAAATCACCCCGCACGAGCACACGCGAAGATTGATCGTATAGAAGTTGAAAGGTTTTTTTTTTCCTCTCTAAAGCTCTCGGCCTGCTGCTGTTGTTTGCTGCTGTTTTTCTTCTTATTTTGCTTAATTAATTGCTTAATTAAGGGTCAAAAGGTCAAAGGGTCAAAGGGCTAAGTCAAACTACTTAAAAACTTGGTCAAAGGGCCCTATTTCGCGCGTTTTAAAGCCGTTTCAGCTAAGGTAAGTTCAATTAAAACTAGCAACAATTAAAATATAAAATTTAAGTCGTCTAAATACTAGTTTCACTATTTGCTGAGGACTGGAACTCGTTATCTAGCTATCGCTCCTTAAATGCAATGCACGTCGCGTCGGCGAGAAAGTAACAGTTAATTCACAAAGAATTTAAAGAAATATAATTTCCAAAATAATAAACAAAGAAAATTCACATTCCGGGCTTCTTTTGTGCTGTTTTTCAATCCCGGATCGTACGTTGTGAGCCACGAAAAGGACGACAACCTAATCCATCACGATTCTATTACCGAATCCCATGGCACCTTGGGCAAGACAACTTCGCTTCACATAGAGGATGGGCCCGCAAATTGAGGGCGTGGCTCTTGGGACTAGGTCTCCGTCGCTCCAGTGCCCATATTTTTTGATCCGTAAGAAGTTACACGGCGCACAACATACCATTGGAATGTTCTCCAAGAGCTCTAGACGGGGGCAGTAAGCGTGCTAAGCTGCACCAATTTTTGGAGCCCAAAATTGAACATTTTCATCAGTTTTGGGACACATTTCTTCTTTCGCGCTGTTTTTCCATCCCAAAAAGCTCTCCAAGAGCTCTAGATAGGGGCAGCATGCGTGCTTAGCTGCGCCAGTTTTCGGAGTCTAAAATCGTACGTTTTCATCAGTTTTAGGACACTTTTCTTCTTTTGCGCGATTTTTCCATCCCGGATCGTACGTTGTGAGTCGCTAAAAGGACCACAACCTAATCCATCACGTTTCTATTACCAAATCCTATGGCACCTTGCACAAGACAACTTCGCTTCATATAGAGGCTGGGCCCGCAAACTGAGGGTGTGGGGCTTGGGACCAGGTCTCTGTCGCTCCGGTGCCCATATTTTTTGATCCATAAGGAGTTACGCGATGCACAACATACCGTTGGAAAGCTCTCTGAGAGCTCTACGACGCGGGCAGCAAGCGTTCTCTACTGCACCAGTTTTTGGAGCCCAAAATCGAATGTTTTCATCAATTTTGGGACACTTTTCTTCTTTTGCGCTGTTTTTTATTCTCGGATCGTATGTCGTGAGAAGCAAAAAGGACGACAACCTAATCTACCACATTTCTATTACCTAATCCCACAGCACCTCGGGCAAAACAACTTCGCTTCACGTAGAGGCTGGGCCCGCAAACCTAGGGCGTGGAGCTTGGTACAAGGTTTCCGTCGCTCCGGTGCCCATATTTTTTGATCCGTAAGGAGTTATGCGGTCAACAGCATACCGTTGGAAAGCTCTCCGAGAGATCTACGACGAGGGCAGCAAGCGTGCTCAGCGGCGCTAGTTTTCAGAGCCCAAAATTGAACATTTTCATCAGTTTCGGGACACTTTTCTTTTTTTGCGCTGTTTTTCCATCCCGGATCGTACGTTGTGAGCCACGAAAAGGACGATAACCTAATCCATCACGTTTCTATTACCGAATCCAATGGCACCTTGGGCAAGACAACTTTGCTTCACATAGAGGATGGGCCCGCAAACAGAGGGTGTAGCTCTTGGGACTAGGTCTCCGTCGCTCCAGTGCCCATATTTTTTGATCCGTAAGAAGTTACGCGGCGCACAGCATACCATTGGAAAGCTCTCCAAGAGCTCTAGACTGGGGCAGTAAGCGTGCTAAGTTGCACCAGTTTTTGGAGCCCAAAATTGAACGTTTTCATCAGTTTTGAGACACATTTCTTCTGTTGCGCTGTTTTTCCGTCCCGGATAGTACGTTGTGAGCCGCAAAAAGGACGACAACCTAATCCATCAATTTCTATTACCGAATCCCACGGCACCTTGGGCAAGACAACTTCACTTCACATAGAGGCTGGGCCCGCAAACCGAGGGCGTGGGGCTTGGGACCACGTCTCTGTCACTCGGGTGCCCATATTTTTTGATCTGTAAAGAGTTACGCGGCGGACAGCATACCATTGGAAAGCTCTCCGAGAGCTCTAGACGAGGGCAGCAAGCGTGCTTGGCTGTGCCAGTTTTCAGAGCCCAAAATCGAACGTATTCATTAGTTTCGGGACACTTTTCTTTTTTTGCACCGTTTTTCCATCCCGGATCGTACGTTGTGAGCCACGAAAAGGACGACAACCTAATCCATCATGTTTCTATTACCGAATCCCATGGCACCTTGGACAAGACAACTTTGCTTCACATAGAGGCTGGGCCCGCAAACTTAGGGCGTGGGGTTTTGGGACCAGGTCTCCGTCGCTCAAGTGCCCATATTTTTTGATCCGTAAAGAGTTACGCGGCGCACAGCATACCATTGGAAAGCTCTTCGAGAGCTCTAGACGAGGGCAACAAGCGTGCTTAGCTGCGCCAGTTTTCGTAGACCAAAATTGAATGTTTTCATAAGTTTTGGGACACTTTTCTTCTTTTGCGCTGTTTTTCCATCCTGGATCGTACGTTGTGAGCCACGAAAAGGACGACAACCTAATCCATCACGTTTCTGATACCAAATCCCATGGCACCTTGGGCAAGACAACTTCGCTTCACATAGAGGATGGGCTCGCAAACTGAGGGCGTGGGGCTTGGGACCAGGTCTCCGTCGCTCCCGTGCCCATATTTTTTGATCCGTAAGAAGTTACGCGGCGAGCAGCATACCATTGGAAAGCTCTCCAAGAGATCTAGACTGGGCCAGCAAGCGTGCTCAACTGTGCCAGTTTTCGGAGCCCAAAATCGAACATTTTCATCAGCTTCGGGACACTTTTCTTCTTTTGCGTTGTTTTTTCATCCCGGATCGTACGTTGTGAGCCGCGAAAAGGATGACAACCTAATCCATCACGTTTCTATTACTGAATTCCACTGCACTTTGGGCAAGACAACTTTGCTTCACATAGAGGCTGGGCCCGCAAACTGAGGGCGTGGGGCTTGGGACAAGGTCTCCGTCGCTCCGGTGGCAATATTTTTTGATTCGTAAGGAATTACGCGACGCACAGCATGCTGTTGTAAAGCTCTCCGAGAGCTCTACGACTGGGGTAGAAAGCGCTCTACTGCGCCAGTTTTCGGAGCCTAAAATCGAATGTTTTCATCAGTTTTGGGACACTTTTATTTTTTTGCGCTGTTTTTTTATCCCGGATCGTACGTCGTGAGTAGCGAAAAGGACGAAAACCTAATCCATCACGTTTCTATTACCGAATTCCACGGCACCTTGGGCAATACAACTTCACTTCACGTAGAGGCTGGGCCTGCAAACCCAGGGCGTGGGGCTTGGGACACGGTCTCCGTCCCTCCGGTGCCTATATTTTTTGATCTGTAAGGAGTTACGCAGTTCACAGCATACCGTTGGAAAGCTCTCTGAGAGATCTATGACGAGGGCAACAACCGTGCTCAGCTGCGCCAGTTTTCAGAGGCCAAAATCGAATGTTTTCATCATTTTCAGGCCCAGATTCATATTAACCCATTATAACACTAGTGAATCCTCAATCTGATAACACAATACAGATTCATATTAACCCATTATAACACTAGTGAATCCTCAATCAGCAATTTAGAAAGTCATACCACCTAGAACTCAAAAGCTTGACGTAAGCAAGTAAATGTTCAGCCATCGAAATGCATTCTTATTTCCTCAAATTATTCTATCTCCCAACAATTACATCTTCGAATAAAGTAACTTTAGTCAGGAATCACTCCAATTGTTTCCAAGGTTTAAAGATCAAAACTCCAAAATATCCACTAATAATATAGCAATCTCAAATAGTAGAAATATTCACATGTTATACCACACTTCATTCCATTCACAAATATACATCACTAATTCCTCAAATAAATTCATTCTAAAATAACCTCAAGAAAGTATAATATGAGTTGAGACTCCAAAAGTGTCTAATCACAACCTCACAGAAACCTCAACTTATGATTCATCTCCAAGTAATAACAAGTTAAATATGGCAACAAAAGTAATTATAATCATCAAGATACATTACTATTTCCTCGAACAACTTCATTCTCGCTAAAGGAACATCAAGATCAATCCACTAAGCCGAAACTAAAATCCATAAGCATAACAATTAAAATCTAACTGATAAACTTCTAGAATAATAATAATTCAAAATCATGGCCTACCACTATTTCCGAAAACTCTTGCAGTCACCCTAGACATTAAAAGGTCACTCACGAGTTAAAACATGTATGCAACTATATCATATGAAAGACAAGTACAACGTAATGCGCAATTGTCATACAATGCAACATTATCACATAACACACAATTCAACATATAAGAAGCCAACATCACATAAACAGGTTATATCACAGAAGTAAGTTATAAACAATTAAAGTCACATAAGCAACAAACTTCACATAAGACAAGTTGATCACGTAACTCACATTGGTCACTTAAAGTATATTGACCACCTAAAGCACGTTGTTTCACATAAGCTAGTTATAAACAATTAAAAGCACATAAACAACTAACTTCACACAAGGCACAAAATCACATAAAACACAATTGTCACATAATACACATTAATCACATAATGCACATTAATTACAACACATTGAGTACGTATAACACGTTATCACATAAAACATATTGACCACATTAATTCACTTAACACACAAGGCATATTGGTCACATAGAAAGTTAGACACATAAGTAAATTAATCACATAAACATATTAACATATCTTTCACTTTTCTTTCACTTAATACATACTTGCATGCTTAGACCACTACCCACATTCCGAGGATACCCCGGCTGACAGCTAATCATGCGCTCTGATACCACTTAAATGTCACGCCCCAACTCGACCCCTCTTACAATCAGTCAGGACGCAACGGAATTTCGGCAGCATAACGACAGTAACATGAACATCAGGGCTCTAAACCAACCCTTAATAACAACATACATCAAACTCCACAAATCACCAACCAACTCCACAATCAAATTAACAACATACAACGCAACCATTTCATACATTAAACATTCTTTCATCAACTCATTCATAGTTATGCGCCTCCGTTCCAACATAATACATTAACCCTTAATATACAATACAAAAACATATTGAGCCAATCTAGCAACCTAATCATAAACAAAAGAGAAGCTACTAAGACAACATCAACTAATTCATTAACTTATCAACATCTTATACATTATAAACTATAAAGCAGATAAAAGTCTACTAAGTTAATTTACAAGATAATAAAACATGTACGACATCATGGATAAGACTCTGGAACATAGGAATCATCCACGTAAGACACGTTTTCCACATTCTCCTCTTCAGGAGGCACGTACCCGTAATCCTGTAAAAGTACACCTGTATGCATGCAATAATAGAGAGTGAGCTTATATAAATAAGCCCAGTGAGGATCCGATAGATCTCGAGCAAGGTCTACTAAACTCCTTGGAATAATCCTTTGAGTCAGTAAACACACAATAACATCAATAATACTATCATCACATAACTATATGACCATTCAATAAAGGATACTCTCTCTAGTTGGTGTAGCTCCAAACGCCATCACGATCTCAACCATTCTTCTTATAACTCCCCATTACTCACGCACCCAGGGTACCCTCAATAACCTCTCCCTCCATGACACCTCCGTCATGCGAGCTGGAGGCAGTCTCTGATAGTCATGCCGTTATCAACCCGACAGCCCGATGCTGCCCGAGAGGTGGCACACACATACCAGAGACTCAGCAATAAATATAAACATCAATCATCAATATTCCGAGAGATCAGCAACGAAAGTGCCCGATTCCCGTACTCAATAATCAATCAATATTCTGAGAGATCAGCAACGAAAGTGCCCGATTCCCATACTCAATAATCAATCAATAATCATCAATCATCATATTATCATCATCAATAATCATATCAATAATCAATTTAACAACAATTAACTAAGTTAGATGACAAAGTAGGCCATCCAACCGGACATGCATTAAACACACAATCAAACCCTAGTTTACCCATCAACAACTCACAATTCAATCACTCAAACCACACCCGATCAACTAAGGCTCAATTCAATAATTTAAAGAAAGATAACCTAAACTTCAAATAATCATATCTTACATTCTACTAATCCAAACAACCCCAAATCAGTTTCAAACACTCACCCATTCAACCAACTACATTAGCCCTCTCGGAAATCCACCATAACACCTCTAAATCATGCCCGATAACCCTAAAACCCTAGGATATCTTGGCTGGATTTTCCGGACTTTCACACAAACAATGTAAGCAAAAATTCGGAATTACAACAGCGCTAACACGTAATTATCAAGTATTTAGAAATCGACGGCAATCGATTTCGATCATCACAACTCAATTAATTCAACATTGAACAATTTAATCAAAATTTAATACCCGAAAAATAAAAATTATGCTACATCCGACAGAAACTCGTAGTATTACCACTAAACGATCCCTAGCATGCAAGGAGCAATAATCTAACATCATATTACAATTCTAACGGTTCAATCTTCATTTATACGCAAAAATGCAAAAGACAAGTTTTGAGATCTAGAATTTTTCTCTCACCTTTGATGTGTTTTGATGCAAGAAATGTGTAGAATGGATGCCAAACAATTAATTTCAAGCTTTGAATCACTCAATTCGGCTTTGAAACGCAAAATCTGTGAGAAAAATGCTTTGAAAATGCCTTTATCTTTCTCCTCCAAGGAGCCACGGTTTTGTGTGTGTTTTTGGTGGTGTTTTGCTTTGTTTTTAATGTGTGTTGATCATATATTAAGCAAAGGTCAAATAAATAAAAGAAAGTCAAAGTGGAAACTAATTATTTTTAGTGTTTTCTTGACTTTAAATGCATTTTATTGATCACCAAAGTTCAAAACAATTATTCAACACCCAAGATAGCTCAAGTAAATTATTTTTAGGTGACAAGAAGTTTTACAATCAAACAATTTCACCCGAGTCGGCTTAAAACTCGATTTTTGCAAAAGTCGGTGTAAAAACCCTAATAAATTCTTAAGCCGATTTTAAAACCGTTTTAATCAAACACAGGTCTATTAAAGTCCGTGGTCTAGGTCTAGAAGGGTTAAAAAGACCAGTTTCAAAATTTTAGCGGACGTGTTTCGAAAACACTATTCACTAAAAATCGACGATAAAATTTCTGACTCCGTTTTTTATGAAAATTTCATGAATGCATATTTAGCACGTATTAGGAGTATTGACATCAAAATTATAACATTCTAGGTCATATAGCACATAAATAGGTCAAATGCACGCAAAACGAGATAAAACACGTAAATCGAGTTAAAGCAGAAAAGTGGGGTTTCACATCCGTCGCTCCGGTGCCCATATTTTTTGATCCGTAAGGAGTTACGCAGTGCACAACATACCATTGGAAAGCTCTCCAAGAGCTCGAGACGGGGGCAGGAAGCGTGCTCCGTTGCGACAGTTTTCAGATCCCAAAATCGAACGTTTTAATCCGTTTCGGGACACTTTTATTCTTTTGCGCTGTTTTTCCATCCCGGATCGTACGTTGTGAGCCGCGAAAAGGACGACAACCTAATCCATCATGTTTCTATTACCGAATCCCCCGGCACCTTGGGCAAGACAACTTTGCTTCACATAGAGGCTGGGCCCACAAACTGAGGGCGTGGGGTTGGGGACCAAGTCTCCGCCGCTCCGGTGCCTATATTTTTTGATCCGTAAAGAGTTACACGTCGCACAACATACCATTAGAAAGCTCTCTGAGAGCTCTAGATGAAGGCAACAAGCGTGCTCAGCTGCACCAGTTTTCGGAGCCCAAAATCGAACGTTTTCATCAGTTTCGGGACACTTTTCTTTTTTACGCTGTTTTTCCCTCCCTGATCGTACGTTGTGAGGCACGAAAAGGACGACAACCTAATCCATCACGTTTCTATTATCGAATCCCACGGCACCTTGGGCAAGACAACTTTGCTTCACATAGAGGCTGAGCCCACAAACTGAGGGCGTAGGGTTTTGGGACTAGGTCTCCGTCTATCCGGTGCCCATATTTTTTGATCCGTAAAGAGTTACGTGGCGCACAGCATACCATTGGAAAGCTCTCCAAGAGCTCTACATGGGGATAGCACGCGTGCTCAGCTGTGCCAATTTTTGGAGCCCATAATCGAACGTTTTCATCAGTTTCGGTACACTTTTCTTCTTTTGCGCTATTTTTCCATCCCGGATCGTACGTTGTGAGCCCCAAAAAGGACGACAACCTAATCCATCATGTTTCTATTACCTAATCCCATGGCACCTTGGGTAAGACAACTTTGCTTCACATAGAGGTTGGGCTCACAAACTGAGGGCGTGGGGATTAGGACCAGGCCTCCGTCATTTCAGTGCCCATATTTTTTGATCCGTAAGTAGTTAGGCGACACGCAACATACCATTGGAAAGCTCTCCGAGAGCTCTACGACAGGGGCAGCAAGCCTACTCTACTGCTCCAGTTTTTAGAGCCCAAAATCGAATGTTTCATAAGTTTTGGGACACTTTTCTTCTTTTGCTCTGTTTTTTCATCCCGGATCGTACGTCGTGAGTAGCGAAAAGGACGACCACCTAAGCCATCATGTTTCTATTAACAAATCCCACGGCACCTTGGGCAATACAACTTCGCTTCACGTAGAGGCTGGGCCCGCAAACCCAGGGCGTGTGGCTTGGGACAAAGTCTCCGTCGCTCCGGTGCCTATATTTTTTGATCCGGAAGGAGTTACACGGTTCACAGCATACCATTGGAAAGCTCTCCGAGAGATCTACGACGACGGTAGCAACCGTGCTCAGCTGCGCTAGTTTTTGGAGCCCAAAATCGAACGTTTTCATCAGTTTCAAGACACTTTTCTTTTTTTGTGCTGTTTTTCCATCCCGGATCGTATGTTGTGAGCCGCAAAAAGGGCGACAACCTAATATATCCCGTTTCTATTACCGAATACCATGGCACCTTGGGCAAGACCAATTTGCTTCACATAAGTGATGGGCCCGCAAACTGAGGGCGTGGGGCTTGGGACCGGGTCTCTGTCCCTTCGGTGCCCATATTTTTTGATCCGTAAGGAGTTACGCGGCGCACAACATACCATTGGAAAGCTCTCCAAGAGCTCTAGATGAGGGCAGTAAGCGTGCTCGGCTGTGCTAGTTTTCGGAGCCCAAAATCAACGTTTTCATTAGTTTTGGAATACTTTTGTTCCTTTACGGTGTTTTTCCATCCCGGATCGTACGTTGTGAGCCGCAAAAAGGATGACAACCTAATCCATCATGTTTCTATTACCGAATCGCATGGAACCTTGGGCAAGACAATTTTGTTTCACATAGAGGTTGGGCCCGCAAACTGAGGGCGTGGGGCTTGGGACAAGGTCTCCGTCGCTACAGTGCCCATATTTTTTTATTCGTAAGGAGTTACGCTACGCACAACATGCCGTTGTAAAGCTCTCCGAGAGATCTACGACGAGGCCAGCAAGAGTGCTCAGTTGCGCCAGTTTTCGGACCCCAAAATCGAACGTTTTCATCAATTTCAGGACACTTTTATTTTTTTGCTCTATTTTTCTATCCCGGATCGTACGTTGTGAGCCGCAAAAAGGACGACAACCTAATATATCACGTTTCTATTACCGAATCCCATGGCACCTTGGGCAAGACAACTTTGCTTCACATAGAGGATGGGCCCGCAAACTGAGGGCGTGGGGCTTGGGACTAGGTTTCCGTCGCTACGGTGACCATATTTTTGATCCGTAAGGAATTACGTGATGCACAACATACCGTTGTAAAGATCTCCGAGAGCTCTACGACTGGGGTGGCAAGCGTGCTCTACTGCGCCAGTTTTCAGAGCCCAAAATCGAATGTTTTCATCAGTTTTAGGACACTTTTCTTTTTTTGCGCTATTTTTTTATCCCGGATCATACGTCGTGAGTAGCGAAAAGGACGAAAACCTAATCCATCACGTTTCTATTACCGAATCCCACGGCACCTTGGGCAATACAACTTCACTTCACGTAGAGGCTGCGACCGCAAACCCAGGGCGTGGGGCTTGGGACAAGGTCTCCGTCGCTCTGGTGCCCATATTTTTTGATCCGTAGGGAGTTACGCGGTTCATAGCTTACCGTTGGAAAGCTCTCCAAGAGATCTACAGCGAGGGAAGCGAGCGTGATAAGCTGCGCTAGTTTTTGTAGCATAAAATCGAACGTTTTCATCAGTTTCGGGACACTTTTGTTTTTTTGCACTGTTTTTTCATCCTGGATCGTACGTTGTGAGCCGCGAAAAGGACGACAACCTAATCCATCACGTTTCTATTACCGAATCCCATGGCACCTTGGGCAAGACACCTTTGCTTCACATAGAGGATGGGCCCGCAAACTGAGGGCGTGGGGCTTGGGACGGGGTCTCTGTCGCTCCAGTGTCCATATTTTTTGATCCGTAAGTAGTTACGCGGCGCACAATATACCATTGGAAAGCTCTCCAAGAGATCTAGACGAGGGTAGCAAGCGTGCTCAGCTGCGCCAATTTTTGGAGCCCAAAATCAATGTTTTCATCAGTTTCGGGACACTTTTCTTCTTTTGCGCTGTTTTTTCATCCCGGATCGTATGTTGTGAGAGGCGAAAAGGACGGCATCCTAATCCATCACGTTTCTAGTACCGAATCCCAAGGCACCTTGGGCAAGACAATTTTGTTTCACATAGAGGCTGGGCCCGCAAACTGAGGGCGTGGTGCTTGGGACCAGGTCTCCGTCGCTCCGGTGCCCATATTTTTTTATCCGTAAGGAGTTACGCAGCGCACAGCATACCATTGGAAAGCTCTCCGAGAGATCTACGACGAGGCTAGCAAGCGTGCTCAGCTGCACCAGTTTTCAGACCCCAAAATCGAACGTTTTCATCAATTTCGGGACACTTTTATTTTTTTGCGCGCTTTTTCTATCCTTGATCGTACGTTCTGAGACGCAAAAAGGACGTCAACCTAATCCATCACGTTTTTATTACCGAATCCCATGGCACCTTGGGAAAGACAACTTTGCTTCACATATAGGATGGGCCCGCAAACTGAGGGCGTGGGGCTTGGGACCAGGTCTTCGTCGCTTCGGTGCCCATATTTTTTGATCCATAAGGAGTTACGCGGCGCACAGCATACCATTGGAAAGCTCTCCAAGAGCTCTAGATGGGAACAACAGGAGTGCTCAACTGCACTAGTATTCGGAGCCCAAAACCGAACGTTTTCATCAGTTCCGGGACACTTTTCTTCTTTTGCGCTGTTTTTCCATCCCGGATCGTACGTTGTGAGCCGCGAAAAG
This sequence comes from Ehretia macrophylla, assembly GCA_037974665.1. Classification (NCBI taxonomy): domain Eukaryota; kingdom Viridiplantae; phylum Streptophyta; class Magnoliopsida; order Boraginales; family Ehretiaceae; genus Ehretia; species Ehretia macrophylla. Next base: position 62,536,589 of record CM075782.1, on the reverse strand, counting down.
GTCGACAACCTAATCCATCAATTTTCTATTCCCGAATACCATGGCACCTTGGACAAGACAACTTTGCTTCACATAGAGGCTGGGCCCGCAAACTGAGGGCGTGGGGCTTTGGACCAGGTCTCTGTCGCTCCGGTGCCCATATTTTTTGATCCGTAAGAAGTTACGCGACGCACAACATACCGTTGTAAAGCTCTCCGAGAGCTCTACGATTGGGGTAGCAAGCGTGCCCTACTACGCCAGTTTTCATATCCCAAAATCGAATGTTTTCATAAGTTTTGGGACACTTTTCTTATTTTGTGCTATTTTTTTATCCCGGATCGTACGTCGTGAGCTGCGAAAATGATGAAAACCTAATCTATCACGTTTCTATTACCGAATCTCAAGGCACCATGGGCAATACAACTTCACTTCACGTAAAGGCTGGGCCCGCAAACCCAGGGTGTGGGGCTTGGGACAAGGTCTCTGTCGCTCCGGTGCCCATATTTTTTGATCCGTAAGGAGTTACGCGGTTCACAGCATACCGTTGGAGAGCTCTCCGAGAGATCTACAACAAGGGCAGCAAGTGTGCGCAACTGCGCTAGTTTTCGGAGCCCAAAATCGAACGTTTTCATCAGTTTCGGGACACTTTTCTTTTTTTGCACTGTTTTTTCATCCCGGATCGTACGTTGTGAGCCGCGAAAAGGACGACAACCTAATCCATCACATTTCTGTTATCGAATCCCATTGCACCTTGGGCAAGACAACTTCGATTCACGAAGAGGCTGGGCCCGCAAACCCAGGGTGTGGGGCTTGGGACAAGGTCTCTGTCGCTCCGGTGCCCATATTTTTTGATCCGTAAGGAGTTACGCGGTTCACAGCATACCGTTGGAGAGCTCTCCGAGAGATCTACAACAAGGGCAGCAAGTGTGCGCAACTGCGCTAGTTTTCGGAGCCCAAAATCGAACGTTTTCATCAGTTTCGGGACACTTTTCTTTTTTTGCACTGTTTTTTCATCCCGGATCGTACGTTGTGAGCCGCGAAAAGGACGACAACCTACTCCATCACGTTTCTATTACTGAATCCCATGGCACCTTGGGCAAGACAACTTTGCTTCACATAGAGGCTGGGCTCGCAAACTGAGGGCGTGGGGATTAGGACCAGGTCTCCGTCACTTCGGTGCCCATATTTTTTGATCCGTAAGCAGTTACGCGACGCACAACATACCATTGGAAAGCTCTCTGAGAGCTCTACGATAGGGGTAGCAAGCCTACTCTACTGCTCCAGTTTTTAGAGTCCAAAATCGAATGTTTTCATCAGTTTTGGTACACTTTTCTTCTTTTGCGCTGTTTTTTTATCCCGGATCGTACGTCGCGAGTAGCGAAAAGGACGACCACCTAAGCCATCACGTTTCTATTAACGAATCCCACGGCACCTTGGGCAATACAACTTCACTTCACGTAGAGGCTGGGCCCGCAAACCCAGGGCGTGGGGCTTAGGACAAGGTCTCCGTAGCTCCAGTGCCTATATTATTTGATCCGGAAGGAGTTACGTGGTTCACAGCATACCGTTGGAAAGCTCTCCGAGAGATCTACGACGAGGATAGCAGGCGTGCTCAGCTGCCCCAGTTTTCAGACCCCAAAATTGAACGTTTTCATCAGTTTCGGGACACTTTTCTTTTTTTACGCTGTTTTTCCATCCTGGATCGTACGTTGTGGGCCGCGAAAACGACGACAACCTAATCCATCACGTTTCTAATACCGAATCCCATGGCACCTTGGGCAAGACAACTTTGCTTCACATAGAGGATGGGCCCGCAAACTGAGGGCGTGGGGCTTGGGACCAGGTCTCTGTCGTTCCGGTGCCCATATTTTTTGATCCGTAAAGAGTTACGTGGCGCACAACATACCATTGGAAAGCTCTTCAAGCGCTCTAGACGGGGGTAGCAAGCGTGCTGAACTGCGCCAGTTTTCGGAGCCCAAAATCGAACGTTTTCATAAGTTTCAGGACACTTTCCTTCTTTTACGCTGTTTTTCCATCCCGGATCGTACGTTGTGAACCGCGAAAAGGACTACACCCTAATCCATCATGTTTCTATTACCGAATCCAATGGAACCTTGGGTAAGACAACTTTGCTTCACATAGAGGCTGGGCCCGCAAACTGAGGGCATGGGGTTTTGGGACCAGGTCTTTGTCGCTCCGGTGCCTATATTTTTTGATTCGTAAAGAGTTACGCGGCGCACAGCATACCATTGGATACCTCTCCAAGAGCTCTAGATGGGGACAACACGCGTGCTCAACCGCGCCAGTTTTTGGAGCCCAAAATCGAATGTTTTCATCAGTTTCGGGACATTTTTCTTCTTTTGCGCTGTTTTTCCATCCCGGATCATACGTTATGAGCCGCGAAAAGGATGACAACCTAATCCATCATGTTTCTATTACCGAATCCCACGGTACCTTGGGCAAGACAACTTTGCTTCACATAGAGGCTGGGCCTGCAAACTGAGGGCGTGGGGCGTGGGGCTTGGGACCAGGTCTCCGTCGCTCTGGTGCCCATATTTTTTGATCTATAAGGAATTACGCGACGCACAACATACCGTTGTAAAGCTCTCCGAGAGCTCTACGACTGGGGTAGCAAGTGTGCTCTACTGTGCCAGCTATCAGAGCCCAAAATTGAATGTTTTCATCAGTTTTGGGACACTTTTCTTCTTTTTCTCTATTTTTTTTTCCCGGATAGCACGTCGGGGCAGCGAATAGGACGAAAACCTAATACATCACGTTTCTATTACCGAATCCCACGGAACCTTGGGCAATACAACTTCACTTCACGTAGAGGCTGGGCCAGCAAACCCAGGGCATGGGGCTTGGGACAAGGTCTCCGTCGCTCTGGTGCCCATATTTTTTTATTCGTAAGGAGTTACGCGGTTCACAGCATGACGTTGGAAAGCTGTCCGAGAGATCTATGACGACGGTAGTAAGCGTGCTCAGCAGCGCCAGTTTTCGGAGCCCAAAATTGAACGTTTTCATCAGTTTTAAAACACTTTTCTTTTTTTGCACTGTTTTTCCATCCCAGATCGTATGTTGTGAGCCGCGAAAAGGGCGACAACCTAATCCATCCCGTTTCTATTACCAAATCCCATGGCACCTTGGGCAAGACAACTTTGCTTCACATAGAGGATGGTCCCACAAACTGAGGGCGTGGGGCTTAGGACCGGGTCTCAGTCGCTCCGGTGCCCATATTTTTTGATCCGTAAGGAGTTACGCGACGTACAACATACCATTGGAAAGCTCTCCAAGAGCTCTAGATGAGGGCAGCAAGCGTGCTCAGTTGTGCCAGTTTTCGGAGCCCAAAATCAACGTTTTCATCAGTTTTGGGACACTTTTTTTCTTTTACATTGTTTTTTCATCCCGGATTGTACGTTGTGAGCCGCAAAAAGGACGACAACCTAATCCATCACGTTTCTATTACCGAATCCCATGGCACCTTAGGCAAGAAAATTTTGTTTCACATAGAGGTTGGGCCCGCAAACTGAGGGCGTGGGGCTTGGGACAAGGTCTCCGTCGCTCCAGTGCCTATATTTTTTTATTCGTAAGGAGTTACGCTGCACACAGCATACCGTTGTAAAGCTCTCTAAGAGATCTACGACGAGGGTAGCAAGAGTGCTCTGTTGCGCCAGTTTTTGAACCCCAAAATTGAACGTTTTCATCAATTTCGGGACACTTTTATTTTTTTGCTCTGTTTTTCCATCCCGAATCGTACGTTGTGAGCCTCGAAAAGGACAACAACCTAATCCATCACGTTTCTTTTACCGAATCCCATGGCACCTTGGGCAAGACAACTTTGCTTCACATAGAGGATGGGCCCGCAAACTGAGGGCGTGGGGCTTGGGACCAGGTCTCTGTCGCTCCGGTGCCCATATTTCTTGATCCGTAAGGAATTACGCGATGCACAACATAACGTTGTAAAGATCTCCTAGAGCTCTACGACTGGGGCAGCAAGCTTGCTCTACTGCGCCAGTTTTCGGAGCCCAAAATCGTATGTTTTCATCAGTTTTGGGACATTTTTCTTCTTTTGCGCTATTTTTTATCCTGGATCGTATGTCGTGAGTAGCGAAAAGGACGAAAACCTAATCCATCACGTTTCTATTACCGAATCCCACGACACCTTGGGCAATACAACTTCACTTCACGTAGAGGCTGGGACCGCAAACCCAGGGCGTGGGGCTTGGGACGAGGTCTCCGTCGCTTTGGTACCCATATTTTTTGATCCGTAGGGAGTTACGCGGTTCATAGCTTACCGTTGGAAAGCTCTCCGAGAGATCTACATCGAGGGCAGCGAGCGTGCTCAACTGCGCCAGTTTTCGGAGCCTAAAATCAAACGTTTTCATCAGTTTCGGGATACTTTTCTTTTTTTGCGTTGTTTTTCCATCCTGGATCGTATGTTGTGAGCCGCGAAAAGGACGACAACCTAATCTATCATGTTTCTATTACCGAATCCCATGGCACCTTGGGCAAGACAACTTTGCTTCACATAGAGGATGGGCCCGCAAACTGAGGGCGTGGGGCTTGGGACCGGGTCTCTGTCGCTCCAGTGCCTATATTTTTTGATCCGTAAGTAGTTACGCGGCGCACAACATACCATTGGAAAGCTCTCCAAGAGATCTAGACGAGGGTAGCAAGCGTGCTCAGCTGTGCTAGTATTGGAGCCCAAAATCAACGTTTTCATCAGTTTCGGGACACTTTTCTTCTTTTGCGCTGTTTTTCCATCCCGGATCGTATGTTGTGAGACGCGAAAAGGATGGCAACCTAATCTGTCACGCCCCGACCCGACCCCGCAAAAGGCCAAGCCCTGACCCGACACACGGACGGAGTCTCCTCTGTACCGCGGACGATCCGAAAACCCTAAAGTCAACATAACACTTGCGAAAGCCGTAAAACAATTAAAACAAGCCAACTTTCTTTCAAAACGTACATCTTTTCATTAACAACTTTGCAACCCAAAAATGATATGCATACTACACAAGTATTTATGCCACTAAACAGTTAGCTATTAGCATACATTTCTTTACTAGTCATAAGAGTATACTTTTACAGCTTTACATTCTTTCAACCTATACAACATAAGACCATAGAGGCCTTAAACTAGGAAATACATACAAGGCTACAAGCCTCAAAATAAAGCGTCATCCAAGCAATATACATATCAAGCAAGGCTCGCACAAAATCTAGTAACCAACCACCAGCAAAGCAAAGAAGTGCTATCACGGAAACACCTCCACCTTTTCCTCCTCCTCAATTACCTCAAGAGGGTCTGCTTCAACTACTCCTGTAAAAACATAGTATAGAGAGGAATGAGCAAAAACTATTGCTCAGCGAGGGCAATTGGTCTCAAGGACGGAGATGAGAGGAGTATGCAATGCAATTAGTCAAGCAATACATACAAATATCATATAGAGATACAAATAAAACCGTCAATAAATCAAGGCAAGCGTTTATACTATAAACACTCAATCAAAGGATACGATACTCTTTTCACGAGCAAATTTCAATCACGAATTCGATGACGACGTGCCGGCCCAAACCACCTTATAATACCAGTTTGGAATACCCCGGAAGTATCCATCAATCTACGACCCAAATCTCCCTGGGAGGCAACCCAAGCAAGAAGATGGAATAGCAGCGGAGCTAGAGCAACCAACACTGGCAACCCGAGGCTACCCAGAGAGGCCCATCACTCACGCGCGAGACACTATGCAATGCAAGACTTGATACAAGGCGATAAACAAGCAATAAAGCCACACGTGGGAGAATAACTAAGTAGGTTACTCTCGCACGCAATAGCAACAGTTGATAAGCATTTCAATCAAAATCAATTCAAACAAGTATATCAAACAACCCTAAGCATTCTATAGACATAATATCAAGAAAAACACACAAAGTCACAAATCGGCCCCAACTATCAAAACACTACCATTTTCAAACGAGCCACAAGTTCTGGAAACTGACTTCGCCAATCCTCCTAGGTCACCATAAGGCACGTCTAAAAACTCCGAAATCCTACTTAACCCTAGAATTCATTCAAAGTCCCGATTTCCCCCTTTGCTCGTTTGAACTACAACTAAATCAACCAAACACCCAACCAACGCCATAATCGCACCAAAAGTGCTTCCATGGCCTCCCGAAACAATGCCAACACGCAAAATGAGAAAACGGCAAACTCGACCTAAATGACCCCGATTTTCACCAAGGTATAATTCCCGTTTTTTCCATTACGCAACCCAAACAAACCATGCATCTAGGCATTTTAGCACACCTAGCACATTTCTACATCAACGGACAGCATAACGGAGCAACTTCATCGTTTCAAGGGTTTACTATTCATAAAATACTATTCAACAACCAATTTAAATTGCAATCTCAACATTTAACCGCAGAAAATGTTAAAAGCTATAAATACACGTTCTACAATTGCCAAGGAACATTCTAGAAGCATCAAAACGTTTTAAACAACAATCTACGGATAAATTCTAAAAATCACAAAGTTAACATACATAACATTTAAATGCGCAAATAACGTGCTTCCCTCACCTTAGGTACTCCTAGTCGCTAGGAAAACAATGCTGGTCACCTCGGAAACCACCCCGCACGAGCTCACGCGAAGATTGAACGATTGGAAGTTGAAAGTTTTTTTTTTTCCAAGCTCTCGGCCTGCTCAAGGTCTCATTTGCTTTGTTTTTTCATTTATTTTGTTATGTTATTAGCCTATTAAGTGACAAGCTTGGTCAAAGGGTCAAAGCCCTTGGTCAAATAGCTTTAAATTGGGTCAAATGGCCTTATTTTGTGCATTTTAAAGCCATACTAACTAAGGAACAAATTAATTATAGCTAACAACAATTAAAATATAAAATTTAAGTCATCTAAATACTAGTTTCACTATTTGCTGAGGACTAGAAACCGTTCTCTAGCTATCGCTCTCTAAATGCAATGCACGTTGCGACAGCAAGGAAGTAACAATTAATTCTCAAAGAATTTAAGGAAATATAATTTTCAAAATAATAAACAAGAAATTTTCACATTCTAGGCTCGGGTATTACACCCTCTCCCCCTTAAAACAATTGCGCCCACGCAATTCTTATCTGGTCAACAAACAACTCCGGATACTGATCCCAAACTTGGTCCTCTCTTTCCCAAGTTGCTTCCTCAAACCCATGATGATTCCACAGAACCTTTACTAATGGAATACTCTTCCTGCGAAGCTCCTGAACTTTCCGATCCACAATTCGAATCAGTTTCTCTTCATAAGACAACTTTTCTTCAATCTGCAAAGGCTCTGGTTCAAGTACATGTGAATGGTCTGGATGGTATTTCTTTAACATAGACACGTGGAACACATCGTGCAGTCTCGACAAGCTCGGAGGCAAAGCTAACCGATAAGCCAAAGGACCTACCTTTTCGGTGATTTCATACGGACCCACATACCTGGGACTAAGTTTCCCGCTCTTACCGTGCCGAATCAATCCCTTCCGAGGAGAAATCTTAAGAAACACCCGATCTCCCAAGTCAAACTCAAGATCCCGACGGTGCTTATCCGCATAACTTTTCTGACGACTCTGAGCTGTAAGCATATGCTGGCGAATAAGGTGAACATTATCTACCATCTTAATCATCTCAGGTAACACAGTCGGATCAACTGTTCTCATCTCTCCAACCTCCTCCCAATATAATGGGGATCTGCATTTACGACCATACAACGCCTCGTAGGGAGCCATACCTATAGTAGATTGATAACTATTATTGTAGGCGAACTCCGCTAAAGGCAAAAACTTCTCCCAATTCATCCCAAAGTCTAATACACATGCCCGAAGAATGTCTTCCAAGATCCTGATGGTTCCCTCAGACTGGCCATCAGTTTGTGGATGATATGCAGTACTAAAGCTTAACTTAGTTCCCAAGGCCTCTTGCAACTTCTGCCAAAAACGAGATTTGAATCTGGGATCCCTATCTGACACTATACTTTATGGCACACCATGAAGTCTCACAATATTAGCAACATAAAGCTCAGCTAGCTTATCAAGGCTATCCTATTTGTTCACGGGAATAAAATGTGTAACTTTAGTCAAGCGGTCCACAACAACCCAAACAGAATCACATCCTCTCGAAGATCTAGGAAGATCGGTCACAAGGTCCATTGTTATATGTACCCACTTCCATTGCGGAATCGACAATGACTGTAGAAGCCCGACTGGCCTCTGATGCTCAACTTTAACCCTCTGACAAGTCAAACATCTGGATACATACCCAGCAATCTCCCTCTTCATATTGTTCCACCTGAGGTGTTGTTTCAAGTCTCTATACATTTTTGTACTGCCCGAGTGAATCGTATACCTCGAATTATGTGCCTTAGACAGAATCTCATTCTTCAAAGTCGGATCACCAGGAACACACACCCTGTCCCTGAATCTGAAAATACCATCTGTATGTAATTTAAACTCCGACTCTCACCCTTTAGCTTTTTCTTGGATCTTCAAGATGTGAGGATCAGTCTTTTGAGCCTCTTTGATCTGTGCTAGCAACCCTAACTGAATCTGCAAACTAGCAAATCAAATCCCTACCTCAGTAGCTTCTAGCTTCCATGAACAAATTTCTTCCAAAGTCTCCCAATCCTTGATAATTAAGCTTGCAACAGTAGCCTTTCAACTCAAAGCATCAGCAACAACATTTGCCTTACCTGGCACGTAGTTAATAGAACAGTTATAACCACTCAATAGCTCTAGCCATCTCCGTTGCCTCATATTCAGATCCTTCTATGAAAACAAATACTTGAGACTCTTGTGGTCAGTAAAAATTTCAAATCTGCAACCCCACAAGTAGTGACGCCACTTCTTCAAAGCAAACACAACTGCAGCTAAGTCAAGATCATGTGTAGGATAATTGACTTCATAAGGTTTCAACTTCCTGGAAGCATAGGCAATCACCTTACTATTCTACATTAAAACACAGCCCAAACCTTCTTTAGATGCATCACTGTAGACAATGAAGTTCTCTGTTCCCTCAGGTAAAGCTAGTATAGGGGCTGTAGTTAGTCTCTTCTTCAATTCTTAGAAATTGGATTCACATTTGGCATCCCAGTTGTAAGCAACTTTCTTCCGAGTCAACTGGCTTAAAGGCCCAGAAATTTTGGAAAAGTCTTTAACAAACCTCCGGTAGTAACCTGCCAACCCAAGAAAACTCCGAATCTCTGACACCGTCTCAGGTCTCTTCCAAGAAGAAACAACTTCAATCTTAGCTGGGTCTACTGAAATCCCTTGATCTGAAATGATATGACCTAGAAAAGATATCTGATTCAACCAGAATTCACACTTGCTGAATTTAGCAAAAAGCTTGTTTTCCTGCAAAGTCTGTAGCACAATCCTCAAGTGTTGCTCATGTTCAGCCTCGTTCTTCGAATACACTAAAATGTCGTCAATAATGATCACGACAAATTGATCAAGATAGGGCCGAAAAACCCTCTGCATCAAGTCCATGAATGCGGCTGGTGCATTCGTCAATCCAAACGGCAACACAACAAATTCATAGTGGCCATATCTAGTCCTGAATGCCGTCTTTGGTATATCGTCACTCCGAATCCTAAGTTGATAGTAACCCTGCCTCAAATCAAATTTAGAGTAAACACTCGCACCCTGCAACTGGTCAAACAATTCTTCAATCAACGGCAAGGGGTATTTGTTCTTAACCGTGACTTGATTAAGTCCCCTGTAATCAATACATAACCGTAGCGTGCCGTCTTTCTTTCTCACAAACAACACAAGCGCACCCCACGGCGAAGAACTAGGTTGTATAAACCCTTTCTCAAGCAAGTTCTGAAGCTGAATTTTTAATTCCTGAAGTTCAGCCGATGCCATTCTATAAGGACTCCTAGAAATTGGCGCAGTGCCTGGCACAAGATCAATCACGAACTCAATCTCCCTATCTGGTGGTAAACCCAGTAATTCCTCGGGAAATACACTAGGGAAGTCTCTAACAATTGGAACCTCATTCAAACTCAACTTATCAGTAGGCTGATTGATCAAATAAGCTAAGTAAGCTTCACAACCCTTATTCAACAACTTAGAAGTCTTGATCGCAGATAAGAGAGGAATTCGGGCAGCCCTGCAATTCCCAGCAATCTCCAGTACTGGTAGGTCAGGAACCTGAAGATAAACAATCTTTGTTCTACAATCCAACTGAGCATAGTACTTCCCCAACCAATCCATTCCCAAAATGATTTCAAAGTCACGGAATGGCAATATAATTAAATCAGCAGGAAATTTACGATTCTCAATGCATATATCACAAGATTTGCAAATAGACTCAGTAACAAATTTTGCACCCAAAGGCGTACTAACTTCAACTTCATGCGGCAATTTATCAATGCAAACATTCACAGATCGTGCACATGCAGGAGTTATAAATGAATGTGTAGCTCCGGGATCAATCAAAACTTTAACTGGCTGAGTATTGAGAAGAAATGTACCTTCCACTATAGCTGTAGTATCGGGTAGCTCCTCTGCATCTAGTGCAAAGACCCTAGCCTGAACCCTCTGTGCTGGACGTGCACCTGCAGCCCTATTCTGAACACCCTGGCCTCCAGTACGGCCCTGCACATTGTTATACTTAGGGCAATCTCTCACCCTATGGTCATCACTCCCACAGCCTATGCATTTACCACTCTTTCTCCAACAATTTGTCTCAACATGCCCTGATCGATTACAATAGTTGCACTGCTGATTTTGCCTTACAACAGTGTTTCCCGTAGGTGCTGGGGCTCTGGCAGTAGTAGGAATTGTACCTCCCTGCTGGAGTCTAGTCACAGCTGGCCTAGCCTGAATCTGCTGCTGTGGCTGATACGGACGTTGCTGAGGAACCTGTGCAGAAGTCTGATACTGCCTCGGCTGACTCTGGCTGCTCTGGCCCACATACTGTTTCTTACTCGGCTGACTGCTCTCAGCTAACATCTCAGCCTTCCGTTTCTCAAACTTCGAGGCTGCCTGAAATGCCTCGGGAAAAGTAGTGTAGGTCTGCCCAGTCAAATGTAGCTGTATGTCCATTCTCAGTCCACGAACAAACCTATGAATCATCCTCCTAGCCGGCCGTACCAACTCGGGCATATACCTCGACAGGCTGACAAACCTAGCCTCATACTGTGCAACAGTCATGTTTCCCTACTTCAGGGCCACAAACTCATCTTCTCTTCTTTCCATAGCCATCTCGGGAATATACTTGTCCCGAAACTCACTTACAAAATCATCCCACAAATATGGTACATCCTCACAATCCCACCTCCTCCGGACAGTATTCCACCACTGCTCTACATCACCCTCAAACAGGAATGACGCATAATCTATTCTTGCCTCATCAGTGTACCTCAAAGCGGTGAAAATTTTCTCAACACGATTAATCCATTTCTCGGTTGCCTCATCATCCGGCTCTCCGAAGAACTTTCCTGGCTCGTGCCTCAGAAATTTCTCTAACTGATTATTCTCAACTCTATACCCCTGTCCACCAGGATTAGCTTGATTCCCCTGGGGATTATTCCTGTCCTGCCTCTGCTCATGCAGTACCTGGGTAATCCGGTCAACCGCTGTAGTCATAGTAGCCATAAACTGCTCAGGCAACAGTTGCTGACCTTGTTCTGCTACCTCTTCATCTGACCTTATACCTTGAGTACCACGTCGTGGCGGCATAGTAGCAATTCACAATAGCTGGCAGCATATAAAAGCAATTTATAGACAGAAATATAGCACATAAGATTAGATAACACTCAAGTCAATAACAATCAAACATTCTAACACGCAATTCACATAACACAAGATTGACATGCCAAACTAATTCACGTTAAACACATAAGCACTCTAAGTTCACAAAGTCATGCTATAACACTTTCTTTCCACTTAACAATTATACAATAACACTCTTGCATTTTGGACCTTTACCCCACAGACCGAGAAACATATCCAGGCTCATGCAAGACTATTATGCTCTGATACCACCTAAAGATGTCACGCCCCGACCCGACCCCGCAAAAGGCCAAGCCCGGACCCGACACACGGACAGAGTCTCCTCTGTACCGCGGACGATCCGAAAACCCTAAAGTCAACATAATACTTGCGAAAGCCATAAAACAATTAAAACAAGCCAACTTTCTTTCAAAACGTACATCTTTTCATTAACAACTTTGCAACCCAAAAATGATATGCATACTACACAAGTATTTATGCCACTAAACAGTTAGCTATTAGCATACATTTCTTTACTAGTCATAAGAGTATACTTTTACAGCTTTACATTCTTTCAACCTATACAACATAAGACCATAGAGGCCTTAAACTAGGAAATACATACAAGGCTACAAGCCTCAAAATAAAGCGTCATCCAAGCAATATACATATCAAGCAAGGCTCGCACAAAATCTGGTAACCAACCACCAGCAAAGCAAAGAAGTGCTATCACGGAAACACCTCCACCTTTTCCTCCTCCTCAATTACCTCAAGAGGGTCTGCTTCAACTACTCCTGCAAAAACATAGTATAGAGAGGAATGAGCAAAAACTATTGCTCAGCGAGGGCAATTGGTCTCAAGGATGGAGATGAGAGGAGTATGCAATGCAATTAGTCAAGCAATACATACAAATATCATATAGAGATACAAATAAAACCGTCAATAAAGCAAGGCAAGCATTTATACTATAAACACTCAATCAAAGGATACGATACTCTTTTCACGAGCAACTTTCAATCATGAATTCGATGACGACGCGCCGGCCCAAACCACCTTATAACACCAGTTTGGAATACCATGGAAGTATCCATCAATCTATGACCCAAATCTCCCTGGGAGGCAACCCAAGCGAGAAGAGGGAATAGCAGCGGAGCTAGAGCAACCAACACTGGCAACCCGAGGCTACCCAGAGAGGCCCATCACTCACGCGCGAGACACTATGCAATGCAAGACTTGATACAAGGCGATAAACAAGCAATAAAGCCACACGTGAGAGAATAACAAAGTAGGTTACTCTCGCTCGCAATAGCAACAGTTGATAAGCATTTCAATCAAAATCAATTCAAACAAGTATATCAAGCAACCCTAAGCATTCTATAGACATAATATCAAGAAAAACACACAAAGTCACAAATCGGCCCCAACTATCAAAACACTACCATTTTCAAACGAGCCACGAGTTCTGGAAACCAACTTCGCCAATCCTCCTAGGTCACCATAAGGCACGTCTAAAGACCCCGAAACCCTACTTAACCCTAGAATTCACGCAAAGTCCCAATTTCTCCCTTTGCTCGTTTGAACTACAACTATATCAACCAAACACCCAACCAATGCCATAATCGCACCAAAAGTGCTTCCATGGCCTCCCGAAACAATGCCAACACGCAAAACGAGAAAATGCCAAACTCGACCTAAACGACCCCGACTTTCACCAAGGCATAATTCCCGCTTTTTCCATTACGCAACCCAAACAAACCATGCATCTAGGCATTCTAGCACACCTAGCACATTTCTACATCAACGGACATCATAACGGAGGAACTTCATCGTTTCAAGGGTTTACTATTCACAAAATACTATTCAACAACCAATTTAAATTGCAATCTCAACATTTAACCGCAGAAAATGTTAAAAGCTATAAATACACGTTCTACAATTGCCAAGGAACATTCTAGAAGCATCAAAACGCTTTAAACAACAATCTACAGATAAATTCTAAAAATCACAAAGTTAACATACATAACATTTAAATGCGCAAATAACGTGCTTCCCTCACCTTAGGTACTCCTAGTCGCTAGGAAAACAATGCTGGTCACCTCGAAAACCACCCCGCACGAGCTCACGCGAAGATTGAACGATTAGAAGTTGAATGGTTTTTTTTTCTCTCCAAGCTCTCGATCTGCTCAAGGTCTGATTTGCTTTGTTTTTTTTTATTTTGTTATGTTATTAGCCTATTAAGTGACAAGCTTGGTCAAAGGGTCAAAGCCCTTGGTCAAATAGCTTAAAATTGGGTCAAATGGCCTTATTTTGTGCATTTTAAAGCCATACTAACTAAGGAACAAATTAATTATAGCTAACAACAATTAAAATATAAAATTTAAGTCATCTAAATACTAGTTTCACTATTTGCTGAGGACTAGAAACCGTTCTCTAGCTATCGCTCTCTAAATGCAATGCACGTTGCGACAGCAAGGAAGTAACAATTAATTCTCAAAGAATTTAAGGAAATATAATTTTCAAAATAATAAACAAGAAATTTTCACATTCTGGGCTCGGGTATTACATAATCCATCACGTTTCTATTACCGAATCCCATGGTACCTTGGGCAAGACAATTTTGTTTCACATAGAGGCTGGGCCCGCAAACTGAGGGCGTGGGGCTTAGGACAAGGTCTCCGTCGCTCCGGTGCCCATAACTTTTGCTCCGTAAGGAGTTACGCGGCGCACAGCATACCGTTGGAAAGCTCTCTGAGAGCTCTACGACGAGGGTAGTAAGCCTGTTCTTCTGCGCCTGTTTTCAGAGCCCAAAATCGAACATTTTCTTTAGTTTCGGGATACTTTTATTCTTTTGCTCTTTTTTTTCGTCCCGGATCGTACGTCATGAGCCGCGAAAAGGACGACAACCTAATTCATCACATTTCTACTACTGAATCCCATGGCACCTTGGGCAAGAGAACTTCCCTTCTTGTAGAGGCTTGGCCCGCAAACCGAGGGCGTGGGGTTTGGGACCAGGTCTCCATCGCTCCGGTCTGCATAACTTTTGATCCGTAAGGAGTTACACGGCGCACAACATACCATTGGAAAGCTCTCTGAGAGCTCTACGACGGGGGAACAAGCCTGCTAAGCTGTGCCTGTTTTTGAAGCCCAAAATTGAACTTTTTAATCAGTTTTGGGACACTTTTCTTCTTTTGCGCCGTTTTTTCATCCCGGATCTACATTGTGAGCCACGGAAAGGACGACAACCTATTCCATCACATTTTTATTACCGAATCCCATAGAACCTTGGGCAAGACAACTTTGCTTCACCTAGAGGCTGGGCCCGCAAACTGAGGGCGTGGTGCTTGGGACCAGGTCTCCGTCGCTTCGGTACCTATAACTTTCGATCCGTTAGGAGTTACGTGGCAGAGAGCATACCGTTGGAAAGCTCTCCTAGAGCTCTATGACAGAGGCAACAAGCCTGGTCAGCTACATCTATTTTCGGAGTCCAAAATCAAACATTTTCATTAGTTTCGAGACACTTTTCTTCTTTTGCGCTGTTTTTTCATCCCGGATCGTACGTCGTGAGCCTAAAAAATGAGGACAACCTAATCTATCATATTTCTATTACCGAATCCTATGGCACCTTGGGCAAGACAACTTCGCTTTAGGTAGAGGCTGGGCCCGCAAACCGAGGGCGTGGGGATTGGGACCAAGTCTTTGTCGCTCCGGTGCCCAAATATTTTGAACCGTAAGGAGTTACACAGCGCACAGCATACCGTTGGAAAGCTTTATGAGAGCTGTATGACTGGGCTAGTAAGCCTGCTCGGCTGCTCCTATTTTTGGAGCCTAAAATTGAACGTTATCAACAGTTTCAGGAAACTTTTCTTCTTTTGCGCTGTTTTTTCATCCCGGATCGTACGTCATGAGCCGTGAAAAGGACGACAACCTAATCTATCACATTTCTAATACCGAATCCCACGACACCTTGGGCAAGGCAACTTCGCTTCACGTAGAGGCTGGGCCCGCAAACTAAGGGCGTGGGGCTTGGGACCAGGTCTCTGTCGCTCCGGTGCCCATATTTTTTGATCCGTAATGAGTTACACGGTGCACAGCAAACCATTGGAAAGTACTCCGAGAGCTCTAGACGGGGGCAGGAAGCGTACTCGGCTACGCCAATTTTTGGAGCCCAAAATCAAACATTTTTATCAATTTCGGGACACTTTTCTTCTTTTGCGCTATTTTTCCATCCCGGATCGTACTTGGTGAGCCACGAAAAGGTCAACAACCTAATTCATCTCGTTTCTATTACCGAATCCCATAGAACCTTGGGCAAGACAACTTCGCTTCACATAGAGGCTGGGCCCGCAAACTAAGGGCGTGGGGCTTGGGACTAGGTCTCCGTCGCTCCGGTGCCCATATTTTTTGATTCGTAAGGAGTTACGTGGCGCTTAGCATACCGTTGGAAAGCTATTCGAGAGCTCTACAACGAGGACAATAAGCATGCTCAGCAGTGCCAGTTTTCAGAGCCCAAAATTGAACATTTTCATCAGTTTTGGGACACTTTTCTTCTCTTCCGCTGTTTTTCCATCCCGGATAGTACGTCGTGAGCCGCAAAAATGGCGACAACCTAATTTATCACGTTTCTATTACCGAATCCCACAGTACCTTGGGCAAGATTACTTCACTTCACGTAGAGGTTGGGCCCGCAAACCCAGGGCGTGGTTCTTAAGATCAGGTCTCCGTCGATCCGGTGCCCATAACTTTTGCTCCGTAAGGAGTTACGCGGTGCATAGTATACCATTGAAAAGCTCTCCGAGAGCTCTACGACGGGGGCAGTAAGCCTATTCTGCTGCGCCTATTTTCGGAGCCCAAAATTGAACATTTTCATTAGTTTTGGGACACTTTTTTACTTTTGTGCTTTTTTTTTGTCCCGGATCGTACGTCGTGAGCCGCGAGAAGGACGATAACCAAATCCATCACATTTCTATTACTGAATAACATGGCACCTTAGGCAAGAGAACTTTGCTTCACGTAGAGGTTGGGCCCGCAAACCGAGGGCGTGGGGCTTGGGACAAGGTCTCCGTTGTTCCGGTGCGCATCACTTTTGATCCGTAAGGAGTTACGCGACGCACAACATACCGTTATAAAGCTCTCCGAGTGCTCTACGATGGGGGCAGCAAGCCTGATAGGCTGCGCCTGTTTTTGGAGGCCAAAATTGAACGTTTTCATCAGTTTTAGGACACTTTTTTTTTACGCTGTTTTTCTTTCCCGGATCATACGTCGTGAGCCGCGAAAAAGACGATAACCTAATCCATCACGTTTCTATTAACGAATCCCATGGCACCTTGGGCAAGACTACTTCGCTACACGTAGAGGATGGGCTCGCAAACTAAGGGCGTGGGGCTTGGGACCAGGTCTCCGTCGCTCTGGTGCCCATATTGTTTGATCCGTAAAGAGTTACACGAAGCACAACATACTGTTGGAAAGCTCTCCGAGAGCACTATGACGAGGGCAACAATTGTGCTCTTATGCGCCCATTTTCGGAGCCCAAAATCGAACGTTTCCATTAGTTTTAGGACACTTTTCTTCTTTTGCGTTGTTTTTCCATCCCGGATTGTACGTCGTGAGCCGCAAAAAAGACGACAACCTAATCCATCACGTTTCTATTACCGAATCCCACGGCACCTTAGGCAATACAACTTCGCTTCACGTAGAGACTAGGCGCGCAAACCCAGGGCGTGAGGCTTGGGACCAGGTCTCCGTCGCTCTGATGCCTATATTCTTTGATCCGTAAGGAGTTACGCGGCGCACAGTATACCATTGGAAAGCTCTCCATAGCTCTACGATGGGGGCAGCAAACCTATTCAGATGCGCCTGTTCTCGGAGCCCAAAATCGAACATTTTCATCAGTTTCGGGACACTCTTCTTCTTTTGTGCTTTTTTTCCATCCCAGATCGTACGTCGTGAGCCGCGAGAAGGACGACAACCTAATCCATCACATTTATATTACCGAATCCCATGGCACCTTGGGCAAGAGAACTTCGCTTCATATAGAGGCTGGGCCCGCAAACCGAGGCCGTGGGGCTTGGGACCAGGTCTCCGTCGCTCCAGTGCGCATATCTTTTGATCCGTAAGGAGTTATGTGGCATACAACATACAGTTGGAAAGCTCTCCGGGAGCTCTACGACGGGGGCAGCAAGCCTACTCGGCTACGCCTATTTTCAGTGCCCAAAATCGAACGTTTTCATCAGTTTCAAGACACTTTTCTTCTTTTGCCCTGTTTTTCCGTCCCGGATCTACGTCGTGAGCGGCGAAAAGGATGACAACCTAATCCATCACATTTCTATTATCGAATCCCATAGCACCTTGGGTAAGACAACTTCACTACATGTAGAGGTTGGGCCCTCAAACTGAGGGTGTGGGGCTTGGGACCAGGTCTCCGTCGCTCCGGTGCCCATATATTTTGATCCGTAAGGATTTACAAGTCGCACAGCATACCGTTGAAAAGCTCTCTGAGAGCTGTACGACAAGGGTAGCAAGCCTGCTAGATTACGACTATTTTCGAGGCCCAAAATTGAACATTTTCAACAGTTTCAGGAAACTTTTCTTCTTCTACGCTGGTTTCCCATCCCGGATTGTACGTCGTGAAC
Organism: Ehretia macrophylla; assembly: GCA_037974665.1. NCBI lineage: Eukaryota > Viridiplantae > Streptophyta > Magnoliopsida > Boraginales > Ehretiaceae > Ehretia > Ehretia macrophylla. Next base: position 62,518,228 of record CM075782.1, on the reverse strand, counting down.
CGCAAAAAGGACGACAACCTAATCTATCATATTTCTAATACCGAATCCCATGGCACCTTGGGCAAGGCAACTTCGCTTCACATAGAGGCTTGGCCCACAAACCGATGGCGTGGGGCTTAGGACCAGGTCTCCGTCGCTCCGGTGAGCATAACTTTTGATCCGTAAGGAGTTATGAGGCGCACAACATACCGTTGGAAAGCTCTCCGAGAGCTCTACGATGGGGGCAGCAAGCCTACTCAGCTGCGCCTATTTTTTGTGCCCAAAATTGAACATTTTTATCAGTTTCGGGACACTTTTCTTCTTTTGCCCTGTTTTTCTATCCCGGATCTACGTCGTGAGCGGCAAAAAAGATGACAACCTAATCCATCACATTTCTATTACTGAATCCCACGGTACCTTGGGCAAGACAACTTTGCTTCACGTAGAGGCTGGGCTCGCAAACCGAGGGTACGGGGCTTAGAACCAGGTCTTCGTCGATCTGGTGCCCATATATTTTGATTCGTAAGGTGTTACACGACGCACAATATACCGATGGAAAGCTCTCCGAGAGCTGTACGACATGGGCAGCAAGCCTGCTCGGCTGCGCCTGTTTTCGGAGCCCAAAATTGAACTTTTTCCACAGTTTTGGGAAACTTTTCTTCTTCTCTGCTGTTTTTCCATCACGGATCGTATGTCGTGCGCCGCGAAAAGGACGACAACCTAATCCATCACATTTCTAATACCGAATCCAACGGCACCTTGGGCAAGACAACTTCGCTTCACATAGAGGTTGGGCCCGCAAACCAATGGCGTGGGGCTTGAGACCAGGTCTCCGTCACTCTGGTGCCCTTATATTTGGATCTGTAAGGAGTTACACGGCGTACAGCATACCGTTGGAAAGCTCTCTGAGAGCTGTACGACGGGGGCCGCAAGCCTGCTCGGGTGCACCTATTTTCAAAGCCCAAAATTGAACGTTTCCAACAGTTTTAGGAAACTTTTCTTCTTCTGCGCTGTTTTTCTATCCCGGATCGTACTTCGTGAGTCACGAAAAGGACGAGAACCTAATTCATCACATTTCAAATACTGAATCCCAAGGCACCTTAGGCAAGACAACTTCGCTTCACATAGAGGCTGGGCCCGCAAACCGATGGTGTGGGGCTTGGGACCAGGTCTCTGTCGCCCCGGGGCCCATAAATTTTGATCCGTAAGGAGTTACCCGGCGCACAGGATACCGTTGGAAAGCTCTCCGAGAGTTCTACGACGAGCGCTCCATGGCTGCTCGACTGCGCCTATTTTGGGAGCCCAAAATTGAACGTTTTCATCAGTTTCAGGACACTATTCTTCTTTTGATCTATTTTTTCATCTCGGATCGTTCGTCGTGAGCCGCGAAAAGGACGACAACCTAATCCATCACATTTCTAATACCGAATCCCATGGCACCTTGTGCAAGACAACTTCGCTTCACGTAGAGGCTGGGCCCGCAAGCCCAGGGCTTAGGGCTTAGGACCAGGTCTCCGTCGCTCCGGTGCCCATATATTTTGATCTGTACGGAGTTACACAGCGTACATCATGCCTTTGGGAAGCTCTCCGAGAGCTCTACAATGAGGGTAGCAAGCCTGCTCAGCTGCGCCTATTTTCGGAGCCCAAAATTGAACATTTTCAATAGTTTCATGAAATTTTTCTTGTTTTGCGCTGTTTTTCCGTCCCGGATCGTACGTCGTGAGCCGCGAAAAAGACGACAACCTAATGCATCACATTTTTAAAATCGAATCCCACGGCACCTTGGGCAAGACAACTTTGCTTCACGTAGAGGATGGGCCCGCAAACTGAGGGTGTGGGGCTTGGGACCAGGTCTCCATCGCTCCAGTGCCCATATTCTTTTATCCGTACGGAGTTACGCAGCGCACAGCATACCGTTGGAATACTCTCCGTGAGTTCTACGACGGGGGTAGCAAGCCTGCTCAGCTGCACCAGTTTTCAGAGCCCAAAATCGAACGTTCTCATCAGTTTTGGGACACTTTTCTTCTTTTGCACTATTTTTCCATCCCGGATCATACGTCGTCAGCCGCGAAAAGGTTGACAATGTCACGCCCCAACCCGGCCTATAAGGTTAGACTAAGGTGTTATCTAAACGATCAGGACAAGTCACATACTTAGCCGTTTATGAAGATTTAACACTTATTGTTTTCGTCTAACCTCCAGTGTTTTCCAGAAAACTGGCAGCATAACGGCTGTAATTGGGCTATTTGGTTTGGCTTGATTCTTTAAACGCCTCAATTTCTCTAATCTCAATTTTATTTCCAACTAGGATTTCTATTTAACATCCATTTGAAATGCCTATTGGTTATCTCGATGTCTCGTTTGATTTATAACCTAGCATGATACTATGTCTCATTTGTTTGTTTATCCTCGTTACGAAAGTACCTGTTGATCTTAGCTTAAAAGCGTGTACCTGTTTAAGATTTGATAGGTTCATTTACTTAGTCCTTACCTAATACGTCATAACCTATGATAGATACTAGCAGTAATAATAGCAAAACGATCGTAATAGTGTCTAGTATCTATCTAGCAATATCAGTAAAAACCAAAATTAGACCCCAAATTACAACGGGGGTCTTTTACATTAGAAATAACAAGCAACATAAAATAAATAGTCTTCAAGTAGCACAAAGTTCACAAGTAGCCACATTCAAGCAAAGCAAACAATGACAAGCAATCACTCCAGGGGTTCATCGTTAGGCACATTATCCTCGGGTACCTGTACCTGTTCTTCTTCACCTGTGATGAAAAAGAGGGTGAGTCCTTATGAACTCAACGAGGGGGAACGAAAAATACGTTTTGAAACTCATTTTCCGGTTCAACTTATGAAATCCTTTGCAAGCATGAATATAACAATAATACAAGTACATAAACAGAAATACCAGTCTTTCCTCCCTGAGGTTCTCTAGGAACCAAGCGAGAGTACTTATACACATAGTAAAAAGGATACAGTGAGCTTTTTCTCTCAAATCAGTTTCAGAATCAGAAGTTGCGGTCGACTTCAAATAACCCCAAAACACGCCAAGTGGGTGTACTCCGGATGTACCCCGAAATCCTACGACCCAACTCTCCGAGGGTGAAATGCCAAGCGAGAGAGGGAATTGGACCATGGTAGTCACGGTAACACAGGCAAGCCCGATGCCGCCCGGCGTGCGTGAAACACTACCATGCCACACTGAAAGGTTGCAACATCGTACGCAATGCACATTTATAACATTTAACATATCACATTAGGAGGACAACAAAGTAGGTCACCTCCGAGCAGTTATAAGATCGCACGTTGTCAAGTAATCAAACGAGGCATGATAAGACAGGAAGTTTCACTTGAAAGGCATATAGAGTTATATGAAAATTTAATAGGCAGCCATGTAACCCATGTAAAACAGGCCATATAACTCATTACGAAGCCCACGTGATCGAGTGATAAGATTGTTCAACATGCAATGACATCAACATGGGTTCGGGTGCAAGAAAAGCTTATTTGTCAGCATGCAATGGTCAAAATCACATTTGAAGTTATAAGACATTTACGGGCAGCCCACTAAGAATATAATTTCCACACAATATCCAAATGATCAACACTTAGCAAGACTACCTAGTCATTAGGGTTTCCGTTTCATGCTTAACCGTGTGATTAAACCCTAAGTCAACTCAAGATCATTCTCAAGTCATGCATCATTCAATTCAAACATCCTCAAGTACTCAAAACAGTCCACACAACATCCCAACACCACAATTCCAAGCAATTAGTACCACAAGAGAGGTTACAACAATTTTCCTAGCATATAACTAAGTGAAACCTTTACTGCAATAGGCTGTTTTCTCGCAATCAATAGGATAATCAAACAATCTCCAAATCCAGTGAATAAGATGTAAAATTAAATTTTAAGAAGTGAACTAAAATCAGAAACAAACCTTGCATCAATTGGAGTTCAAGATCATTAGATATAGCCGAAACAGTGGGATAGCACAAAACTGTCCAGATTTGCACACATTTCGATAATTGACTTTTTTGAGGTCCTTAGGATCAGATTCAGCCTTAGTCCATTTCTGACAAAAATGTCCAAAACTGAAAAATATAGCAGCACACCAATTTTCATACATTTTTCACATCATTTACTAAGTCAAATATGGTTCGTTCCACAAGGTCAGTGCATCTGCCAAAACCTGCTTCATTTTTCCAGATTTCCAGATTTGGACACATTTTAAAGATTTGACATTTTGAGGACTTTAGATTCAAAATTAGCTCTGGCCTATTTCTGCGAAAAATGTTCAAAACAGTCCAAAATAGTCACCTACCAATTTTCATGAATTTTAAACATCATTTTCCTAGCTAAACGTACCTCGAAACAGACTGGTCAGAGAGCTGTCAACAATCCGACTTCACCTAGCATCACTTTCAAGCCAAGATCTTGCCATGCATGGTTGTTTAAGCTTATGAACGACCATATAACTCAAGTACAGAAGCAAAGACATACATTTATGAGCATGCATGTGAATTTTTGAAGGAATTTCAAAAGGTTTTTGCCCTCACCTTAGCAATCAACCACAAAGATGCACAAAAGCTTGTTGAAGCACAATTTTCTTCCTTTCCTTTGCCTAGCCGAAATCCCAACTAGCTTTTCTCTATTTTTCCTAGCTTAGTAACCAAGCTCTTAGTGCATGCATGTAGTTAGGACTTGAAGAAAAGAAATGGATGCCAAGAAGCTTACCTAGGCCGAAAAGAAGTCTTCAATGTACATTCATGTGTGATTTTCGAACTCTAGCTAGCTTGCTCGACTTTCTTTGATGCTTGCTTGACTTGCTCAACTAAGGTGTGATGAAGATAAGCTATGGAGGTAGGGAACTCAGCCAAGTCCGAGAATGAGAGAGGAGAATGAAAGGGAGAGAGAAAAGGTTGAGAGGAAAAAAAGAGAAATGACAAAACATGACAAGAATAAAGTCTTTTGCATTCATCCAAGCAAGTGGTCGGCCTTGGGCTGATAAAATCTGATTTTTTGTGTCTTCAAGATGGAATTTTGAAATGTTAGCATGGGCCTCGAGCTTTTGGTCGAGCAAGGTGAGAAAATAGAGGTGGTTTGGGCAATTTTTATGCATTTTGTGTCATAGTTTGTCTAAGCATGCATAGTTAATTGTATAATTGTTCAAACCTTGTGCAAAAACCATGGTATGGTCGGCCAAAGCATGTGCCAAATCTGAATTTTTTTCATGTTTTGGATGTTATTTAATTGTGTATTGAAAGTGCAAAAAGAATAAATAATAAGGAATAAAGAATGTCTAGCTTTTTGTGTTATTTTGTCTTCTAGTGAGTTGAATTAGGATTATAATATTGATAGTGGATTTTGTAGGATTGTTTAATAGTCTAGTGCTCCGTGTAAGATGCTTTCTTGATTAGCGTGAATGCACGCTTTCCTAGATCTAGGGCACGCACAACGAGGTAGGACACGAACTACGAGACGAATGCACGTTTTTCAAGTAAATGCACGCAATCCTAAATGAATGCACATAATTCAATGCAATGCACGTAAATCAAGGTATGACTCTTAAACCTAGATTAAGGTACGCAGTTCAAGGTTAGGGCACACGAAACGAGGTAACGCACGTACATCAAGATCAGGGCACATATGACGAGGTATGCACGAAAACCAAGACAAGACACGTAATCCAAGGTCGGTCATATAATTTTAGGTCTAAGGCACACAAATCGAGGTAGGACACGTTATTCGGGGTCGAGCCTCACAACAACTTAATCCATCACATTTCTATTATCGAATCCCACGGCACCTTGGGCAAGACAACTTCACTTCATGTAAAGGTTGGGCCCGCAAACCTAGGGCGTGGGGCTTGGGACCAGGTCTCTGTCGCTCCGGTGCCCATATTCTTTGATCTGTAAGGAGTTACGCGGCGCATAGCATACTGTTGGAAAGCTCTCCGAGAGCTCTACAACAAGGGCAGCAAGCCTGTTCGTCTGCGCCTATTTTTAGAGCTCAAAATCGAACATTTTTCATCAATTTCGGGACACTTTCCATCTTTTGCGCTTTTTTTTTTTGTCCCGGATCATACGTCATGAGCCGTGAGAAGGACGACAAACTAATCCTTCACATTTCTATTACTGAATCCTATGGCACCTTGGGCAAGAGAATTTAGCTTAACGTAGAGGCTGGGCCCGCAAATCGAGGGCGTGGGGTTTGGGACCAGGTCTCCGTCTCTCCGGTGCGCATAACTTTTGATCCGTAAGGAGTTACGCGGCTCACATCATACCGTTGGAAAGCTCTCCGAGAGCTCTCCGATAGGGGCAGCAAGCCTACTCGGCTTCGCCTGTTTTCGGTGCCTAAAATAGAACGTTTTCATCAGTTTCAGAACACTTTTCTTCTTTTGCCTTGTTTTTCCGTCCCCGATCTACGTCGTGAGCCGCGAAAAGGATGTCAACCTAATCCATCAAATTTCTATTACCGAATCCCATAGCACCTTGGGAAAGATAACTTCGCTTCACGTGGAGGCTGGGACCGCAAACCGAGGGCGTAGGGCTTGGGACCAGGTCTCCGTCGCTCCAGTGCCCATATATTTTGATCCATAAGGAGTTACACGGCGCACAACATACCGTTGGAAAGCTCTCTGAGAGCTGTACGACGGAGGAAGCAAGCCTGCTCGACTGTACCTATTTTTGGAGCCCAAAATCGAATGTTTTCCATAGTTTCGGGAAACTTTTCTTCTTCTACGCTGTTTTTCCATCCCGGATCATATGTCGTGAGTCGCGAAAAGGACGATAACCTAATCCATCACATTTCTAATACCGAATCCCACGGCACTTTGGGCAAGACAACTTCACTTCACATAGAGGCTGCGCCCGTAAACCGAGGGCGTGGGGCTTGGGACCAGGTCTTTGTCACTCCGGTGCCCATATATTTAGATCCGTAAGGAGTTACACGGTGCACGACATACCTTTGGAAAGCTCTCCGAGAGTTGTACGATGGGGGCCCCAAGCCTGCTCGGCTGCGCCTGTTTTCAAAGACGAAAATTGAACATTTTCAACAGTTTTGGGAAACTTTTCTTCTTCTACGCTGTTTTTCCATCCCGGATCGTATGTCGTGAGCCACAAAAAGGACGAGAACCTAATCCATCACATTTCAATACCAAATCCCATGGCACCTTGGGCAAGACAACTTCGCTTCATATAGAGGCTGGGCCAGCAAACCGATGGCATGAGGCTTGGGACCAGGTCTCTGTCGCTCCGGTGCACATAAATTTTGATCCGTAAGGAGTTACCTGGCGCACAGCATACCGTTGTAAAGCTCTCCGAGAGCTCTATGATGGGGGCAGCAAGCCTGCTCAGCTGCGCTAGTTTTGGGAGCCCAGAATTGAGCGTTTTCATCTATTTCGGGACACTTTTCTTCTTTTGCGCTGTTTTTCATCCTAGATCGTTCTTCGTGAGCCGTGAAAAGGACGACAACCTAATCCATCACATTTCTAATACTGAATCCCATGGCACCTTATGCAAGATAATTTCGCTTCACGTAGAGGCTGGGCCCGAAAGCCCAGGGCTTGGGGCTTGGGGCTTGGGGCTTGGGCTTGGGACCAGGTCTCCGTCGCTCCGGTGCCCATATATTTTGATTCGTAGGGAGTTACACGGCGTACATCATACCATTGGGAAGCTCTCCGAGAGCTCTACGACGCGGGTAGAAAGCCTGCTCAGCTGCGCCTGTTTTCGGGGCCCAAAATTGAACATTTTCAATAGTTTTAGGAAACTTTTCTTCTTATGCGCTATTTTTCTATCTTGGATCGTACGTCGTGAGCCGCGAAAAGGACGACAACCTAATCCATCACATTTCTAATACCAAATTCCACGGTACCTTGGGCAAGACAACTTCGCTTCACGTAGAGGCTGGGCCCGCAAACCCAGGGTGTGGGGCTTGGGACCTGGTTTTCGTCACTCCGGTGCCCATATATTTTGATCCCTAAGGAGTTACACGGCACACAGCATACCGTTGGATAGCTCTTTGAGAGCTCTACGACAGGGGCAGCAAGCCTGCTCAGCTGCACTTATTTTCGCAGTGCAAAATTAAATGTTTTCAATAGTTTTAGGAAATTTTTCTTCTTCTGCGCTGTTTTTCCGTCCCTGATCGTACGTCGTGAGCAGCGAAAAAGATGACAACTTAATCCATTACATTTCTAATACCGAATCCCATGGCACCTTGGGCAAGACAACTTCACTTCACGTTGAGGCTGGGCAGGCAAAGCGAGGGCGTGGAGCTTGGGACCAGGTCTCCGTCGCTCCGGTGCCCATAACTTTTAATCCATAAGGTGTTATGCGGCGCACAGCATACTGTTGGAAAGCTCTCTGAGAGCTCTATGATGTGGGTAGCAAGCCTGCTCGGCTGCGCCTATTTACAAAGCCCAAAATCGAACGTTTTCATTAGTTTTTTGACACTTTTCTTCTTTTACTCTGTTTTTCTTTCCTTGATCGTACGTCGTGAGCCGCGAAAAGGACGACAACCTAATCCATAACATTTCTATTACCGAATCCCACGGAACCTTGGGCAAGACAACTTCACTTCATGTAAAGGCTGGGCAGGCAAACTGAAGGCGTGGAGCTTGGGACCAGGTCTCTGTCGCTCCGGTGCCCACAACTTTTGATCCGTAAGGAGTTACGCGGTGCACAGCATACCTTTGGAAAGCTCTTCGAGAGCTCTACGACTGGGATAGCAAGCCTGCTCGGCTGCGCCTATTTTCAGAGCCTAAAATCGAAGGTATTGATCAGTTTCGGGACACTTTTCTTCTTTTGCGCTATTTTTTCATCCCGGATTGTATGCCGTGAGCAGTGAAAAGGACGGCAACCTAATTCGTCACATTTATATTAATGAATCCCGCGGTACATTGGGCAAGACAACTTTGCTTCACGAAGAGGCTAGGCATGCAAACCGAGGGCGTAGACCTTGGGACCAAGTCTCCGTCGCTCCGGTGCCTATAACTTTTGATCCACAAGGAGTTACACGGCGCACATCATACCGTTGGAAAGCTCTCCGAGAGCTCTACGACGGGGGCAGCAAGCCTATTATGCTGTGCCTATTTTCAGAGCCCAAAATCGAACATTTTGATCATTTTTGGGACGTTTTTCTTCCTTTGCACTGGTTTTCAGTCCCGGATCGTACGTTGTGAGCCGCAAAAAGGATGACAACCTAATCCATCAAATATCTATTACCGAATCCCACAGCATCTTGGGCAAGACAACATCGCTTCACGTAGAGGCTGGGCATGCAAACCAAGGGCGTGGAGCTTTGGACCAGGTCTCCGTCACTCCGGTGTCTATATCTTTTGATCCGTAAGGAGTTACGCGGGGCACAGTATACCGTTGGAAAGCTCTCCGAGTGCTCTACGACCGGGGCAAAAAGGTTGTGCCTATTTTCAAGGCACGAAATTGAATTTTTTCATCAGTTCCGGGACACTTTTATTCTTTTGCGCTATTTTTTCATCTCGGATCGTACATCGTGAGCCGCAAAAAGGACGAGAACTTAATCCATCAAATTTCTATTACCGAGTCCCACGGTACCTTAGGCAAGACAACTTCAAATCACGTAGAGGCTGGGCACACAAACTGAGGGCGTAGGGCCTAAGACCAGGTCTCCATCGCTCTAGTGCCCATAGCTTTTGATCTGTAAGGAGCTACATGGCGCACAACGTACCGTTGGAAAGCTCTCCGAGAGCTATACGACAGGGGCAGCATGCCAGCTTAGCTGCGTTTGTTTTTGAAGCCCAAAATTGAACATTTTGATCAGTTTCAGTACACTTTTCTTCTTTTGCGCTATTTTTCCATCACAGATTGTACGTTGCATGCCGCGAAAAGGATGAGAACCAAATCCATCACATATATTTCACCGAATCCCACCGCACCTTGGGCAAGATAACTTCGTTTCATGTAGAGGTTGGGCATGCAAACCGAGGGCGTAGAGCTTGGGACCAGGTCTCCGTCGCTCCAATGCCCATAACTTTTAATCCGTAAGGAGTTATGCGGCGCACAGCATACCGTTGGAAAGCTCTCCGAGAGCTCTACGGCGTGGGCAGTAAGCCTGCTCGGCTGCGCCTATTTTCAGAACCCAAAATTGAAAGTTTTGATCAGTTTTGGGATACTTTTCTTCTTTTGCCCTATTTTTTCATCCTGTATCGTATGTCGTGAGCAGCGAAAAGGACGGCAGCCTAATCCGTCACATTTCTATTACCGAATCCCACGGTACATTGAGCAAGGCAACTTCGCTTCACGTAGAGGCTGGGCATACAAACCGAGGGCGTGGAGCTTGGGACCAGGTCTCTGTCTCTTCGGTGCCCATAACTTTTGATCCGTAAGGATTTACGCGACGCACAACATACAGTTGGAAAGCTCTTCGAGAGCTCTACGACAAGGATAACAAGCTTGCTCAGCTGCACCTGTTTTTGGAGCCTAAAATCAATAGTTTTGATCAATTTCGGGATACTTTTCTTCTTTTACTATGTTTTCCCGTCCCGGATCTTACGTCGTGAGCCGTAATAAGGACGACAACCTAATCCATCACTTATCTATTACCGAATCCCACGGCACCTTGGGCAAGACAACTTCGCTTCACGTAGAGGCTGGGCAGGCAAACCGAGGGCGTAGAGCTTGGGACCAGGTCTCCGTCGCACAGCATACCGTTAGAAAGCTCTTCGAGAGCTCTACGATAGGGATATCAAGCTTGCTCGGTTGCACCTATTTTTGGAGCCAAAAATTGAAAGTTTTGATCAGTTTTGAGCACTTTTCTTCTTTTACGCTATTTTTTCATCCCGCATCGTATGTCGTGAGCAGCGAAAGGGACGGTAGCCTAATCCGTCACATTTATGTTACCGAATCCTACGGTACATTGGGCAAGACAACTTCGCTTCACGTAGAGGCTAGACATACAAATCGAGGGCGTGGAACTTGGGACCAGGTCTCTGTCGCTTCGGTGCCCATAACTTTTGATCTGCAAGGAGTTACACGGTGCACAGCATAACATTGGAAAGCTCTCCAAGAGCTCTACGATGGGGGCAACAAGCCTGCTCGGCTGCACCTATTTTCAGAGCCCAAAATTGAACATTTTGATCATTTTTGGGACACTTTTCTTCCTTTGTGCCATTTTTCAGTCCCGGATCGTACGTCGTGAGCCGCGAAAAGAACGACAACCTAATCCATCACATATCTATTACCGAATCCCACGGCATCTTGGGCAAGACAACTTCGCTTAACGTAGAGGCTGGGCATGCAAACTGAGGGTGTGGAGCTTGGGACCAGGTCTCCGTAGCTCCGGTGTCCATATCTTTTGATCCGTAAGGAGTTACGTGGCGCACAGTATACCGTTGGAAAGCTCTTCGAGAGCTCTACGACGGGGACAACAAGCCTGCTTGGCTGTGCCTATTTTCGAAGCCCAAAATATAACGTTTTGATCAGTTTTGGGATATTTTTCTTCTTTCATGCTATTTTTTAGTCCCGAATCGTACGTCGTGAGTAGCGAAAAGGACGGCAACCTAATCCATCACATTTCTATTACCGAATCCCATAGTACCTTGGTCAAGAAAACTTCTCTTCATGTAGAGGCTGGGCACACAAACTGAGGGCGAGGGGCTTAGGACCAGGACTCCGTCGCTCCAGTGCCCATAACTTTTGATCCGTAAGGAGTAACGCGGCACACAGCATACTTTTGGAAAGCTCTCTGAGAGCTCTACAACCTGAGCAGCAAGCCTGCTTGGCTGTGCCTATTTACGGAGCCCAAAATCTAACATTTTGATGAATTTTTGGATACTTTTCTTCTTTTACGCTATTTTTTTTGTCTCGGATCGTACGTCATGAGCAGCGAAAAGAACGGCAACCTAATCCATCACTTTTCTATTACCGAATCCCACTGTACCTTGGGCAAGACAACTTCGCTTCACATAGAGGTTGGGCACACAAACCGAGGGCATGGGGCTTGGGACCATGTTTTCGTCGCTCCGGTGCCCATAACTTTTGATCTGTAAGGAGTGACGCGGCACACAGTATACCGTTGGAAAGAACTTCGAGAGCTCTACGATAGGGATAGCAAGCTTGCTCGGTTGCGTCTGTTTTTGGAGCTAAAAATCGAAAGTTTTGATCAATTTTGAGATACTTTTCTTCTTTGGCGCTATTTTTTCATCCCGCATCGTATGTCGTGAGCAGTGAAAAGGACGGCAGCATAATCCGTCACATTTTTGTTACCGAATCCCACGGTACATTGGGCAAGACAACTTCGCTTCACGTAAAGGCTAGGCATACAATCCGAGGGCATAGAACTTGGGACCAGGTCTCCGTCGCTCCGATGCCCATTACTTTTGATGAGCAAGGAGTTACATGGTGCACAGTATACCATTGGAAAGCTCTCCGAGAGCTCTACGATGGGGGCAGCAAGCTTGCTCTGTTGCACCTATTTTTAGAGCCCAAAATCAAACGTTTTGATCAGTTTTGGGACACTTTTCTTCCTTTGTGCTATTTTTCAATCCCGGATCGTACGTCGTGAGCCGCGAAAAGAATGACAACTTAATCTATCACATATCTATTACCGAATCCCATTATACCTTGGGCAAGACAACTTCGCTTCAAGTAGAGGCTGGGCACGCAAACCGAGGGCATAGGGCTTAGGACCATGTCTCCGTCACTCCGATGACCATAACTTTTGATCCGTAAGGAGTGACGCAGCACACAGTATACTGTTGGAAAGCTCTCCGAGAGCTCTATGACAGGGGCAGCAAGCCTGCTTGGTTACGCCTACTTTCAAAACCCAAAATCGAACGTTTTGATCAGTTTCACGACATTTTTTTTTGCTATTTTTTCATCCCAGATCGTACGTCGTGAGCCGCGAATAGGACAAGAACCTAATCCATCACATTTATATTACCGAATCCCAAGGTACCTTGAGCAAGACAAATTTAATTCACGTAGAGGCTGGGCACGCAAACCGAGGGCGTGGGCCTTGGGACCAGGTCTTCGTCGCTCCGGTGCCCATGACTTTTGATCCGTAAGGAGTTACGCGGCGCACAAGATACCGTTGGAAAGCTCTCAAAGAGCTTTACGACTGGGACAACAAGCTTGTACGACTGCGCCTATTTTCGTAGGCCAAAATTGAACATTTTGATCAGTTTCGGGACACTTTTATTCTTTTGCGCTATTTTTTCATCCCGGATCGTAGGTTGTGAGCTGCGAAAAGGACGAGAACCTAATCCTTCACATATCTTTCACCAAATTCCACGGCACCTTGGGCAAGACAACTTCGCTTCACGAAGAGGTTGGGCATGCAAACCGAGGGCGTGGAGCTTGGGACCAGGTCTACAACGCTCCGGTGCCCATAACTTTTAATCCGTAAGGAGTTACGCGGTGCATAGCATACCGTTGGAAAACACTCTGAGAGCTCTACGATGTGGGCAGCAATCCTGCACAGCTGCACCTATTTTCGAATCCCAAAATTGAATGTTTTGATCAGTTTCTGGACACTTTTCTTCTTTTGCTTTGTTTTTCTGTCCTGGATCGTACGTCGTGAACCGCGAAAAGGAAGACAACCTAATCCATCACATATTTGTTACTGAATCCCATAGCACCTTTGGCAAGACAACTTTGCTTCACGTAGAGGCTGGGCATGCAAACCGAGGGCGTGGAGCTTGGGACCAGGTCTTCGTCACTTCGGTGCCCATAACTTTTGATCCGTAAGGAGTTACACGGCGCACAGCATACCGTTGAAAAGCCTTCCGAGAGCTTTACGACAGGGACAACAAGCCTGCTCGGTCGCGCCTATTTTTCGAGTCCAAAATCAAACATTTCGATCAGTTTCAAGACACTTTTCTTCTTTTGCGCTATTTTTTCGTCCAGAATCATACGTCGTGAGCCGCGAAAAGGATGGCAACATAATCCATCACATTTCTATTACCGAATCCCATGGTACCATGGGCAAGAAAACTTCGCTTCACGTAGAGGCTAGGCATGCAAACCGAGGGCGTAGAGCTTGGGACCAGGTCTCCGTCGCTCCGGTGCCCATAACTTTTGATCCGTAAGGAGTTACGTGGCGCACAGCGTACCATTGGAAAGCTCTCCAAGAGCTCTACGACGGGGGAAGCAAGTCTGCTCGGCTGCGCCTGTGTTCAGAGAACAAAATCAAAAGTTGTGATTAGTTTCAGGACACTTTTCTTCGTTTGCATTGTTTTTCAATCCCGGATCGTACGTCGTGAGCCGCGAAAAGGACGACAACGTAATCCATCGGATATCTATTACCGAATCCCACAGCACCTTGGGCAAGTCAACTTCGCTTCACATAGAGGCTTGGCATGGAAACCGAGGGTGTGGAGCTTGGGACCAGGTCTTCGTCGCTCCGGTGTCCATAACTTTTGATCCGAAAGGAGTTAAATGGTGCACAGTATACCGTTGGAAAGCTCTCCAAGAGCTCTACGACGGGGGTAGCAAGCCTACTCGACTGCGCCTATTTTCTGAGCCCAAAATTGAACATTTTCATTAGTTTGGGGATACTTTTCTTCTTTTGCGCTATTTTTCAGTACCGGAACGTACGTCGTGAGCTGCGAAAAGGACGACAACCTAATCCATCACATATCTATTAGCGAATCCCATGGAATCTTGGGTAAGGAAACTTCGCTTCACGTAGAGGCTGGGCATGCAAACTGAGGGCGTGAAGCTTGGGACCAGGTCTCCATCGCTCTGGTGTCCATATCTTTTGATCCGCAAGGAGTTACACTGCGCACATTATACCGTTGGAAAGCTCATCGAGGGCTCTACAACGGAAACAACAAGCCTACTCAGCTGCGCCTATTTTTGGAGCCCAAAATTGAACATTTTTATTAGTTTCGGGATACTTTTCTTCTTTTGGGCTATTTTTCCGTCCCGAATCGTATGTCGTGAGCAGCGAAAAGGACGAGAACCTAATCCATCATATATCTTTCACCGAATCCCATGGCACCTTGGGCAAGACAACTTCGCTTCACGTAGAGGCTGGGCATGCAAACTGAGGGCGTGGAGCTTTGGTCCAAGTCTTCGTCGCTCTGGTGCCCATAACTTTTAATCCGTAAGGAGGTACGCGGTGCACAGCATACCGTTGGAAAGCTCTCCAAGAGCTATACGACGTGGGTAGCAAGCCTGCTCGGCTGCGCCTAATTTCTGAGCCCAAAATTGAATGTTTTGATTAGTTTCGGGATACTTTTCTTCTTTTGCTCTGTTTTTCCGTCCCGGATCATACGTCGTGAGCAGCGAAAAGGACGACAACCTAATCCATCACATATCTATTACCGAATCCGACAGTACCTTAGGCAATACAACTTTGTTTCACGTAGAGGCTGGGCATGCAAACCGAGGGCATGGAGCTTGGGACCAGGTATTCGTCGCTCCGATGCCCATAACTTTTGATCCATAAAGAGTTACGTGGCGCACAGCATACCGTTGGAAAGATCTCGGAGAGCTTTACAACGGGGACAGCAAGCTTGCTCGGTTGTGCCTATTTTTGGAGCCCAAAATTGAATATTTTGATTAGTTTCGAGACACTTTTCTTCTTTTGCGCTATTTTTCCTTACCAGATCGTGCGTTGTGAGCCGCGAAAAGGACGGCAACATAATCCATCAAATTTCTATTACCAAATCCCATGGTACCTTGGGCAAGACAACTTCACTTCACGTAGAGGCTAGGCATGCAAATCGAGGCGTAGAGCTTGGGACCAGGTCTCCGTCGCCCTGGTGTCCATAACTTTTGATCCGTAAGAAGTTACGCGGTGGACAGTATACCATTGGAAAGCTCTCCGAGAGCTCTACGACAGGGGAAGCAAGCATGCATGGCTGCGCCTATATTCAGAGCCTAAAATTGAATATTTTGATTAGTTTCGGGACACATTTCTTCTTTTGCATTGTTTTTCAGTCCCGGATCGTACGTCGTGAGCCGCGAAAAGGACGACAACCTAATCCATCACATTTCTATTACTGAATCCCATGGTACCTTAGGCAAGACAACATCAATTCACGTAGAGGCTGGGCACACAAACCGAGGCGTGGGACTTGGGACCAGGTCTCCGTCGCTCTGGTAACCATAACTTTTGATTCGTAAGGAGTTGCACGCCGCACAACATACCGTTGGAAAGCTCTCCGAGAGCTCTACGACAGGGGTAGCAAGCCTGCTTGGCTATTGTGAGGCCCGACCTCAATTTGCGTGCGATACCTCATTTCGTGTGCCCCAACCTAGATTTGCGTGCCTTGACCTAGGTTTAAGAGTTGTGTTTTGTTTTGTGTGCCTTGCATTGAATTACGTGCATTTATTTAGGGTTGCATGCATTTACTTGGGAAACATGCATTCATCTCGTAGTTCGTGCTTTAGCTCGTAGTGTGTGCCCTAGACCTAGATAAGCATGCCCACACGATAATCTAGAAAGCATCTTACACGAAGCACTAGATCATTAATTAATCCTACAAACTCCACTAATTAATATTAAAATGCTAATTCAACTCACTAGAAGACGAAATCTCACAAAAAGCTAGACATTCTTATTCTTTATTCTTTAATTCTTTGCACATCCTAAGCACACAATAAAATAAGCTCAAACAAGACAAAAATTCAGACTTGATCGAGGCCTTGGCCGACCACATGAAGCAATTGACAAAGATTTGCATAATTCAAAATCATGCCTAGACAACCTATGACACAAAGCATAAAAAAATAACCCAAAGCCCTACCCAATGCACCACATTCTCGGCACACTCAATTGCCCATGCTAAGGTGATTCAAAATTATGCTCTTGAAGACACAAAATCAGAATTTTGTGAAGCCCATAGCCGACACATGCATTCAAGGCATCAAAACTCCTTTAGCTTTTCATTTTGACAAGTAGACCTTTCTTGCACCCGATCCCACGTAGATGTCGTTCATGTTGTATAATCTTATTATTTGATTGCGTGAACCCCGAAATAAGTTATATGACTTGATTCACATGTGTTACATAGCTTTCCGTTTTATATTCATATAACTCCATGCGTTTTACAAGTGAAATTACCTGTCATAGCTTGCCTTGCGTGTTTACTTGTCAACGTGCGATCTTATAACTGCTCGGAGGCAACCTACTTTGTTATCCTCCTAATGTGATATGTTAAATGTTATAAATGTGCATTGCATACAAGGTTGCAACCTTTTGTTGTGGCATGGTAGCGTTTCACGCACGCCGGGCTGCATTGGGCTTGCCGGTGCTACCGTGACTACCATGGTCCAATTCCCTCTCTCGCTTGGCATGTCACCCTCGAAGAGTTGGGTAGTAAGATTTCGGGGTACATCCGGAGTACACCCAAATGGGAGCGATAAGTAGATTATTGAAGTCGGTTGCAACAATCGTATCGAAATCAATATTGAGAGCAAATGCTCACCGTATCCTTGAAATGATTGGTAATTGTATATGTTGCTCAATTTTATTCTTATTTGCGTACTTATTACTTGTAATACGTGACATGTTTTCAAAAGGGGTTTTTCATAAGTTAACCTGAAAAGAGTTTCAAAATGTATTTCTCGTTCCCCCTCGCTGAGTTCATAAAGACTCACCCTCTTTTATCATCTCAGGTGAAGAAGACCAGGAACAGGTACCCGAGGACAATGTGCCTATTGATGACTCATTGGAATGATTGCTTGCCCTACGTGCCTTAATTGACTATGGCTATTTTGTGAACGATATGTTGCTTGAAGACTATTTCTTATGTTACTTGTTGTTGTATTATAAATGACCCCCATTGTAATTTGGGGTCTAATTTTGGCTTGTACTGATCATAACTAGATAGACACTCTTATGGTCATTTTGCTATCGCTACCGGTTAGTATCTATCACAAGCTTATGAAATATCAGGTAAAGGATTAAGTAAAATGAATCTATCCAATCTTAAGCAGGTACTCATTGTTAAGCTAAGATCAATTGGTACCGGTGTAACTAGATTGACAAGTAAACGAGACAGAGTTATCATGCTAGGTTGTTAATCAAACGAGACTTCGAGATAACTAGTAGGCGTTTCGATTGGTGATAAATAGTAATCTTAGTTGGAAATGAAATTGAGATTGAAAATTTTGAGGCGTTTAGAGATTTAGGTCAAACTAAATAGCCCAATTACAACCGCTATGCTGTCGGTTTTCCAGGGAATTTGTGGAGTTTAGGCTAAACGTTAAGTATTAAACCTTCATGAATGATTAAGTACGCGAAATGTCTTGAATGTTTAGATCACTCCCTAGTCTAACCTCTATAGGTCGGGTTGGGGCGTGACAACTTAGAGAAATGGTATCAGAGCTTAGATTGCTTAAGCCAGGTTTAACTATCGGACCATGGGTAGAAGCCCTAAGATTATCGGGATGACTTGATTATGTATGTTATTGTGTGACAATATCAATTGTGCTTTCTCTGTTTCTATGTGCTTATGTGATTAACATGTCTTAACTGTTTCGAGAATTATGTGTCTATATAAAATTGTGTGTTGCATACCTTATACATTAAATTCTTGTTTGTCATATTCCAATAAATTCTGCATAATAATCTGTGCCTATAGATTGTTGGCCCTAGTACCCGCAATACTAATAGGTGCAGTGAGCCCCAAGAGACCGGAGATGCTCATCAAACTAATCCCGGTATGGCTATGTTTAATATGATGGCGAATGCTATGGATCGCGTGTCGCTAGTGATGGAACATCAAGATGCACGTGAAGCAAACAACAACAACAACAGGAATGATAGTAACAATGAGAGAAATAGCAGAATGTGGGAATTCCTTGACTTTCACCCGTCCAAATTCCATGGGGAAGCTGATGATGAAAAGGCAGAGGCTTGGCTGTCCGAGATTGAAAGGATTTTCAGGCCACTTGACTATACTGACGAGGAAAAGGTTGATTTCGCTGTGTTTCTGTTGCACGGGGATGCTGAGCATTGGTGGCACACCGTGGAGGCACTTTGGAAAACTGATCATACACCTCGCTTGTGGGGTAATTTTGTTAAGGCATTCAAGGATAAATACGTACCTGCAGTTTCCAAGCAGAGGCGAATTGAGGAATTCATGCACTTGAACTAGGGTAACATGATGGTGGCCCAGTACAAGGCTCGTTTTGACTGAATGTCCCGCTATGCTCAATACATGGTCAGTACCCCTGAGGCGAAGATGTGGAAATTTATGAATGGGTTGAGGCCAGAAATTCAGGACCAGTTGGCTTCGCATGACTTTACTACCTATTATGCTCTCCTTGCGGCTGCCTCCCGAGTTGAGAAAAGGAAACTTGATAGAGCCGGTTCAAGCCAGCCGAACAAGAAACCGTATTAGCCTCCAGGACAACGGAGGTAATTCCAGACTCAGAGTCACAGTCAGGGCCAGAGCCAGAACCAACCAGTTAATAACCGTGGCCCGACTAAAGTACCATCAGCCTCTTCCACTCGCGGATCGACAGGTAGTTCACCTTCTTCTCAGAATGTCACCTGTTCTTACTGTAACAGGAAGGGTCACACTGAGGCCCAATGTTGGAGGAAATCGCGACGATGTGTAGGGTGTGGTAGCGATCAACACCAGGTCAAGGATTGTCCTAAATGGCAAGGGGAAGAAAATCATATTAAACTAGCTGGTAGAGGCAAGACCCCAGTTCCTAGAGTTCAGGCCCGAGCTTATGCTATTGAGTGCGAGAAGCTTCCTGAGGAGACCGTTGTTGTTGAAGGTACATTCTTGATACTGAATCAACCTGTTAGGGTGCTAATTGATCCAGGTGCTACTCATTCATTTATTACTCCCTTATGTGTGCAACGTGTGAAACTACGAGTTGTATGTTTGCCTTACGAAGTAGAAGTTGGTACTCCGATAGGTTCTAAACTTGTTACTCGCTCAACTTGTAAAACATGTAAAATTCAAATTAAAGATAGGGAATTCTCAGCCAATCTTATTGTATTACCCTTTCGAGACTATGAAGTCATCTTAGGGATAGACTGGTTGGCAAAGTATCATGCCCAACTAGATTGCCGGACGAAGATTGTAACATTCTAGATACCTGGTCAACTAATATTGGAGATAATGGGTTGAAGAGACTTCACCGGGAGTTCCATCATTTCATCTACGAAAGCAGTGAAGTCCTTGAGAAAAGGATGTAGTGGATACTTAGTGATGCGATCGGGTTGTGCGTTAAAATGTGCGCAAAATAACCAAGTTAAAATACCCGCAAGTGCATGGATCTTTGTAGTGTAGTGTGCTCTGAGTGCAGAATCGTACCACAAGGAAGCTCGCTAGTTTAAGTTAGTGAAGTAGTGTGAAAGTGTTAAAGCGCTTAAGTGACAAATCGCAAGGTAGTTTGAGTAACGTGCGAGAAATGTAAACTAAATTAAACTAACTAAATTATCTAAGTTATACTAAGTATTAGTGGAATACGAGAGGTGGTGATCTAGGGGTTTGAACATGTAAATGAGTCAATTAATATAGGTTCGATATCTAGTTTATCTAATTCTGCAAGGGTTTAAGATACAAGCATACACCTGGTTAAGCTAAAAGCTATAGACCTAGTTAATCTACTTAGCTTATTTTAACCAAGTACAACAAGGCAAACTAAACTAAGGAATTAACCTTACAGATAGAAACTATGGTACGACCTATAGTTTCATGGAGTCTATGCTACAACCTATAGACTCATGATTAAAACAATTATATGGCACTAAAGTAACGCATTCATAATATTAACTACAAGTATAATATTTATGAAGCAAAAGTAAATCAATCATAACGTCTACTTAAAAGCATTACATATGAAATACTTAATTAAAACAAGCCATACATTGCAATATGAATTGAATAAACTATATCCGAGACCATATATTAAAATACTATCATTTACAATATTCACCCCTAGATATCAATCTACTCAGACATAAATGAATACGAGTTATGTAAATAAAAGAGAGTCAAGAAAGGCTCCCTCATATTGACGAACGCGTATTTCTGATTCCTGAAATTTGAGCAGAGGTCCGACGCAAAATAGCTATTCGGGCGAAGCTAATTTCCCCCGAATAAGAACTATTAGGGATGAGTTTCCCCCGAATAAGAGCTTTCCTATTAAAAGCTATTCGGGCAGAACCTCCCCGGATAATAACAACTTGGGTCGGACTTCCCCCTAAAAGTAGCTATTCGAGCAAAATTTTCCCGAATAAGAGCTACCTAGGCGGGACTTCCCCCGTATTCTACTACTACTTAATTAACTAAAACTAAAATTAAAACTAACTAGAATTAACTCGGAATTATATCAAAAATATTGATAATACTCCAAAATTAACTCAAGAATTCTCAAAGGGTTGAAGCTCTATTTATAGGCAAAAATTCTGAAATAGTTGACTTTTTTTGTTTGTTGACTTTGACCAGATTGTTGACCGCAGCACTTTCAGGTGTTTTTCACTGTTTTGACCCTCCAAACGATAGAATTTGGCTAAAATCATGCCGCGCAGGACTAAAGTCCTGAGTTTTGCTCAGAAGGCTGTTTCTACCCGAAAAACTGATATGATTTGCCAAAAACAGACATGGGTCACTATTTGAGATCATCTGGGTCAATGTTCCAAGTCTGATTTCATGCTAATTTCAGCCAAGTTTATTTTCTATGAGCTTCATTCTTCAACCGTTTCTCGTGCTTCCCGATTCTTATTTCTTGACTTGCAATTTGGATCATTTCGGGCCTGATTCTTCACTTTTCAGTATTTTCCTACATTGTATCGAAAGTATCAAAGTGTTGTATTTATTCCAGAGTTAAGATGCAAATGCAGTACAAATATCATGGTTTGAGTGCTGCAAATACAGTCACATCACTTAGCTTACCTCATCAACAAGCCGTCGGACAAAGCTAAGTTGGAGGAGATGCCAGTGATTAAAGATTATGCGGATGTGTTTCCAGAAGAATTGCCCGGTTTACCCCCCAAATCGGGAGATCGAGTTCATTATAGAACATTGGCTGGCACCCAGCCGATATCTAAAGCTCCCTATCGTATGGCACCAGCCGAGCTACAAGAACTGAAGGACCAATTGCAAGGATTGTTGAAGAAGGGGTTTGTTCAACCAAGTTCTTCTCCGTGGGGCGTGTCAGTCCTATTTGTAAAGAAGAAAGACGGAATGGTAAGGCTATGCATCGATTACCGAGGATTGAACCAAGTGACCGTTAAGAATAAATACCCACTTCCACTGATCGACGAGTTGTTTGATCAACTTTAGGGAGCCAAAGTGTATTCGAAGCTCGACTTGAGGTAGGGGTACTATTAGTTGCGGATCAAAAAGGATGATGTGCCTAAAACGGCTTTTAGGACGAGATATGGGCATTATTAGTATGTGGTGATGCCATTTGGGCTAACTAACGCCCTTGCAGCTTTTATGGACTTGATGCACAGGGTGTTTCAACCCTACTTGGACCAATTTGTGGTGATCTTTATTGATGATATTTTGGTATACTCGAAATCCGAGGCTGAGCATGAACAACATTTGCGATTGGTACTGCAAAAACTTCGAGAGCATCAATTGTATGCAAAGTTTAGCAAATGCGAATTTTGGTTGCGGCATATTGCATTCTTGGGGCACATCATATCCCAAGAGGGAATAGCAGTGGATCCAACAAAGATAGAAGCAGTGATGTCTTGGAAGAAGCCGAAAAACATTACGGAGGTTCAGAGTTTTCTCAGTTTAGCTGGCTATTATCGGAGGTTCGTGAAGGATTTCTCAAAGATTGCAAGACCGCTTACAAAGCTTACTCAAAAGAAAACAAAGTTTGTATGGGATGACAAGTGTGAGAATAGCTTTCAATAATTGAAGAAAAGATTGACTACTGCACCTATTCTTGCATTGCCTGAAGGGAGTCAAGGTTTTGTAATCTATAGTGATGCTTCGAAGGAAGGACTGGGTTGTGTGTTGATGCAAAATGGTAGAGTGATTGCGTATGCTTCTAGGAAACCGAAGTCGTATGAATTGAATTACCCGACGCATGATTTAGAATTAACGGCTACTGTATTTGCACTCAAGAAATGGAGGCACTATCTGTGGGGTAACAAGTTCGAGGTGTTTACTGATCACAAGAGCTTGAAATACTTGTTCTCACAAAAAGAGTTGAACATGAGGCAAAGACGGTGGATGGAGCTTTTGGATGATTATAACTGCACAATCAATTATGTGCCCGGTAAAGCAAATGTAGTTGCAGAAGCCTTAAGTCGGAAAGCGAGCATGGCAAAACTGGAAGTTAAGGTGCAGGAGTTGTTAGAGGAAGCATTTTTGTGAAAACCACAATTGACTCAAAAAGGGTTACTATTTGCCACTACACAAGTTCAATTGACCTTGTTGTCTGAATTACGAGAGGCTCAACAGAAGGACCAACAGTTTCAGAAGATTAAAGAAAGCAACGCAGATTTCAAGTTTCATGATGATGGTATTTGGAAGTTCAGAAATCGAATTTGTATTCCTAATGATCCAGAGTTGAAAAAGAAGATTCTTGAAGAAGCCCATAACTCAAGATATACTATTCACCCCGGTGAAACAAAGATGTTCCGGGATTTGAAGCAACACTATTGGTGGAATAACATGAAGAGAGAGATTGCGGAGTTTGTAGCACGGTGTTTGACTTGCCAGAGAGTCAAAGCAGAACATCAACGGCCGGCAAATTTACTTCAACCGTTGGAAATTCCTCAATGGAAATGGGAACATATAACTATGGACTTTGTCATGGACCTGCCCAGGTCGCAAAAAGGTCATGACGCCGTTTGGGTCATAGTGGATAGATTGACTAAGTCATCACACTTCTTACCGATGAACAAGGAGGATAGTCCAGAGAAATTGGAAGATATGTATGTGGCGGATATTGTAAGGTTGCACGGGATGCCTGTGAGTATTGTATCAGATAGGGATCCTCATTTTACTTCTCGATTTTGGAAGAGATTGCAAGAAGCTTTGGGAACGAAGTTGAGTTTCAGCACGGCTTATCACCCTGAGACTGATGGACAATCTGAGAGAACTATTCAAATTCTGGAAGATATGCTGAGAGCGTGTGTTTTAGACTTCGGAAAAGGTTGGGAGAAATATATGTCTCTAGCGGAGTTCGCTTATAATAACAGTTATCAGGCCACTATCAGGATGGCCCCATTTGAGGCATTGTATGGATGTAAGTGTCGATCCCCAATTTACTGGGATGAAGTAGGTGAGATGAAGACTTTTGACCCGACCCTTCTACCTGAACTTATGAAGACTATTGATAATGTCCACCTCATCTGGAAACGGATGCTTACCGCCCAAAGTAGGCAGAAAAGTTATGCAGACCGACAGAGATGGAGTCTAGAGTTTGAGGTCGGCGACAAGGTGTTCTTGAAAATATCACCTCAGAGGGGACTGATTAAACACGGCAAGGGTGGAAAGTTGAGCCCGAGGTTTGTAGGACCATTTGACATAATTGAGAAGGTTGGCAAATTGGCATATCGCCTGGAACTACCCCAAAACCTCTCCAATATTCACCCTGATCCATCGCATATCTTGGAGCCAGAGCTGTTGCAGCTTCGAGAGAACTTGTCTTATGAAGAGAAGCCCATTCGGATCCTAGACCAACAAGATCGGGAGTTGCGCAACAAATCTATACCGATGGTGAAAGTGTTGTGGGATCATCATAGAGTTGAAGAAGCAACGTGGGAAAGGCGAGACCAGATGGAGCAACAGTATCCAGCAATATTTCAAAGGTAATATTGAATTTCGGGACAAAATTCTTTTAATGAGGGGAGGATGTGAGACCTGACCTCGATTTGCGTGCGATACCTCATTTCGTGTGCCCTAACCTAGATTTGTGTGCCTTGACCTAGGTTTAAGAGTCGTGTTTCATTTTGTGTGCCTTGCATTGAATTACGTGCATTTACTTGAGAAACGTGCATTCATCTCATAGTTCGTGCTTTACCTCGTAGTGCGTGCCCTAAACCTAGATAAGCGTGCCCACACGCTAATCAAGAAAGCATCTTACACGAAGCACTAGATCATTAATTAATCCTACAAACTCCACTAACTAATATTAAAATGCTAATTCAACTCACTAGAAGATGAAATCTCACAAAAAGGTAGACATTCTTATTCTTTATTCTTTAATTCTTTGCACATCCCAAGCACACAATAAAATAAGCTCAAACAAGACAAAAATTCAGACTTGATCAAGGCCTTGGCCGACCACATGAAGCATTTGACAAAGATTTGCATAATTCAAAATCATGCCTAGACAACCTATGACACAAAGCATAAAAAAATAACCCAAAGCGCTACCCAATGCACCACATTCTCGACACACTCAATTTCCCATGCTAAGGTGATTCAAAAATATGCTCTTGAAGACACAAAATCAGAATTTTGTGAAGCCCATAGCCGACACATGCATTCAAGGCATCAAAACTCCTCAAGCTTTTCATTTCTTTCACATTCTCTCTTTCTCTCATTCACTCTCTCTCTCTCTCTTGGCCTTGGCTGCAATCTTAGTCTCCATAGCTTAAGTTCATCATCCTAAGGTTCATCAAGACATTCAAGCCACTAAGGAACTCGACCAAGCAAGCTAGAAGCAAAGAAACATGCATGCAAGCTCATACAACACTCATTCGGCCCATAGGTATGTTTGATAGCTTCTACTTCATTTCCTTTTGTTCTAGCCACTTGCACATACTAAGAACATGGTTACTAAGCTAGGAATTAGAGAATCTCAAGTTATCTCTTGGCCAAGCAAGGAGAAAAGTTGATCTTGTTCATCATCAAGAGCTTTGTGCATCTTCATTATTGTCTTGCTAAGGTGAGGGCTAAAACTCCTTTGAAAAGCTTTCAAAACCACATTCATGCCTTTAAATGTCTATTTTTACCTCTGTACTTGTGATATATGTGTGTACATGAGCTCTTGTAAACATGCATGGCAAGATATTTGGCTAGAATTTGAAGATAGGTGAAATCACGTAGATGGCAGTCTTTTGACTTGTTGGAG
This sequence comes from Ehretia macrophylla, assembly GCA_037974665.1. Lineage (NCBI taxonomy): Eukaryota > Viridiplantae > Streptophyta > Magnoliopsida > Boraginales > Ehretiaceae > Ehretia > Ehretia macrophylla. The sequence continues at coordinate 62,492,238 of CM075782.1, read as the reverse complement.
CGAAGTGAATTTGACTAGGTAAATGATGTTGAAAATGCTTGAAAATTGGTAGGTGACTGGTTTTGCCAGTTTGGAGAATTTTTCATAGAAATAGGCCAAATCCAATTTTGACTCCAAGGTCCCCAAAATAGCAAAACATCAAAAGGTGTCTAAATCTGGAGAATCTGGGAAAATGAAGCAGGTTTTGGCAGATTCACTATCCAAAATGCATGAAATTTGGTATGATGCTATAGTTTTCAGTTATGGACATTTTTTGCAGAAATAGACTAAGGCTAAATCTGACCCTAAGGTCCTAAAAAACGACAAGTATTGAAATGTGTGCAAATCTGGACAGTTTTGCGTAGTCTCACGGTTTTGGCTATAACTCTTGAATCCGAACTCCAAATGATGTGAGGTTTGTTTCTGGATTTATTTCACTCCTTAAGATTTAATTTGACATTTTGTTCACTGGAATTGGATATTTTTTGCTTGTCTCAATGATTGTGAGAAAACAGACCATTGCAGTGAGGTTTTCATCTAGTGATATGCTTTGAAAATTATTGTAACTTCTCTTGTTGTATTAAATGCTTGGGATTGTGGCACTTGGATGTTGTGTAGACTGTTTTGAATTCTTGAGGGTGTTTTAATTAATCGATGCATGGTTTGAGTTTAATTACGTGACAACTTGTGACTTAATCACACGGGTAAGCATGAATTGAAACCCTAGTGACTAGGAAAACTCGCTAAGTGTTGATCCTATGGATATCGTGTTTAATTATGTGATTAGTAGGCTGCCCGTAGTTGTCCTTATAGCCCTAAATGTGATTCCGATGATTTCATGTTGACAAGTAGACATTTCTTGCACCCGGTCCCACGTAGATGTCGTTGCATGTTGTATAATCTTATTATTTGATTGCGTGAACCCCGAAATGAGTTATATGACTTGATTCAGATGTGTTACATAGCTGTCCGTTTAATATTCATATAACTCCATGCATTTTACAAGTGAAATTACCTGTCATAGTATGCCTTGCGTGTTTACTTGTCAACGTGCGATCTTATAACTGCTCGGAGGCAACCTACTTTGTTGTCCTCCTAATGTGATATGTTAAATGTTATAAATGTGCATTGCATACAAGGTTACAACCTTTCGTTGTGGCATGGTAGCGTTTCATGCATGCCGAGCGACATCGGGTTTACCGGTGCTACCGTGACTACCATGGTCCAATTCCTTCTCTCGCTTGGCATCCATCCTCGAAGAATTAGGTCGTAGAATTTCGGGGTACATCCGGAGTACACCCAAATGGGAGCGATAAGTGGATTATTGAAGTCGGCCGCAACAATCATATCGAAATCGATATTGAGAGCAAATGCTCACCGTATCCTTGAAATGATTGGTAATTGTATCTGTTGCTCAATTTTATTCTTACTTGCGTACCTTATTACTTGTAATACATGACATGTTTTCAAAAGGGGTTTTTTCATAAGTTAACCTGAAAAAGAGTTTCAAAATGTATTTCTTGTTCCCCCTCGCTGAGTTCATAGGGACTCACCCTATTTTATCATCTTAGGTGAAGAAGACCAGGAACAGGTACCCGAGGACAACGTGCCTATTGATGACTCCTTGGAATGATTGCTTGCCCTACGTGCCTTAATTGACTATGGCCATTTTGTGAACGATATGTTGCTTGAAGACTATTTCTTATGTTGCTTGTTGTTGTATTGTAAATGACCCCCGTTGTAATTTGGGGTCTAATTTTGGCTTGTACTGATCATAACTAGATAGACACTCTTATGGTCGTTTTGCTATCGCTACCGGTTAGTATCTATCATAGGCTTATGAAGTATTAGGTAAAGGATTAAGTAAAATGAATCTATCCAATCTTAAGCAGGTACTCATTGTTAAGCTAAGATCAACTGGTACCGGTGTAACTAGATTGACAAGTAAACGAGACAGAGTTATCATGCTAGGTTGTTAATCAAACGAGACTTCGAGATAACTAGTAGGCGTTTCGATTGATGATAAATAGTAATCTTAGTTGGAAATAAAATTGAGATTGAAAATTTTGAGGCGTTTAGAGAATTAGGTCAAACTAAAGAGCCCAATTACAGCCGCTATGCTGCCGATTTTTCGGAGAATTTGTGGAGTTTAGGCTAAACGTTAAGTATTAAACCTTCATGAACGATTAAGAACGTGAAATGACCTGAATGTTTAGATCACTCCCTAATCTATCCTCCATAGGTCGGGTTGGGGTGTTACAATTGTGCTTGTTTTCGTAGCCCAAAATCAAACGTTTTGATCAGTTTCGGGACACTTCTCTTCTTTTGCGCTATTTTTTCGTTCCGGATCGTACGTTATGAGCCGCGAAAAGGACGAGAACCTAATCCATCACATATCTTTCACCAAATCCCACGGCACCTTAGGCAAGACAACTTCGCTTCACGTAGAGGATGGGCTTGCAAACCGAAGGCGTGGAACTTGGGACCAGGTTGCAACCTTTCATTCTGGCGTGGTAGCGTTTCACGCACACCGGGCGGCATTGGGCTTGCTGGTGCAACCGTGACTACCATTGTCCAATTCCCTCTCTCGCTTGGGGGCTAGACTTCCTTGGGGAGTTGGGTCATAGGATTTCGGGGTACATCCAGAGTACACTCATTTGGCGTGATAAGTGGAAGATTTAAAGTCGGCGGCAACAACTGATACTGGGAATGAACTTAGAGCAAAAGCTCACCGTATCCATTTTACTATGTGTATAAGTACTCTCGCTTGGTTCCTAGAGGACCTCGGGAGGAAAGACGGGTAATTGTGTTCTTTTACTTTTATATTACATTATGAACTTACTTGTGATATATGTCATGCTTGCAAAAAGGGTTTTCATAAGTTGAACCGGAAAAAGAGTTTCAAAACTTATTTCTCATTCCCCCTCACTGAGTTCATAAGGACTCACCCTCTTTTATCATCTCAGGTGAAGAAGACCAGGAACAGGTACCTGAGGACAACGTGCCTTTTGATGATTCCCTGGAATGATTGCTTGCCCTACGTGCCTTACTTGACTATGGCCATTTTGTGAACGATATGTTGCTTGAAGACTATTTCTTATGTTGTTTGTTGTTGTATTGTAAATGACCCCTGTTGTAATTTGGGGTCTAATTTTGGCTTGTACTGATCATAACTAGTTAAACACTCTTGTGGTCGTTTTTGCTATCGCTACTGGCTAGTATCTATCACAGGCTTACGAAGTATCAGGTAAAGGATTAAGTAAATGAATCTATCCAATCTTAAGCAGGTACTCATTGGTAGGCTAAGATCAACATGTACTTTTGTAACAAGGATTAACAAACAAACGAGACATAGTATCATGTTAGGTTGTTAATCAAACGAGACTTCAAGATAACTAGTAGGCGTTTCGACTTGTGATAAATAGTAATCTTAGTTGGAAATAAATTTGAGATTGAAAGTTTAGAGGCCTTTAGAAAATTAGGTCAAACTAAAGAGCCCAATTACAGCCGTTATGCTGCCGGTTTTTCGAAGAATTTGTGGAGTTTAGGCTAAACGTTAAGTGTTAAACTTTCATGAACGATTAAGTACGTGATATGACTTGAATGTTTAGATCACACCCTAGTCTAACCTTTATAGATCGGGTTGGGGCATGACAGGCTGGGCATGCAAACCGAGGGCGTGGAGCTTGAGACCAGGTCTCCGTCGCTCTGGTGCCCATAACTTTTGATCCGTAGGGAGTTACGCGGCGCACAACATACTGTTGGAAAACTCTTCGAGAGCTCTACGACAGGGATTACAAGAATGCTCGGCTACGCCTATTTTCAAAGCCTAAAATCAAATGTTTTGATCAGTTTCGGGACACTTTTCATCTTTTGTGCTATTTTTTCGTCTCGGATCGTACATCGTGAGCAGCGAAAAGGATGACAAACTAATCTATCACATTTCTATTACCGAATAACACGGTACCTTAGGCAAGACAACTTCAATTCACGTAGAGGCTGGGCACACAAACCGACGGTGTGGGGCTTAGGACAAGGTCTCCGTCGTTCCAGTGCCCATAACTTTTGATCCGTAAGGAGTTACACGGTGCACAACATACCGTTGGAAAGCTCTCCGAGAGCTCTACGATAGGGGCAACAAGCTGGCTCAGGTGCGCCTATTTTCGGAGCCCAAAATCAAACATTTTGATCACTATCAGTACAATTTTCTTCTTTTGCGCTATTTTTCGGTCCCGAATCGTACGTTGCGAGCTGCGAAAAGGACGAGAACCTAATCTATCACATATCTTTCACCGAATCTCACGGCATCTTGGGCATGACAACTTCGCTTCATGAAGAGGCTAGGCATGCAAACCGAGGGCGTGGAGCTTGGGACCAGGTGTCCACCGCTCCGGTGCCCATAACTTTTAATTTGCAAGGAGTTATGCGGCGCACATCATACTATTGGAAAGCTCTCCGAGAGGTCTACGAAATGGGCAGCAAGCCTGCTCAGCTGTGCCTATTTTTAGAGCCTAAAATCGAACGTTTTGATTAGTTTTGGGATAATTTTCTTCTTTTGCTATGTTTTTTCGTCCCAAATCATACGTCGTCAGCCGCGAAAAGGACGACAACCTAATCTATCACATATCTATTACCGAATCCCACGGCACATTGGGCAAGACAACTTCGCTTCACGTAGAGGCTGGGCATGCAAACCGAGGGCGTGGAGCTTGGGACCAGGTCTTCGTCGCTCCGGTGCCCATAACTTTTGATCCGTAAGGAGTTACACGACACACAATATACCGTTGGAAAGCTCTCTGAGAGCTCTACGATGAGGGCAGCAAGCCTGCTCAGGTGTGCCTATTTTTAGAGCCCAAAATCAAACATTTTGATTAGTTTCGGGACACTTTTCTTCCTTTGCGCTGTTTTTCAGTCCCGGATCGTCTGTCGTGAGCCATGAAAAGGACGACAACCTAATCCATCACATATCTATTACTGAATCCCTCGACATCTTGGGCATGACAACTTCGCATCACGTAGAGGCTGGGCATGCTAACCGAGTGTGTGGAGCTTGGGACCAGGTCTCCGTCGCTCTGGTGTCCATATCTTTTGATCCGTAAGGAGTTACGCGACGCATAACATACCGTTGGAAACCTCTCCGAGAGCTCTACGACTCAGGTAGCAAGCCTGCTTGGCTGCGCCAGCTTTTAGAGCCCAAAATCGAATGTTTTGATCAGTTTTGGTACACTTTTCTTCTTTTGCGATGTTTTTCTGTCCCGGATCGTACATCTTGAGAAGCGAAAAGGACGGCAACGTAATCCATGACATTTCTATTACCGAATCCCACGGCTCCTTAGGTAAGACAACTTCGCTACACGTAGAGATTGGGCATGCAAACCGAGGGCGTGGAGCTTGGGACCAGGTCTCCGTCGCTCCGGTGCCCATAACTTTTAATCCTTAAGGAATTACACAGTGAATAGCATACCGTTGGAAAGCTCTCTGAGAGCTCTTCGACATGGATAGCAAGCCTGCTCGACCACGCCAGTTTTCGAAGCCCAAAATCGAACGTTTTGATCAGTTTCGGGACACTTTTCTTCTTTTGCTCTGTTTTTCTATCTCGGATCGTACGTCGTGAGCCGCAAAAAGGATGACAACCTAATCCATCATATATCTATTACCGAATCCCACAGCACCTTGGGCAAGAAAACTTTGCTTCGCGTAGAGGTTGGGCATGCAAACCGAGGGCATGGAGCTTGGGACCAGGTCTACGTCGCTCCGGTACCCATAACTTTTGATCCTTAAGGAGTTACGCGGCGCACAACATACAGTTGAAAAGCTCTCTGAGAGCTCTACGACGCGGATAGCAAGCCTGCTCGGTTGTGCCTATTTTCAGAGCCCAAAATCAAACATTTGGATCAGTTTCGGTACACTTTTTTTCCTTTGTGCTATTTTTCCATCCCGGATCATACGTTGTGAGCTGCGAAAAGGACGAGAACCTAATACATCACATTTCTATTACCGAATCGCACGGTACCTTGGGCAAGACAACTTCAATTCATGTAGAGGCTGGGCACGCAAACTGAAGGCGTGGGGCTTGGGACCAGGTCTCCGTCGTTCCAGTGCCCATGACTTTTGATCCGTAAAGAGTTACGTGGTGCACAGCATACCATTGGAAAGCTCTCAGAGAGCTCTACGACTGGGATAGCAAGCCTGCACGGCTGCACTTATTTTCGGAGCCCAAAATTGAATGTTTTGATCAGTTTCGGGACACTTTTCTTCTTTTGCACTATTTTTTCATCCCGGATCGTACGTCGTGAGCCCCGAAACCGATGGCACCTGTCCCGCCCCAACCCAACCTATAGAGGCTAGACTAGGATATGACCTAAATCATTTATGCTATTTCACGTACTTAGTCATTTGTTATGATTTAACACTTAATGTTGGTCTAGAACCCCAAAAGATTTTTCAAAAAAAATCGGCAGCATAACGGCTATAGTTAGGACCTTTTAGTTTGACCTAATTTCTAAACGCCTCAATTATTCAAATCATTAATCCAATTCCATTAAGGACTCCTATTTTGTCATCAACCGATATGCCTACTAGTTTATCTTGAAAGTCTCGTTTGGTTAATAAGCCTAACATGATAACTATGTCCTGTTATTTGTCAATTTCCTATCATGCAAGTACCTATTATCCTTTAGCTTGTGCATGATCACTAGGTGAGATTAAGTAGAGCTACATTATTTACTTCTTCACATAGCGGTTCAAACGCCTACGATAACTACTACTTAAACGACGAAAGTAAACAACCAAATAAAGAGTTCGTCTGGTTATAATCAGTACAAGCCAAAATTAGACCCAAATTACAACGGGGTCATTTACATCAATAAAATGAACAGTTTGCAATCAAACACAACATCCATATAGCAACCACTTTTAGGCAAAGCACAAAAGCACGTAGTCACTCCAAGGAATCATCAACAAGCACATTTACTTCGGGTACTTGTTCCAAATCTACTGCACCTATGACAAAAAAAGAGGGTGAGTCCTTATGAACTCAGCGAGGGGGAACGAGAGATAACGTTTTGAAATCCTTTTCCGGTTAAACTTATGAAAAACCCTTTTTGAAAGCATGACATATAACACAAGTAAGCTTATAACATAATATAAATGTAAATGAACACTTTTACCCGTCGTTTCTCTCCGAGGTCCTCTAGGAACCAAGCGAGAGTACTTAAACACATAGTGAAAAGGATACGGTGAGCTTTCGCTCTCAAGATCATTTCTGATAACAGTTGTTGCGGCCAACTTCAATCATCTACTTATCACACCAAATGGGTGTACTCCAGATGTACCCCGAAATCCTACAACCCAACTCTCCGAGGAAGTCTAGTCCCCAAGCGAGAGAGGGAATTGGACAATGGTAGTCATGGTTGTACTGGTAAGCCCGATGCCGCCCGGTGTGCGTGAAACGCTACCACGCTAGAATGAAAGGTTGCAACCTTCTATGCAATGCACATGTATGCCATTTAACATTTCACATTGGGAGGTCAACAAAGTAGGTTGCCTCCGAGCAAGTATATGATCACATTTTAACATATTGGCATATAAGGCATTGTAAGAACATATAATCATTTCATATATCCATTTGAAAGCAATTAAACTTTCACGGGCAGCCAAGTAATCATGTTCAAATAAGCCATTGAATAGCTTTTAACAATTCACATTAGGAGGACAACAAAGTAGATTGCCTCCGAGCAATTTCAAGATCACATATTGCCAAGTAAATGAATGAGGCATTCTTAACATGAATTTCACTTTGTAAAACATGTAGAGTCATATGTTTTAGGGTTTAGGGTTTAGGGTTTAGGATTTTTTTTTTAATTAAAAGAGGGGGTGACCCTCGGGAATTTATTAAACTTGAAAACAGAGTACAACGCCTGGAGGGGGATCTGAACCTGACCTCCAGAAAGGGATGGGGGACGAAGACCAAAACCATCCCCTTAATGAAACTAAGAGAAGGGACAAACCCCCTTCTCATAACAAAACACCTAACAGCAGGAAAAAACAAGAAAAAAAAAAACAAGGCCCACACCAAGCCCAAAGCTCAAAAAACTCAGAAGGCTGCATCTTCGTCTCTTACTGACCCAAAACCAACACCAAAGCCATCTCCATTCCAGCGAACCAAACAAAACAACAAGAAAAAACAAGAATTTCAAAAAAAGCACAATGAAAAAGAAAGGAAAGAGCCACTAACCTGCTTAGACGAAAAACACCACTCTTTTCCGAAACGCACAAGCTAGCAATCCTTCTCCTTTGCAAGATCAAACCACATACAGGAAACAGTTTAAGCAACAACATTAAAAGAGGCTCAGTACCCCCGAAAACTCGGCAGGCCCAGCCTATCAACACGAACAATCCCTTGAAGTAAACTGTGCTGTTGAAAATCATTAACATAATGCAAACCATCCGTCCTCAAACCTTGCCCAGCCAGATAATCTGCTGCCTGGTTCCCTTCCCTGAAAATATGACTCAACGTAGCATGAAGTGCACCAAGCAAGAACCGAGCCCTCTCAAGATCATACGCCAAAACCCAGGAACCACGTCCCTGCCCTTTAATCAAATTCACAACTACTTGGGCATCCATCTCAACCCAAACATCCTTCAAACCATACTGCATACAGATAGAAAGACCGCGAATGAGCGCAAACAACTCAGCTTGGATCGCAAGAATATCCCCATACCTTTCAAAGAAGGCCACAAGCATATTACCGTGAGAGTCCCAAATAATTCCTCCTCCACCTGCCCGATTCCCTTCACTACTACCATCCACATTAAGCTTAAACTTACCCTCCTAGGATCGCAGCTAGACCACCATCCTAGGTAAGGGACTTTGCCTCCTCTGAACCTGACACTGAAAGAGATGAGCCAAGACAGAATCCCCCTTCTAGTGCCATGACTTAATCAAACCTGCAAGAGAAAGTTGCCACAACAAATTTCTAACACGCCAGATAATCCTATCAGAGAAAAAATCCATATTCCTGTGCTTTGAATTATTTCTCTCAGTCCAAGCAAACCACATGATAAAAATAGGGATCAAAATATGCACATGCCCTCTGCACACATAATCACCATAATAGAACCATGCACTCAACCACACAAACACATTATCCGAATCAGGTAATCTAACCCCAAAAATATGTGCAAAGTGCAGCCAGACAGCTGAAATCTTTCTCCCATTCATGAAGACATGAGACAGAGACTCCACCTGACTGCAACACTGACACCTAGAAGCAAAGAGTAACCCCTTACGCTGCAAACGCTCATCTACAGGCAACCAATCACGCAACAACCTCATCATGAAAAAAGACATTTTAAGAGGAATAGAAGAATACCATATTTCACGGAACGATCGTCGACTCTGGGCCTTTTTCCTCACAAGATTCCAGGCACTATACATCGTGAAGTCTCCATGCGATGTCAGATCCCAATACAGTTCATCCTGGGCATACAACCTCAAAGGAACTTTAACTAACTCCGTCACCACAAAACAGGGAAGAACCGCCTCTAACTTCACCATGTCCCACTCACCATTGATCACAAAATCTTCCACTTTCGCAGAAGAAAGAAAACCATCAGACTTGAAGGAAGCCAAGGGGCGGTCTCCCCACCACACATCATGCCAAAAGAACACTTTACCAGATCCAATCTTCCAACGCAAGAACTTCTCTCCCCGATCCCCCGCCTCCCTGATCCTCCTCCAAATACTAGAATCATGCGGACGAACACTAACAGAGAAAGGGTGCCTTCCCTGACAATACTTCGCCCTCATAAACTACGCCCACAAACTATCAGAGGTCCTAAATCTCCACCACAACTTAATATCCTGAGGATCCCCAAGATCATGCAAATCTCGAACCCCAAGTCCTCCTTCACTCTCCGGGAAACAAAGAGACCCCCACGGAGCCCAATGAATCCTCCTGTGATCCCCAATATCTCCCCAGATGAACTTGTTAAACAGTCTCTCAATACACTCAATGACCCCCACCGGAGCCCGTTGCACCTGCATGAGATAGAAAGGCATAGAAGAAAGCACACTCCGAAGCAACACAATTCTCGCACCTGGCGAGAGGACTCTAGACTGCCAACCTGTAATTCTGGAGGAAATTTTTCTTATCAAATCATCAAACAAGATCACCTTCTTCGGCCCCTTATACAACGGAACACCCAGGTACCTAGTCAGTAGACTCTGCCTAGTAAATCCTGTAGTTCTTTCTACAATCCTCACCCTGGCCCACGGTGCGGATTTCGGAAGGATGAAACCACTCTTTGCCTTATTCACCTTTTGACCTGAAAGAGACTCATACTCTGCCAAAAAACCCATAATCCTGTTCAAAGAAGATTTACAACCATTTGCAAAAATAACAACATCATCTGCAAAGGCAAGGTGGGACACCAAAAAAGAACTCCTAGCAAAATATTGCATGGAAGGAAATTGCCCAAACATTCTATTCAGACCTCTAGACAAATACTCAGCAGCCAGAATAAAGAGCAGAGGCGAAATGGGATCCCCCTGCCAGAGACCCCTTTTCGACTGAAAATAACCTGTAGAGCAACCATTAAGTAAAACAGAAAACCAGTAATTGGAGACACATTTTTGAATAATAGAAACCCAACGGTCACTAAATCCAAAACATTCCAACACTTTGCAAATAAAACCCCAATCCATCCTGTCATACGCTTTCATCATATCCATTTTAAGCAGAATATTTGACCTTTCGGTTTTATTTTTTTAGGTTTTTATTTAGTTTATTTTATTTTAGGTTTTATTTAGGTTTATTTTATTTTATTTTATTTTAGTTTTATTTTTTATTTTTATTTTTATTTTTTATTTTTTTATTTTAGTTTATTTATTTATTTATTTTTTATTTTTATTTTATTTATTTTTATATTATTTATTTATTTATTTATTTTATTTTATTATTTTATTTATTTATTTATTATTTTATTTATTTATTTATTTTTTTATTTTTTTATTTTATTTTTTATTTATTTTGTTTTTAGATTTTATTTAGTTTTTTAGTTTTTAGGTTTTTATTTTTATTTTATTTTATTTTATTTTATTTATGTTTTATTTTAGTTTAGGTTTATTTATTTTATTTATTTATTTAGTTTTATTTAGGTTTTATATTTATTTTTATTTATTTTATTTATTTTATGTTTTTTTTTTGTTTTTTTAAGGATTTATTTTATTTTTATATTTTTATACTTTAGGTTTATTTTTTTAGTTTATTTTAGTTTTATTTTTTATTTTTTATTTTATTTAGGTTTTATTTAGTTTTATTTATTTATTTTTATTTAGTTTATTTAGTTTTTTATTTTATTTTATTTTATTTTATTTTATTTTAAGTTTTTATTTAGTTTTTTATTTTAGGTTTAGGTTTAGTTTATTGTTTATTATTTTTTTATTTTTATTTTATTTATTAGTTTTAGTTTAGGTTTTTTAGGTTTTATTTTATTTATTTACTTATTATTTAGGTTTTATTTATTTATTTTTTTAGTTAGTTTTTTATTTATTTATTTATTTTAGTTTATTTTTATTTATTTAATTTTAGTTTTTTATTTTATTTATTTTTTAATTTTTAGTTTTATTTTTATTTTTATTTTTTTTTTTTTTTTTTTAGTTTTTTAGGTTTTTTAGTTTATTTTATTTTATTTAATTTTATTTATTTATTTATTTATTTCGGTTTAGTTTTTAGGTTTTTTATTTTATTTTTTTAGTTTTATTTTAATTTTTAGGTTTTAGGTTTATCTTTTTAGTTTATTTAGGTTTTATTTTTATTTAGGTTTTATTTTTATGTTTTTATGTTTTTTTTAATTTTATTTATTTATTTTTTATTTTATTTTATTTTAGGCTTTTTTATTATTTATTTATTTATTTTATTTATTTAGTTTATTTAGTTTATTTACTTTTTTTATTTTATTTTATTTTTTATTTTTTAGTTTTTATTTTTATTTATTTTTTAGGTTTTTTATTTAGTTTTTTTTAGTTTTATTTTTATTTTATTTTATTTTATTTTTTTAGTTTTTTATTTTTATTTTTATGTTTTAGGTTTTTTAGGTTTTTTTAGTTTTTTCATTTTTTTATTTTATTTTTATTTAGGTTTTTAGGTTATTTATTTATTTATTTATTTATTTATTTATTTTTTATTTTATAGGTTTTTTTATTTTATTTAGTTTTTCGTTTTTTAGGTTTTTATTTTATTTTTTATGGTTTATTTATTTTATTTATTATATTTTTTAGTTTTTAGTTTTTTATGTTTATTTTATTTTATTTTTTTTAGTTTTTTATTTTATTTATTTATTTTTATTTTATTTTATTTATTTATTTTAGTTTTATGTTTTTATTTATTTTATTTATTTATTTACTTTTTATTTTATTTAGTTTTTAGTTTTATTTATTTTTTTATTTAGTTTTAGGTTTTATTTATTTTAGGTTTTTATCTATTTAGTTTTTTAGTTTATTTATTTATTTTATTTAGTTAATTTATTTATTTTATTTATTTTAGTTTATTTTATATATTTAATATATTTTATATTTTTTTATTTTTTTAATTAGTTTTTTATTTTTTATTTTTATTTTATTTATTTATTTATTTATTTTATTTTATGTTATTTATTTATTTATTTTTTTATTTATTTATGTTTTTAGTTTTATTTTATTTATTTATTTTATTTTATGTTACTTATTTATTTAGGTTTTATTTTATTTATTTATTTTTACTATTTTTTATTTAGGTTTTTTGTTTTATTATTTTATTTTTTAGTTTATTATTAAGGTTTTCTTAGTTTTTATGTTTTTATGTTTAGTTTATTTAATTTTTTTGGTTTTATTTATTTAGTTTTTTTAGGTTTATTTTATTTTTTTAGGCTTATATTTAGTTTTTATTTTATTTTATTTATTTAGTTTTTTAGGTTTATTTTATTTTATATTTTTAGTTTTATTTATTTATTTTAGGTTTATGGTTTATGTTTTAGCTTTTTTAGGTTTTTATTTTTAGTTTTTTACTTTATGTTTATTTAGTTTTATTTTATTGTTTTTATTTTTTATTTTTTGGTTTTTTATTTAGTTTTAGGATTATTTATTTTTTTATATTATTTATTTTTTTATTTTTTTGGATTTAGGGATTTTTGTTTATTTATTTATGTTTTTAATTTTTATTTTATATTATTTATTTATATATTCATTTATTTATTTTATTTATTTTAGTTTTTTATGATTTTTATTTGTTTTTTTAGGTTTATTTATTTTATTTAGGTTTTAGTTTTTTATTATTTAGATTTTTTTTTTATTTTTTTATTTTATTTTATTTTTTATTTATTAGTTTTTATTTTTATTTTATTTATTTATTTAGTTTTATTTATTTTTTATGTTTTAGGTTTTTTTATTTTAGTTTTATTTATTTTATTTATTTATTTATTTAGTTTTTTATTTATTTACTTTTGTTTTTTTATTTTAGTTTATTTTATTTTTTAGTTTTTTTGGTTTTTTTGTTTAGTTTATTTTAGGTTTAGTTTTATTTTGTTTAGTTTATTTAGTTTTTAGGTTTTAGTTTTAGTTTTTTATTTAGGTTTATTTTAGTTTATTTTTAGGTTTTTTTAGGTTTTAGTTTATTTTTTATTATTTATTTATTTTTTATTTAATTTTTTATTTTAATTTTATTTTAGGTTTTTAGGTTTATTTATTTATTTATTTATTTTTTATTTTTTTTTAGGTTTTTTTTTATTTTTTTTAGGGTTTAGGGTTTTTTTTATTTTTAAAATAGGGGGTGACCCTCAGGAATTTATTAAACTTGAAAACAAAGTACAACGCCTGGAGGGGGACCTGAACCTGACATTCAGAAGGGGATGGGGGACAAAGACCAAAACCATCCCCTTAATGAAACTAAGAGAAGGGACAAACCCCCTTCTCATAACAGAACACCTAACAGTAGGAAAAAACAAGAAAAACAACAAAACAAGGCCCACACCAAGCCCAAAGCTCAAAAAACCCAGAAGGCTGCAGCTTCTTCTCTTACTGACCGAAAGCCGACACCAAAGCCATCTCCATTCCAACGAACCAAATAAAAAAACCCGAAGAACAAGAATTTCAAAAAAAGCACAATGAAAAAGAAAGGAAAGAGCCACTAACCTGCTTGGACGAAAAACACCACTCTTTTCTGAAACGCACAAGCTAGCAACCCTTCTCCTTTGCAAGATCAAAACACAGACAGGAAACAGTTTAAGCAACAACATGAAAGGAGGCTCAATACCCCCGAAAACTCGGCAAACCCAGCCTATCAACACGAACAATCCCACGAAGTAAACTATGCTGCTGAAAATCATTAACATAATGCAAGCCATCCGTCCTCAAACCTTGCCTTGCCAGATAATCAACTGCCTGGTTCCCTTCCCCAAAAATATGACTCAACGTAGCATGAAGAGCACCAAGCAAGAATCGAGCCCTCTCAAGATCATACGCCAAAACCCAGGAACCGTGCCCTTGCCCTTTAATCAAATTCACAACCACTTGGGCATCCATCTCAACCCAAACCTCCTCCAAACCATATTGCATACAGATAGAAAGACCACGAAGGAGCGCAAACAACTCAGCCTGGATCGCAGGAATATCCCCATACCTTTCAAAGAAAGCCACAAGCATATTACCGTGAGAGTCCCGAATAATCCCTCTTCCACCTGCCCGATTACCTTCACTACTACCATCCACATTAAGCTTAAACTTACCCTCCTGGGGTCGCCGCCAAACCACCATCCTAGGTAAATGACTCTGCCTTCTCTGAACCTGACATTGAAAGAGAGGAGCCAAGACAGAATCCCCCTTCCAGTGCCAAGACTTAATCAAACTTGCAAGAGAAAGTTGCCACAACAAATTCCAAACACGCCAGATAATCCTATCAGGGAAAAAAACCATATTCCTGTGCTTTGAATCATTTCTCTCAACCCAAGCAAACCACAGGATAAAAATAGGGATCAAAATACGCACATGCCCTCTACAGACATAATCACCAGAATAGAACCAGGCACTCAACCACACAAACACATTATCCGAATCAGGTAATCTAACCCTAAAAATCTGTGCAAAGTGCAGCCAGACAGCTGAAATCTTTCTCCCATTCATGAAGACATGAGACAAAGACTCCACCTGACTGCAACACTGACACCTAGAAGCAAAAAGTAACCCCTTACGCTGCAAACGCTCATCCACAGGCAACCAATCGTGCAACAACCTCATCATGAAAAAAGACATCTTAAGAGGAATAGAAGAATACCAGATTTCACGGAATGATCGTTGACTTTGTGCCTTCTTCCTCACAAGATTCCAAGCACTATACATCGTGAAGTCTCCATGCGACGTCAGGTCCCAATACGGTTCATACTGGGCATACAAACTCAAAGGAATTTTAATTAACTCTGTCACCACAAAGGAGGGGAGAACTGCCTCTAACTTCACCAAGTCCCACTCGCCATTGATCACAAAGTCTTCCACTTTCGCAGAAGAAAGAAAACCATCGGACTTGAAGGAAGCCAAAGGGCGGTCTCCTCACCACACATCATGCCAAAAAAACACTTTACCCGACCCAATCTTCCAACGCAAAAACTTCTCTCCCCACTCCCCTGCCTCCCTGATCCTCCTCCAAATACTGGAATTATGCGGACAGACACTAACAGAGAAAGGGTGCCTTCCCTGACAATACTTCGCCCTCATAAACTGCGCCCACAGAATATTAGAGGTCCTAAATCTCCACCACAACTTAATCTCCAGAGCAGGTTTAGGTTTTTATTTTTTTATTTTATTTAGGTTTTTCATTTATTATTTATTTAGTTTTTTTATTTTATTTATATTTTTTTTATTTTTAGGTTTAGTTTTTTTTATGTTTATTTTATTTTATTTTTTATTTAGGTTTTTTTTAGTTTTTAGTTTTTATTTTTTATGGTTTTCATTTATGTTTTTTTATTTTAGGTTTATTTTATTTTTTATTTATGTTTAGGGTTCAGGGTTCAGGGTTCAGGGTTCAGGGTTCAGGGTTCAGGGTTCAGGGTTCAGGGTTTAGGGTTTAGGGTTTAGGGTTCAGGGTTCAGGGTTTTTTTTTTTAAATAAAAGAGGGGGTGACCCTCAGGAATTTATTAAACTTGAAAACAAAGTACAACGCCTGGAGGGGGACCTGAATCTGACCTCCAGAAGGGGATGGGGGACATAGACCAAAACCATCCCCCTAATGAAAACTAAGAGAAGGGACAAACCCTTTTCTCATAACAGAACACCTATCAGCAGGAAGAAACAATAAAAACAACAAAACAAGGCCCACACCAAGCCCAAAACTCAAAAAACTCAGAAGGCTGCAGCTTCTTCTCTTACTGACCAAAGCCATCTCCATTCCAACGAACCAAACAAAAAACAAAAAACAAAGAAGAACAAGAATGTCGAAAACAGCATAATGAAAAAGAAAGGGAAGAGCCACTAACCTGCTTGGACGAAAAACACCACTTTTTTTCGATACACACAAGCTAGCAATCCTTCTCCTTTGTAAGATCAAAACGCGGACAGGAAACAGTTTAAGCAACAACATGAAAAGAGGCTCAGCACCCCCAAAAACTCGGCAGACCCAGCCTATCGACACGAACAATCCCACGAAGTAAACTGTGCTGCTGAAAATCATTAACGTAATGCAAGCCATCCGTCCTCAAACCTTGCCCTACCAGATAATCTGCTGCCTGGTTCCCTTCCCTGAAAATATGACTCAACGTAGCATGAAGTGCACCAAGCAAGAAACGAGCCCTCTCAAGATCATATGCCAAAACCCAGGAACCACGCCCCTTCCCTTTAATCAAATTCACAACCACTTGGGCATCCATCTCAATCCAAACATCCTCCAAACCATACTGCATACAGATAGAAAGATCACGAAGGAGCGCAAATAACTCAGCCTGGATCGCAGGAATATCCCCATACCTTTCAAAGAAGGCCACAAGCATATTACCATGAGAATCCCGAATAATCCCTCCTCCGCTTGCCCGATTACCTTCACTACTACCATCCACATTAAGCTTAAACTTACCCTCCTGGGGTCGCCGCCAGACCACCATCCTAGGTAAAGGACTCTGCCTCCTCTGAACCTGACACTGAAAGAGAGGAGCCAAGACGGAATCCCCCTTCCAGTGCCATGACTTAATCAAACCTGCAAGAGAAAGTTGCCACAACAAATTCCTAACACGCCAGATAATCCTATCAGAGAAAAAAACCATATTCATGTGCTTTGAATCATTTCTCTCAACCCAAGCAAACCACAGGATAAAAATAGGGATCAAAATACGCACATGCCCTCTACAGACATAATCACCAGAATAGAACCAGGCACTCAACCACACAAACACATTATCCGAATCAGGTAATCTAATCCCAAAAATCTGTGCAAAGTGCAGCTAGACAGCTGGAATCTTTCTCCCATTCATGAAGACATGAGACAAAGACTCCACCTGACTGCAACACTGACACCTAGAAGCAAAAAGTAACCCCTTACACTGCAAACGCTCATCCACAAGCAACCAGTCGTGCAACAACCTCATCATGAAAAAAGACATTTTAAGAGGAATAGAAGAATACCAGATTTCACGGAACGATCGTCGACTCTGTGCCTTCTTCCTCACAAGATTCCAGGCACTATACATCGTGAAGTCTCCATAGGACGTCAGGTCCCAATACGGTTCATCCTGGGCATACAACCTCAAAGGAATTTTAATTAACTCTGTCACCACAAAGGAGGGGAGAACCGCCTCTAACTTCACCAAGTCCTACTCGCCATTGATCACAAAGTCTTCCACTTTCGCAGAAGAAAGAAAACCATCGGACTTGAAGGAAGCCAAAGGGCGGTCTCCCCACCACACATCATGCCAAAAGAACACTTTACCCGACCCAATCTTCCAATGCAAAAACTTTTCTCCCCGATCCCCTGCCTCCCTGATCCTCCTCCAAATACTGGAATCATGCGGACGAACACTAACAGAGAAAGGGTGCCTTCCCTGACAATACTTCGCCCTCATAAACTGCACCCACAAACTATTAGAGGTCCTAAATCTCCACCACAACTTAATCTCCTGAGCATCCCCAAGATCATGTAAGTCTTGAACCCCAAGTCCTCCCTCACTCTCCGGGAAACAAAGAGACCCCCACGGAGCCCAATGAATCCTCCTATGATCCCCAATATCTCCCCAGATGAACCTGTTAAACAGTCTCTCAATACGCTCAATGACCCCCATCGGAGCCTGTTGCACCTGCATGAGATAAAGAGGCATAGAAGTAAGCACACTCCGAAGCAACACAATTCTCGCACCTGGCGAGAGGACTCTCGACTGCCAACCTGTAATTCTGGAAGAAATTTTCCGAATCAAATCATCAAACAAGACCACCTTCTTTGGCCCCTTATACAACGGAACACCCAAGTACCTCGTCGGCAGACTCTGCCTAGTAAAACCTGTAGTCCTTTCCATAATCCTCACCCTAGCCCGCGGAGAGGATTCTGGAAGGATGAAACCACTCTTTGCCGTATTCACCTTTTGACCAGAAAGAGACTCATATTCTGCCAAAAAACTCATAATCCTGCTCAAAGAAGATTTACAACCATTCACAAAAATAACAATATCATCTGCAAAAGCGAGGTGGGAAACCAAAAAGGAACTCCTAGCAAAATATTGCATGGAAGGAAACTGCACAAACATTCTATTCAGACCCCTAGACAAATACTCTGCAGCTAAAATAAAGAGAAGAGGCGAGATGGGGTCCCCTTGCCGAAGACCTCTTTTCGACTGAAAATAACCTGTGGAGCTACCATTAAGCAAAACAGAAAACCAACAATTAGAAACACATTTCTGAATAATCGAGACCCAACGGTCACAAAAACCAAAGCATTCCAAAACTTTGCAAAGAAAACCCCAATCCATCCTGTCATATGCTTTCATTATATCAAGTTTAAGCAAAATATTTGACCCACGAATAGCAGAATTCAATGAATGTACTAACTCTTGAGCCAAACGAATATTATCCCCAATCAATCTACCCCCAATAAATCTACTCTAATTCTCAGAAATGAGCTTAGGCAACAAAACACACAACCTCGTGGCCAACATCTTTGTAATGATCTTATTAAAAGTAGTGCAAAGACTGATTGGCCTAAAATCGTTCCACATACCTGGACTATCTTTCTTCGGAATCAAAACCAAAGTCGTAGAGCTGACTCCCCAGTTCAGGTTCAGGTTCAGTTCATTCAGGTTCATTCATTCAGGTTCATTCATTCAGTTCATTCAGGTTCAGTTCATTTCAGGTTCATCTTCATTCACTTCAGTTCATTCATTCAGTTCATTCAGTTCAGTTCATTCAGGTTCAGTTCAGGTTCATTCAGTTGAGTTCAGGTTCAGTTCAGGTTCATTCAGGTTCAGTTCAGGTTCATTTAGGTTCAGTTCAGGTTCATTCAGTTCAGTTCATTTAGTTCATTCATTCAGGTTCAGGTTCAGGTTCTTCAGTTCAGTTCATTCATTCATTCAGTTCAGTTCAGTTCAGTTCTTCAGTTCATTCAGTTCAGGTTCAGTTCAGTTCAGTTCATTCATTTCAGTTCATTCAGGTTCAGTTCATTCATTCAGTTCATTTAGGTTCATTCAATTCATTCAGTTCATTTAGTTCAGTCATTTCATTCATTCAGTTCAGGTTCATTCAGTTCATTCATTCAGGTTCAGGTTCAGGTTCATTCATTCATTCAGGTTCAGTTCAGGTTCAGGTTTAGGTTCAGTTCATTCATTCAGGTTCAGGTTCATCAGTTCAGTTCATTCAGGTTCAGGTTCAGGTTCAGGTTCATTCATTCAGTTCATTTAGTTCAGTTCAGTTCAGTTCATTCAGATCAGTTCATTCATTCAGTTCAGTTCAGTTCATTCAGTTCAGTTCATTCAGTTCATTTAGGTTCAGGTTCAGGTTCACATTCAGGTTCATTTCATTCAGGTTCAGTTCATTCACATTCAGTTCAGTTCAGTTCAGGTTCATTCAGTTCAGTTCAGGTTTATTCAAGTTCAGGTTCATTCAGGTTCAGTTCAGTTCAGGTTCATCAGGTTCATTCAGGTTCATTCAGGTTCAGTTCAGTTCATTCAGTTCAGTTCATTCAGGTTCAGGTTCAGGTTCAGTTTAGTTCAGTTCATTCAGGTTCAGGTTCATTCATTCAGTTCATTCATTCATTCAGGTTCAGTTCATTTCAGTTCAGTTCAGTTCATTCACATTCATTCAGGTTCAGGTTCATTTCAGTTCAGGTTCAGGTTCATTCAGTTCATTCAGGTTCAGTTCAGTTCAGTTCAGTTCATTCAGTTCAGGTTCATCAGTTCAGGTTCAGGTTCAGTTCATTCTATTCATTCATTCAGTTCATTCATTCATTCAGTTCAGTTCAGTTCATTTCATTCAGTTCATTCAGTTTAGTTCAGGTTCAGGTTCAGTTCATTCAGGTTCAGGTTCATTCATTCAGTTCAGGTTCATGTTCATTCAGTTCAGGTTTAGGTTTATTCAGTTTATTCAGGTTCAGTTCAGTTCATTCAGTTCAGGTTCAGTTCATTCAGTTCATGTTCAGGTTCAGGTTCATTCAGGTTCATGTTCAGTTCATTCAGTTCAGGTTCAGGTTCAGGTTCATGTTCAGTTCATTCAGGTTCAGTTCATTCAGTTAAGGTTCATTTCAGTTCAGGTTCATTCAGTTCATTCAGGTTCATTCAGTTCATCAGGTTCAGTTCAGTTCAGTTCATTCAGGTTCAGTTCAGGTTCATTCAGGTTCAAGTTCAGTTCAGGTTCATTCATTCATTCAGGTTCATTCAGTTCATTTCAGTTCAGTTCAGTTCAGTTCATTTAGGTTCAGTTCAGTTCATTCAGTTTCATTCAGGTTCAGTTTAGTTCAGGTTCAGGTTCATTCAGTTCAGTTCAGGTTCAGTTCATTCAGTTCAGGTTTAGTTCAGTTCATCAGTTCATTCAGGTTCATTCAGGTTCAGTTCATTCAGTTCAGGTTCATTCAGTTCAGGTTCAGGTTCATTCAGTTCAGGTTCAGGTTCATTCAGTTCATTCAGTTCAGGTTCATTCAGGTTCAGTTCAGTTCAGGTTCAGTTCAGTTCAGGTTCAGTTCAGGTTCATCTTCAGTTCAGTTCATGGTTCAGGTTCAGTTCATGGTTCAGGTTCATTGGTTCAGTTTAGTTCAGGTTCAGGGTTTTTTTTTTTTTTTTTTTTTTTTTTTTTAGTAGTTCAGTTCAGTTCAGTTCAGGTTCAGTTCAGTAGTTCAGTTCAGTAGTTCAGTAGTTCAGTTCAGTTCAAGTTCAGTTCAGTTCAGTAGTTCAGTTCATAGTTCAGTTCAGTTCAGTAGTTCAGTTCATAGTTCAGTTCAGTTCAGTTCAAATAGTTCAGTTCAGTAGTTCAAGTTCAGTTCAGTAGTTCAGTTCAGTTCAGTAGTTCAGTTCAGTTCAGTTCAGTTCAGTTCAGTTCAGTTCAGTAGTTCTGGTAGTTCAGTTCAGTTCAGTTCAGTTCAGTAGTTCAGTTCAGTTCAGTAGTTCAGTTCAGTTCAGTTCAGTTCAGTTCAAGTTCAGTTCAGTAGTTCACGGTTTAGGGTTTAGGGTTTAGGGTTTAGGGTTCAGGATTCAGGGTTCAGGGTTCAGGGTTTAGGGTTCACGGTTCAGGGTTCAGGGTTCAAGGTTCAGGGTTCAGGGTTCAGGGTTTAGGGTTCAGGGTTTAGGGTTTAGGGTTCAGGGTTTAGGGTTTAGGGTTTAGGGTTTTTTTTTTTTTTTTTGTTGAAAGAGGGGGTGACCCTCAGGGATTTATTAAATTTGAAAACAAAGTACAACGCCTGGAGGAGGACCTGAACCTGACCTCCAGAAGGGGATGGGGGACAAAGACCAAAACCATCCCCTTAATGAAACTAAGAGAAGGGACAAACCCCCTTCTCATAACAGAACACCTAACAGCAGGAAAAAACAAGAAAAACAACTAAACAAGGCCCACACCAAGCCCAAAGCTCAAAAAGCTCAGAAGGCTGCAGCTTCTTCTCTTACTGACCCAAAGCCGACACCAAAGCCATCTCCATACCAACGAAGCAAACAAAAAACAAGAAGAACAAGAATATCGAAAACAATGAAAAAGAAAGGAAAGAGCCACTAACCTGCTTGGACCAAAAAATACCACTTTTCCGATACGCACAAGCTAGCAATCCTTCTCCTTTGCAAGATCAGAACACAGACAGGAAACAGTTTAAGCAACAACAAGAAAAGAGGCTGAGCACCCTCGAAAACTCGACAGACCCAGCCTATCGACACGAACAATCCCACGAAGTAAACTGTGCTGCTGAAAATCATTAACGTAATGCAAGCCATCCGTCCTCAAACCTTGCCCTGCCAGATAATCTGCTGCCTGGTTCCCTTCCCTGAAAATATGACTCAACGTAGCATGAAGTGCCCCAAGCAAGAAACGAGCCCTCTCAAGATCATACGCCAAAACCCAGGAACCACGCCACTGCCCTTTAATCAAATTCACAACCACTTGGGCATCCATCTCAACCCAAACATCCTCCAAACCATACTGCATACAGATAGAAAGACCACGAAGGAGTGCAAATAACTCAGCTTGGATCGCAGGAATATCCCCATACCTTTCAAAGAAAACCACAAGCATATTACCATGAGAGTCCCGAATAATCCCTCCTCCACCTGCCCGATTACCTTCACTACTACCATCCACATTAAGCTTAAACTTACCCTCCTAGGGTCGCCGCCAGACCACCATCCTAGGTAACGGACTCTGCCTTCTCTGAACCTGACATTGAAAGAGAGGAGCCAAGATAGAATCCCCCTTCCAGTGCCACGACTTAATCAAACCTGCAAGAGAAAGTTGCCACAACAAATTCCTAACACGCCAGATAATCCTATCAGAGAAAAAACCCATATTCCTGTGCTTTGAATCATTTCTCTCAACCCAAGCAAACCACAGGATAAAAATAGGGATCAAAATACGCACATGCCCTCTGCAGACATAATCACCAGAATAGAACCAGGCACTCAACCACACAAACACATTATCCGGATCAGGTAATCTAACCCCAAAAATCTGTGCAAAGTGCAGCCAGACAGCTGAAATCTTTCTCCCATTCATGAAGACATGAGACAAAGACTCCACCTGACTGCAACACTGACACCTTGACCCAATCTTCCAACGCAAAAACTTCTCTCCCCGATCCCCTGCCTCCCTGATCCTCCTCCAAATACTGGAATCATGCGGACGAACACTAACAGAGAAAGAGTGCCTTCCCTGACAATACTTCGCCCTCATAAACTGCGCCCACAAACTATTAGAGGTCCTAAATCTCCACCACAACTTAATCTCCTGAGCATCCCCAAGATCATGTAAGTCTCGAACCCCAAGTCCTCCCTCACTCTCAGGAAAACAAAGAGACCCCCACGGAGCCCAATGAATCCTCCTGTGATCCCCAATATCTCCCCAGATGAACCTGTTAAACAGTCTCTCAATACGCTCAATGACCCCTACCGGAGCTCGTTGCACCTACATGAGATAAAGAGGCATAGAAGTAAGCACACTCCGAAGCAACACAATTCTCGCACCTAGCGAGAGGACTCTCGACTGCCAACCTGTAATTCTGGAAGAAATTTTTTAAATCAAATCATCGAACAAGACCACCTTCTTTGGCCCCTTATACAACGGAACACCCAAGTACCTCGTCGGCAGACTTTGCCTAGTAAAACCTGTGGTCCTTTCCACAATCCTCACCCTAGCCCGCGGAGAGGATTCTGGAAGGATGAAACCACTTTTTGCCGTATTCACCTTTTGACCAGAAAGAGACTCATATTCTGCCAAAAAACCCATAATCCTGCTCAAAAAAGATTTACAACCATTCGCAAAAATAACAATATCATCTGCAAATACGAGGTGGGATACCAAAAAGGAACTCCTAGCAAAATATTGCATGGAAGGAAACTGCACAAACATTCTATTCAGACCCCTAGACAAATACTCCGCAGCTAAAATAAAGAGAAGATGAGAGATGGGGTCCCCTTGCCAAAGACCTCTTTTCGACTGAAAATAACCTGTGGAGCTACCATTAAGCAAAACAGAGAACCAACAATTGGAAACACATTTCCGAATAATCGAGACCCAACGGTCACAAAAACCAAAACATTCCAAAACATTGCAAAGAAAACCCCAATCCATCCTGTCATATTCTTTCATCATATCAAGTTTAAGCAGAATATTTGACCCACGAATAGCAGAATTCAATGAATGTACTAACTCCTGAACCAAAAGAATATTATCCCCAATCAATCTACCCCCAATAAATCCACTCTGATTCTCAGAAATGAGCTTAGGCAACAAAACACACAACCTCGTGGCCAGCATCTTTGTAATGATCTTATTAAAAGTAGTGCAAAGACTGATTGGCCTAAAATCGTTCCACATACCTGGACTATCTTTCTTCGGAATCAAAACCAAAGTTGTAGAGGTGACTCCCCTAGGAAGCTCTGCTCCCTCCAAAAATGCGCTCACAGCTCCCTTGAGATCCTCCTTAATAACATCCCAACACACTTGATAAAACTTCGACGAGAAACCATCCGTCCCTGCCACGGAATATGGGTCAATGCTGAACACAATATCCCGCAACTCCTCCAAAGTCGGCACAGCAAGCAAAGCATCATTCTCGGCAACCGAAAGGATAGAGGGGATCAAAGTCCAATCACCTCCCTCTACCTCACACTACTCACCCTGAAGTAGCTCTGCAAAGTACTCAACTGCCGAGTTCTTTTTCTCTGTCTGATCCTGAAGGGTAACAACTTCATGGTCCCTCGACACCTTTATCTCCCAAACTGTGCTTCTCATGTGCTTCGTCTTCAACAAAAGCTGAAAGAATCGAGTATTCCTCTCACCTTCCACCAACCACCTGCAACCCGCTTTCTGCTGCCAGAACTGCTCCTCAATAGCTAATAATCTGACCAACTTAGCTCGAGCTTCATTCAATGCCAACCGATCCCCCGGCACAGATGATGTCTGACACTGAATCTCAAGTTGCCCCACTCTCTGCTCAGCCTCTCTGACATTCTGAAACACATCTCCAAAAATGTTTCGATTCCACCACTTGAGAGCACTCTTCAAACGCTGTTGCTTAAACCAAAACCTATCAATGCCTTGAGCCTGCAATGGAGAATTCTAGCTAGCCTGCACAAAATCAAAAAAGTTGTGATGATTAGTCCAAGCATTTAAAAAACGAAATGAGGAAGGCCCTCTATCAATTGAAAGAGAAAGAGATATAAAAAGAGGGCAGTGATCAGATCCTTCTCTAGCCAGGTGTTTAATTCTGGTGACAGCAAATGTATCCGGCCATACATGGTTGATGCAAACACGATCCAATCGCTGAAACAAAGTTCCATTAGTCCAAGTGAACTTATTACCTTCATATCCTGCATCAATTAAACCACAATCCAACAGACAATTGCCGAATTCCTCCATCGAAAGAGCATTCGGCGTCGCACCATTCCACCTTTCAGACGCTACCAATATGGCGTTAAAATCACCACAAACCATCCACGGCCCCTCAACAACCCTAGATATCAAAGCCATTTCCTCCCAAAGCTCCCTCCTCTCAGTCAACAAATTTTTAGCATAAACAAAAGTAACAAACATGGGCTCCTTGAGCCAGTGAACAGAAATACACACCGTAAGAGCTTGAGCATGGTCCCTCAGAATGTCAACCTGTAAATCTTCATCCTAGAAAAACCATACTTTATTTGAACAATTTTGAGCAAACCTGGTAGCAAACCCCAAAGTCCGTGAATAAAAAGAAATTTGATCCGCAGAAACCATAGGTTCTGAGATTGCAACAAACTTTAACCTGTGCATTTTAATCAACGTCTTCAACCTACGCAAACCCACAGTTCGTGCCACTCCCCTAATATTCCATATAAGTCCACTAATCATCAGAAAGAATGGGGGAGTCGCTTGTGTTACCTTTTTCCACAAAGGACTTACTTCACGTGATGCGCGGAGAACCCAACTGTTGCTGCCTTTTTTTTGTTGACTTTTTGCTCTTCTCAGCAACCTGTAACTTATCCGTTGAACTGCTCCTGGAAATCACCCGAGGGTGCACCTCTATTGTGTCCGCCAACCCTGTAGTTTTCCCAGGCAAAGGGAAACAACTGGTACCCGAATTAGAGCTTGACAATATAGGATCCATGTTGATAGCACACAAAGTCAGCTCGCCAACCCCAACCCGCAAAACTTCGTCTCCCTCGTGTAGCTCTCTCTCTAACCTAACTCCAGTACTAACTTCCATCCCTACTACTCCAACCATCGTATCCCTAGCCACACCATCTCCCTCATTCCCCTCACTCATTAATTTTTCACCCTCACCACCATGACCCTCCTCCTCATCTCGAATGATAAGCTCACGACCCTCAACCTCACAACCCTCCCCTTCTGCTTCCTCACCCTCACTACCATCCTCACTGACAACCCTCTCCTCACTGCTATTCTCATCACCAACCTCCCCCCTCATCTCACTACTAACACTACCACTCTGCCCTTCAGAAACCCCCTCTAAACTACCCCCCAGCCCATGGGACTGCTGAGAAGAATCCCCAACAGAGTACACATGCGAAGGATCCTCACTAGGGGTACTCATGGTAGAACCTAAACTCAAATCTAGACAATCATCATTACTCAAGTTCTTGCCAAAAGTAACCCTTTTCACCTCCCCTTTTACCTCCTTTTTCTCATTTTGTCTCTCATCACTTGTTTTTTCCTTTCCCTCTCGAGACTCACTCAATATCTCTCTCACTCTATGATGAACCTCACGTACTGTCTCTCCATCTTCCTCTTTTTGGCGCTCTTCAATTTTTTGAACCTCCTGTCTTTCTTTTTCTCGCTCCTCTCTCAATCTCTTTTTTTCGCTCTCAAGATTTTTCACAAACACTTCTCTCGCTTTTTCTTGCTCTCTCTCAAAATCTTTTAATATTCTCTCGTGATTTTTCTCAACCTCACTCAAAGAGCTCTCTCCTATTTTCAAGTTCAAACGATCAAAAGAATTTTTAACTAGAATCATGTTACCTGCATCGTTTTGTGGAGTCGAGGCAGTAAATTGTTTGTCACCCATTTTATTTTTCCGACCACGAACACTAGTGAACCCGTCTTTATCAACTTCTTTGCCCTTGCTTTGATTCGGCTGAGGGGGCGGTGGCGGAGGTCTATGATCATTACCTCCAGGCCCCGAGCCCCCCCCCCCCCAGGTGGCTTCTTGTTCAGAAAAAATCCCCTTCTACGATTTTCAGTAGCAATTCTCCGATCTCGTTCAGATGTAGTAACCAAACAAAATTTTTCATCATGTCCCAAGTGCTTACACCGCGAACAAAATAGGGGCATCTTATCAAAAATAACCTCTTGCTAGTAACCACCAATGCTCTTACCAGTTCCTCTATTAGAAATATTAATGTAAATGCGGGGAGGGAGGGTTTTCAAACAATCAAATTCAATTTGGACTCGAGCTTGTGAAGGCCGAGTTCCCCTAGCAGTAGATTCATCCATTTGAATAGGAGTACCCAGAGTTCTAGCCAAGCCCATAAGAACAGATTTTTCAAAAAGATGTGCACGCAAATTAGGAAAAGAAACCCACACAGGAACAATAGATGACTCTTCTTCTGGCGTGAAATCAGGATTCCATTTAAACGTAAGCATCTTTTGACCATCAAAGAACCATTCATTTTTATTCCAAAGCCTTTTAAAATCTTCTTCACTCGTAAGCTTAATCAAAACATGTTTATAGTCAATCCACAGCACATTATACGCACCAACAAAATCAAGTTTTGCAATAGTAGTTCGAATCCGTGCAATAGGAGGCATACGATTAAATTTCCCAATAATTGAATATCTAAATGGTTCAGCCAGAACCTCAATCTCATCACCAAACAAAGTAAAAGCATGTTCATTGCAGTAAACAAAAGGCTTTCTTGCAACAGGAATTAAAGGTGGTTGTTCAGAAAAAATTATCGAAGAAAATTTTTTTTCCCAAGCTTTTGGCGGAACTGGTTTGATAACCTCCATGGGAGCAGCGGCTACAAGAGGCTGAATAGGCACCATGGGGTGGTTCAGCGACGGCAAAGGAGGGAACACATCAGCCCCTGGCTGATGCGTGGAAGCTTTTTGAGGCACAGCAGCGTGAGGCTGCTGTGCCGTGGACGTCGGCGCCACAGGGGCTGCCTGTCGCGCCTGAGAAGGCGTAACAAATGGCCCCTGTTGCGTCGCGAGTGGCGCAGCAGTCACTGACTGTTGGGCCAAGGCAATATTGGGTGCAGCAGCGAGAGGCTGCTGCACCCTATCAACCTACGCACCAGCGTGGGGCTGGTGCGCAGGCGGTGCGGCACCACTTGGGTGCTGCGCCGAGGCCTTTTCAGGCACTGCAGCGTGAGGCTGCAGCGCCTTGAAGCTCGACGGCACAACACCAGTGTGGTGTTGTGTCGTCGGAAGGCTGTCCTGGCCACTGCCTGACGACGGGAAGCCGTCAGGCAGCAGGCTAGGCGCCAGCGGCGCCGCCATAAGGGTGGGGGCTAGGGTTTTTTGGATGAGTGAAGGGAGCTGCGCGAGAGAGAGAGTTTGAGGGTTTAGGGTTTTTTTATTTTATTTTATTTTATTTAGGTTTTATTTATTTATTTAGTTTATTTTTATGTTTATTTTTATGTTTATTTTTATTTATTTATTTTTTAGGTTTTTATGGTTTTAGTTTATGGTTTTTTATTTTAGGTTTTTTTATTTTATTTTAGGTTTTAGGTTTTTATTTTAGGTTTTTATTTTTTAGTTTTTTTATTTATTTTATTTAGTTTATTTTATTTAGGTTTTTTATGGTTAATTTTTTTTTAGTTTTATTTGGTTTTTTAGTTTTTAGGTTTTTTTTTAGGTTTTTTATTTAGGTTTATTTATTTTATTTTTTAGGTTTTTTTATTTTATTTTTTAGGTTTTTTTATTTTAGGTTTTTATTTTTTTTTAGTTTATGGTTTTTTTATTTAGTTTTTTATTTTTTAGGTTTTAGGTTTTTTTTTATTTTTTTTATGGTTTTATGGTTTTTTTTATTTAGGTTTTATTTTTTTTTTTAGGTTTAGGTTTTTATGGCTTTTATTTAGGTTTTATTTATTTATTTTAGGTTTTTTTTAGGTTTTTATTTTATTTAGGTTTTTTATTTTATTTATTTTTATTTAGGTTTATGGTTTATTTTAGGTTTATGGTTTTTTTTAGGTTTTAGTTTATTGGTTTATTTTTTTTTTTAGGTTTTTAGGTTTTTAGGTTTAGGCTTTAAGATTTTTTTTTAGGTTTTTATTTTATTTTTTTATTTTTATGTTTTTTATGGTTTTTTTATTTAGGTTTTTTTATTTTATTTTTAGGTTTTAGGTTTAGGTTTTTTTTAGGTTTTTCTAGGTTTATTTATTTATTTATTTATTTATTATTTTTTTTATTTTTTTAGTTTATTTATTTATTTTTAGGTTTTTTTTAAGTTTATTTTTTTTATTTTTTTTATTTTTTTATGGTTTTTATTTTATTTATTTATTTATTTATTTATTTATTTATTTATTTATTTATATTTTTTATTTATTTTATTTTTTTATTTTTTTAAGGTTTTTTTTAATTTAGGTTTTTTAGTTTTTTTAGGTTTTTTTTTATTTATTTTATTTAGTTTATTTAGTTTTTTTTATTTAGGTTTTATTTATTTTTATTTTTTATTTTTTTAGGTTTTATTTTATTTTATTTTTAGGTTTTTAGGTTTTAGGTTTTTATTATTTATTTTTTCATTTATTTATTTATTTATTTATTTTTAATTTTTTTTATTTTTTGTTTATTTTTTTATTTATTTTTTAGGTTTATTTACGTTTTTTATTTTTTTTTTATTTTATTTTTTTATTTTATTTTTATTTTTTTATGTTTTTTTATTTAATTTTTTATAGTTTTTTTAGGTTTTAGTTTTTTTTATGTTTTTATTAATTTTATTTATTTTATCTTTTTTATGGTTTTTTTATTTTTTTATTTTTATTTTTTAGGTTTTTTAAAGGTTTTTATAGGTTTTTTATTTTTTTATTTTTAGGTTTTATGGTTTATATTTTTTTATTTAGTTTTTTAGGTTTATTTTTTTATTTTTTTTTATGTTTTTATTTTTTTTAGTTTTATTTATTTTAGGCTTTTTTATTTATTTTTTTAGTTTATTTATTTATTTATTTTATTTTATTTTTTTTATTTAGTTTATGGTTTTTTTTGTTTTTTTTTATTTTATTTAGGTTTTAGGTTTTTTTAGGTTTTATTTTTTATTTTTTTAGGTTTTATTTTTTATTTTTTAGGTTTTTTTTTATTTTAGTTTATGTTTAGGTTTATGGTTTATTTTTTTATTTTTATTTTATTTATTTAGTTTTTTTATTTTTTTTATTTTTTTAGGTTTTTTTAGGTTTATTTTTTTATGGGTTTTTTCTTAGGTTTATTTTTTGTTTTTTTGTTTTTTTTGGTTTTTTTAGTTTTTTAGGTTTTTATTTATTTTATTTTATTTAGGTTTAGAGTTTAGGGTTTAGGGTTTTTTTTTATTATAAAAGAGGGGGTGACCCTCAGGAATTTATTAAACTTGAAAACAAAGTACAATGCCTGGAGGGGGACCTGAACCTGACCTCCAGAAGGGGATAGGGGACAAAGACCAAACACATCCCCATATTGAAACTAAGAGAAGACACAACCCCCTTTCTTTTACCAAAATACCTAACAGCAGGAAAAAACAAGAAAAACAACAAAACAAGGCCCACACCAAGCCCAAAGCTCAAAAAACTCAGAAGGCTGCAGCTTCTTCTCTTACTGACCCAAAGCCAACACCAGAGCCATCTCCATTCCAACGAACCAAATAAAAAACGAAGAACAAGAATTTCGAAAAAAGCACAATGAAAAAGAAAGGAAAGAGCCACTAACCTGCTTGGACAAAAAACACCACTCTTTTCCGAAACGCACAAGCTAGCAATCCTTCTCCTTTGCAAGATCACAACGCAGACAGGAAACAGTTTAAGCAACAACATGAAAAGAGGCTTAACACCCCCGAAAACTCGGCAAACCCAGCCTATCAACACGAACAATCCCACGAAGTAAACTATGCTGCTGAAAATCATTAACGTAATGCAAGCCATCCGTCCTCAAACCTTGCCCTGCCAGATAATCAGCTGCCTGGTTCCCTTCCCTGAAAATATGACTCAACGTAGCATGAAGAGCACCAAGCAAGAATCGAGACCTCTCAAGATCATACGCCAAAACCCAGGAACCACGCCCCTGCCCTTTAATCAAATTCACAACTACTTGGGCATCCATCTCAACCCAAACATCCTCCAAACCATATTGCATACTGATAGAAAGACCACGAAGGAGTGCAAATAACTCATCCTGGATCGTAGGAATATCCCCATACCTTTCAAAGAAGGCCACAAGCATATTACCGTGAGAGTCCTGAATAATCCCTCATCCATCTGCCCGATTACCTTCACTACTACCATCCACATTAAGCTTAAACTTACCCTCCTGGGGTCGCTGCCAGACCACCATCCTAGGTAACGGACTCTGCCTCCTCTGAACCTGACATTGAAAGAGAGGAGCCAAGACAGAATCCCCCTTCCAGTGCCACGACTTAATCAAACCTGCAAGAGAAAGTTGCCACAACAAATTCCTAACACGCCAGATAATCCTATCAGAGAAAAAACCCATATTCCTGTGCTTTGAATCATTTCTCTCAACCCAAGCAAACCACAGGATAAAAATAGGGATCAAAATACGCACATGCCCTCTGCAAACATAATCACCAGAATAGAACCAGGCACTCAACCACACAAACACATTATCCGAATCAGGTAATCTAACCCCAAAAATCTGTGCAAAGTGCAGCCAGACAGCTGAAATCTTTCTCCCATTCATGAAGACATGAGACAAAGATTCCACCTGACTGCAACACTGACACCTAGAAGCAAAGAGTAACCCCTTACGCTGCAAACGCTCATCCACAGGCAGCCAATCGTGCAACAACCTCATCATGAAAAAAGACATTTTAAGAGGAATAGAAGAATACCAGATTTCATGGAACGATCGTCGACTCTGTGCCTTCTTCCTCACAAGATTCCAAGCATTATACATCGTGAAGACTCCATGCGACGTCAGGTCCCAATACGGTTCATCCTGGGCATACAACCTCAAAGGAATTTTAATTAACTCTGTCACCACAAAAGAGGGGAGAACCGCCTCTAACTTCACCAAGTCCCACTCGCCATTGATCACAAAGTCTTCCACTTTTGCAGAAGAAAGAAAACCATCGGACTTGAAGGAAGCCAAAGGGCGGTCTCCCCACCACACATCATGCCAAAAGAACACTTTACCCGACCCAATCTTCCAACGTAAAAACTTCTCTCCCCGATCCCCTGCCTCCCTGATCCTTCTCCAAATACTGGAATCATGCGGACGAACACTAACAGAGAAAGGGTGCCTTCCCTGACAATACTTCGCCCTCATAAACTGCGCCCACAAACTATTAGAGGTCCTAAATCTCTACCACAACTTAATCTCCTGAGCATCCCCAAGATCATGTAAGTCACGAACCCCAAGTCCTCCCTCACTCTCAGGAAAACAAAGAGACCCCCACGGAGCCCAATGAATCCTCCCGTGATCCCCAATATCTCCCCAGATGAACCTGTTAAACAGTCTCTCAATACGCTCAATGACCCCTACCGGAGCCCGTTGCACCTGCATGAGATAGAGAGGCATAGAAGTAAGCACACTCCGAAGCAACACAATTCTCGCGCTTGGCGAGAGGACTCGAGACTGCCAACCTGTAATTCTGGAAGAAATTTTTCGAATCAAATCATCAAACAAGACCACCTTCTTCGGCCCCTTATACAACGGAACACCCAAGTACCTCGTCGGCAAACTCTGCCTAGTAAAACCTGTGGTCCTTTCCACAATCCTCACCCTAGCCCGCGGAGAGGATTCTGGAAGGATGAAACCACTCTTTGCCTTATTCACCTGTTGACCAGAAAGAGACTCATATTCTGCCAAAAAGCCCATAATCCTGCTCAAAGAAGATTTACAACCATTCGCAAAAATAACAATATCATCTGCAAATGCGAGGTGGGATACCAAAAAGGAACTCCTAGCAAAATATTGCATGGAAGGAAACTGCACAAACATTCTATTCAGACCCCTAGATAAATACTCT
The DNA here is from genome assembly GCA_037974665.1 of Ehretia macrophylla. NCBI lineage: Eukaryota > Viridiplantae > Streptophyta > Magnoliopsida > Boraginales > Ehretiaceae > Ehretia > Ehretia macrophylla. The sequence continues at coordinate 62,458,960 of CM075782.1, read as the reverse complement.
GCAGCTAAAATAAAGAGAAGAGGAGAGATGGGGTCCCCTTGCCGAAGACCTCTTTTCGACTGAAAATAACCTGTGGAGCTACCATTAAGCAAAACAGAAGTAGCTCTGCAAAGTACTCAACTGCCGAGTTCTTTATTTCCGTCTGATCCTGAAGGGTAACAACTTCCTGGTCCCTCGACACCTTAATCTCCCAAACTGTGCTTCTCATGTGCTTCGTCTTCAACAAAAGCTGAAAGAAACGAGTATTCCTCTCACCTTCCACCAACCACCTGCAACTCGCTTTCTGTTGCCAGAACTGCTCCTCAATAGCTAATAATCTGACCAACTTGGCTCGAGCTTCATTCAATGCCAACCGATCCCCCGGCACAGATGATGTCTGACACTGAATCTCAAGTTGCTCCACTATCTGCTCAGCCTCTCTGACATTCTGAAACACATCTCCAAAAATGTTTCGATTCCACCACTTGAGAGCACTCTTTAAACGCTGTTGCTTAAACCAAAACCTGTCAATACCTTGAGCCTGCAATGGAGAATTCCAGCTAGCCTGCACAAAATCAAGAAAATTATGATGATTAGTCCAAGCATTTAAAAAACGAAACGAGGAAGGCCCTCTATCAACTGAAAGAGAAAGAGACATAAAAAGAGGACAGTGATCAGATCCTTCTCTAGCCAGATGTTTAATTCTGGTGACAGCAAATGTATCCGGCCATACATGGTTGATGCAAACACGATCCAACCGTTGAAACAAAGTTCCATTAGTCCAAGTGAACTCATTGCCTTCATATCCTGCATCAATTAAACCAAAATCCAACAGACAATTGCCGAATTCCTCCATCAAAAGAGCATTCGGCGTCGCACCATTCCACCTTTCAGACGCTGGCAAGATGGCATTAAAATCACCACCAACCATCCACGGACCCTCAACAACCCTAGATATCAAAGCCATTTCGTCCCAAAGTTCTCTCCTCTCAGTCAACAAGTTTTTAGCATAAACAAAAGTAGCAAACATAGGCTCCTTGAGCCAGTGAACAGAAATACACACCGTAAGAGCCTGGGCATGGTCCCTCAGAATGTCAACCTGTAAGTCTTCATCCCAAAAAAACCACACTTTATTTGAACAATTTTGAGCAAACCTGGAAGCAAACCCCAAAGTCCTCGAATAAAAAGAAATTTGATCCGCATAAACCATAGGTTCTGAGATCGCAACAAACTTTAACCTGTGCATTTTAATCAGCTTCTTCAACCTACGCAAACCCACAGTTCACGCCACTCCCCTAATATTCCATATAAGTCCACTAATCATCAGAAAAAAGAGGAGAGTCACCTGTGTTACCTTTTTCCACAATGGACTTACTTCGCGTGATGCGCGGAGAACCCAACTACTGTTGCCTTTTTTTGTTGACTTTTTGCTCTTCTCAGCAACCTGCAACTTATCCGTCGAACTGCTCCTAGAAATCACCCGAGGGTGCACCTCTATTGTGTCCCCCAAACCAATAGATTGCCCTTGCAAAGGGAAGCAACTGGCACCTGAATTAGAGCTCGACAAAATCGGATCCATGTTAGTAACACACAATGCCAGGTCGCCAACCCTAACTGGCAACACTTCGTCTCCCCCATGTAGCTCCCTCTCTATCCTAGCTCCAGTACTATCTTCCACCCCATCAACTCCAAACATCGTGTCCCTAACTGTGTCATCTCCCTCATTCCCCTTACCCACCAATTTTTCATCCTCACCATCATGGACCTGCTCCTCAACCCGAATGACAAGCTCACGACCCTTACCTTCACAACCCTCCCCTTCCTCTTCTTCACCCTCACTATCATCCTCACTAACACCACCCTCCTCGCTACTACTCTCATCACCATCCTCCTCCCTCACCTCACTTCTAACACTATTACTCTGTCCTTCGGAAACCCCCTCTAATCTACCCCCTAACCCATGGGACTGTTGAGAAGAATCCCCAACATAGTACACATGCGAATGATCATCACTAGAGGCACTCTTGGTAGAATCTGAGCTCAAATCGAAACAATCTTCATTACTCAGTTTCTCACCAAAAGTAACTCTCCTCACCTCTCCCTTTTTCTCTCCTCTTTCATTTTTTCCTTCAACACTCATTTTTTCCTCTCCCTCTCGAGATGCACACAATATCTCACCCACTCTATTTTGCACCTTACACACTGTCTCTCTATCTTCCTTTTTTGACACTCTTCTTCTTTTTCAAACTCCTCTCTTTCTTTTCCTCGCTCCTCTCTCAATTTTTTTCCACTCTCAATATTTTCCACAAACTCATCTCTCTCTTTTTCTTGCTTTCTCTCAAACTCTTCTATTTTTTTCTCATGATTTTTATCAACCTCACACAAAGAGCTCTCTCTGTTCTCAAAGTTCAATCTATGAAAAGAGTTTGTAATTGGAACTGTGTTACCTGTATCATTTTGAGGAGTCTTAGCTGCATATTGCTTGTTGTCCATTTTATTTCTCTTGCCATGAACATCAGTGAACCCATCCCTGTCAATTGCCTTACCCTTGCTCTGGCCCGATGGAGGAGGGGGTAGAGGTGGCTTTGGATCATTACCCCCAGACCCCGGTCCCCCACTAGGTGGTCTTCTATTAAACATTTCCCTTCTCCTTTTCTCGAAAGCCGCTCTACGTTCTTTTTTCGACGTGGTAACCAAACAAAATTCCTCCTCATGCCCCAGATGCTTACACCGAGTGCAATAAGAAGGCATCGCCTCAAACATAACCTCCTGCCAATATCCCCCAACACTCACACCATCCTCATTCTCATAACTTACAAAAATCTCAGATGGAGGAGTTTTCAAACAATCAAACTCAATCTGTATCCTAGCTTGAGATGGACGTGTCCCCCTAGAAGTCGACTCATCCATTTGAATAGGAGTTCCAAGAGCTCTAGCAAGCCCCATTAGCACAGATTTTTCAAACAAGTGAGCACGTAAATTCGGAAACGAAACCCAAACAGGAACAATAGAGGACTCTTTTTCAGGAGAAAAGTCCAAACTCCACTTAAAATGGTGCATTTTCCGACCATCAAAAAACCGTTCATTCTTATTCCAAATTCGTTTAAAATCATCCTCATTTGTTAACTTAATCAAAATGTGCTTATAATCCAACCATAAAATTTGATACTCACCAACCAATTTCAGCTTAGAAAAATGAAAACGAATCCTTGCAATTAACGGCATACTGGTAAACTTTCCAACAATGGCATACTTAAAAGGTTCAAGTAAAACATCAAGTTCATCCAATTTAATACCAAAAGACAGTTTATTCATATAAGTTTTTGGTCCCCGCGAAACAGGAATCAATGGAGGTGTAGCAGAATTTATAACAGCAGCGAAACTCTTACCCCACGCTCTTGGAGACGATGGCTTGATAACTGGAGGCAAATGCGCAATTGGCAGAGGAGGGATAGGCGCTGAAACAGCAAGGCTTCACGACGGAAGCGGCGGAAAGGATGGCTGCGCAACAGGGGTAGTCTGCCGCGCCTGAAAGGGCACAGCAGGAGGCCCCTGCCGCGCGCCAAGTGGCGCTGCGAGGCCCTGCTGCGCCTCGCGAGGTGCAGCACAGAGCCCTGCAGTGCCTCGCATGGCGCAGCAGTCAGCGACTGCTGCGCCGAGGAGTTCTGCGCCGAGGCCATGTGAGGCGCTGCAGCGTGAGGCTGCAGCGCCATGAAGGGCAACAGCACAGCACCAGAATGGTGCTGTGCCGTTGACGGGCTTCCCTGACCAGTGCCTGACGACGGGAAGCCATCAGGCAGTTGGTCAGGCGCCGGTGGCGCCTCCATGGGTGGGTAGATTTAGTGTTTTATTTTTTGGATGCGTGAGGGAGGTGTAGAGAGAGAAAAACGTGTTTTTTTTTGGTTTATTTATTTTTTTTAGTTTTATTTAGTTTTTTTTATTTATTTAGGTTTTTAGGTTTATTTAGGTTTATTTATTTTATTTAGTTTTAGGTTTTTTATTTTTTATTTATTTATTTATTTATAGGTTTTTTTATTTATGGTTTAGGTTTAGGTTTTTTATTTTATGGTTTTTAGTTATTTATTTATTTTTTTATGTTTTATTTTTTTATTTAGTTTATTTATTTTTTTATTTTATTTTTATTTTATATTTTATATTTTATTTAGGTTTTTAGGTTTTTAATTTTAGGTTTTATATTTAGGTTTTATTTTATTTTTTAGGTTTTTTATTAAGTTTATTTAGGTTTTTATTTATTTTATTTTTATTTAGTTTTTAGGTTTAGGTTTATTTTCTATTATTTATTTTATTTATTTTATTTTATTTTTTGGTTTATTTTAGGTTTTTTTATGCTTTTATTTTATTTAGTTTAGGTTTAGGTTTCATTTAGGTTTAGGTTTTTTATGTTTAGGTTTTAGGTTTATTTTATTTTATTTTATTTAGTTTTATTTATTTATTTTTAGGTTTTTTTTTAGTTTTTTTAGTTTTTTAGGTTTTTTATTTTATGTTTATTTTTATTTATTTTATTTAGTTTTTTTAGTTTTTTATTTTTTTAGTTTATTTATTTTATTTTATTTAGGTTTTTTTAGGTTTATGGTTTTTTATTTTTATTTATTTAGGTTTAGTTTTTATTTTTAGGTTTATGGTTTATTTATTTATTTAGGTTTATTTTTTATTTTATTTTTTATTTAGTTTAGGTTTTTTTAGGTTTTTTATTCTATTTATTTTAGGTTTATTTATTTTATTTAGGTTTTTTATGGTTTTAGGTTTATTTATTTATTTATTTTATTTTTTTATTTATTTAGTTTTATTTTAGTTTTATTTTTTATTTTTTATTTTTTTAGTTTATTTATTTATTTATTTTAGTTTTAGGTTTATTTATTTTATTTATTTAGGTTTAGGTTTTATTTTATGATTTATTTTAGGTTTTTAGGTTTAGGTTTTTTAGTTTATTTAGTTTATTTATTTTATTTAGGTTTATTTATTTATTTTTATTTTTTATTTTATATAGTTTTTTAGGTTTTTATTTATTTTTATTTATTTTTATATTTTTTATTTATTTATTTTAGTTTAGTTATTTATTTTAGGTTTTTTTATTTTTTATTTTATTTATTTATTTATTTATTTTATTTTTAGGTTTTAGTTTTATTTATGTTTTATTTATTTAGGTTTCATTTTTATTTAGTTTTTTTTATTATTTATTTTTATTTAGGTTTATTTTATTTTTTATTTATTTATTTATTTATTTATTTTAGTTTATATTTTTATTTTTTTATTTTAGTTTTATTTTATTTTTTTAGTTATTTATTTTAGTTTATTTTAGGTTTTTTTATATTTATTTTATTTTATTCTAGGTTTTTTTATTTTAGGATTTTATTTTAGGTTTTTATTTATTTAGTATAGGTTTATTTAAGTTTATTTTTTTTTTTAGGTTTTATTTTTTATTTAGTTTTTGGGTTTTTTATTTTTTAGGTTTAGTTTTTTTATTTATTATTTATTTATTATTTATTTTATTTAGTTTTTTATTTATTTGGGTTTTTTATTTTAGTTTATTTATTTTAGGTTTAGGTTTTATTTATTTATTTATTTAGTTTTAGGTTTTATATTTATTTTTTATTTATTTATTTTTTTTTAGTTTTTTTAGATTTTTATGGTTTATTTTATTTTATAGTTTTATTTTAGTTTTTAGGCTTAGTTTTTAGGTATTTATTTTATTTAGGTTTATTTTTTTAGGTTTAGGTTTTTTTTTGTTTTTTTTGTTTTTATTTATTTTTTTAGGTTTTTATTTAGTTTTTATTTTTATTTTTTTAGCTTTTTTTTTATTTAGTTTTTATTAGGTTTTTAGTTTTTTATTTTTTTTATTTATTTATGTTTTTTTTTAGGTTTAGTTTTTTTTAGGTTTTATTTATTTATTTATTTTATTTTAGTTTTATGTTTATTTATTTATTTATTTTAG